>JAPTYQ010000006.1:27674969-27703538 GCA_029814465.1 Ostorhinchus cyanosoma | reverse complement strand
ACACACACACACACACACACACACACACACACACACACACACACACACACACACACACACACACACACACAAACGCAAACACACCCTCCCCCTAACACTTACCCACCCCACTCTACCCCCACTGAAACTGTGTCCTGTACTCAGCTGCACTCTGCAACTTCTCTGGGCCTGCGATTCATTTGCACTTTACTACCTTATTGCACACAATATTGCACCCAATTGCATCCTAACAGTACATACTGTTTTGCACTGTTACTGCACTGGACTGTTCATACTGTATTTTCTATTTCTTTCTATACACATTGTATATAATCTTGATGGGAACAAGTGTTAGTAAACATTATTCTTTCCAAACCTGTGAAGACCCAAGTAGTTCACTAAAAAAAATCTAATAAAAGTACACCCTCACCTCCCATTTATTTCAGGGTTAAGGTATGGGATTATAGTCACATGCAACGTCTAAGATTTCTGGATTCTCATGAGGATATAACTTAAATATTGGAATTCATTATTATCTTTTAATTGTTAAATAAAATTTGTGTTTGTTACCTGAGAATGAATTGCTTTTTTTTTTTTTTTTTTTCGTTTTAATGCATATGGTATCCAGTGTTAATGTGCTTTACTGTCACCTGATATGTTTAAGTATGGACCACTTACACCCATAACTAAAAATATCAGAATGAACAAAACAAACTCCCTCACTAATGAAGGCATTTCACGTTTCATGTAGACGCTTTAGGGGAGCTAGAGGGGTATCAGTTGATTAGAGTCTGCAGCTTCCCCACTAGATATCACCAAATATTTTCCACTGGACTTTTAATGCCTTGCCTTGTCAGAAATATACTTGAAGGGTACTGTGTAAAACTTTGTGGTATAGTCTTGAGGCTGCATCTGAATATCTCTTGCCTTAAACACCACTTTCAAGCAAGTAGGAGAATGTTAAGCTCAAAATAAAAATCCAAAAGGTCCTTGGTAGAGCCAGTGTTTGTCTGTTCTAGGCTATTGTAGAAACATAGCAGTGCAGCCCGATGGACTCCGTAAAAGAGGATCCACTCCCTCTATACATATATAAATACCTCCTTCCAAGCTAGAAAACAGAAGGATTCTTATATTCAAGTAATTACATACTAATGAAAACGCAGTTATCAATACAGTTTCACATTTCTGATAATAGATCCCTCAAAATTCTACCCCCTGAACATTTAAAGAAAAGAATCTCAGAATAGTTAGCACAGAATAACTGAACATCCAACAAACACATTTTCTGATTCAGGAGGGGTTCTAACCTCAGAATATTTGTAGCTTTCTGAAACAAACCAACAATCAAGCCCACTTCACACACACAGCTGGTTATCTCTTCTGAGATATGAAAGTATATATGTTTTTAACTGTGCTCTCCAACTCCACCACTTTTTATGGGTACAGGAGCAAAGGCAGATTCACAGCATCAATTCAACAAAGACATGCAATTCAATGCAATTTATGTAGAAAGATCTGTGAGGTGGTGAGAGACTGCGAGGTGGCTATAATGGCAGTTTTATGC
Source organism: Ostorhinchus cyanosoma (assembly GCA_029814465.1). Classification (NCBI taxonomy): domain Eukaryota; kingdom Metazoa; phylum Chordata; class Actinopteri; order Kurtiformes; family Apogonidae; genus Ostorhinchus; species Ostorhinchus cyanosoma. The sequence goes on along the minus strand of JAPTYQ010000006.1, from coordinate 27,701,995 downwards.
CCCTTTAAGTATCAGAGCGGGTATTACCGCTTGTGTCGGATGGTTGTTTGACTTAAGGTTACCAGTAAGCGACAAGGTAATGAATGTAAGTCATTACAGTTTCCTCACAAATATTAAATCCAAGAGTATGTGCTTGCAAGTGAGATGGAAGGCAGGCTCTTTGAGGACCACAACATCCCTGGATTCTGGATCATTCTGTGGTCAGGGATTAATAGCCATAAAGTAGAACCACATTGTATCAGTACATTATCAGGATTTCAACACAAAACTTGGTGCAGCAATTAGTGCTGTGCTGAATGATCTTTTCTTGCATCTCTTGCCACCGTAACACCATTAAGTATACATCAGGGCCTTTTAGTTGCCTGTTAATAGCACAGCTCTCAGAACACCCACTGTTAACATGCCAACCAGACTGGTGAATCTGCGCGGAGACAACATCACGAGCAGAACGACAGGCTCTTTTGACTTTAAGTTGCTCTCTTTCATTCCACATTTAGGTACATAATGAATACTGCAGCGTATTAATTGAATATTTTAAAAGCATAGGGCAATTTCCAGCAAACACGGCACATATCTGCTTCATTTTAGTGTCAGACGATGTGCTCTTCCACAGCTTCCTAAAGAGCATATGACGGACAGTCTGACAGTGCATTTAATAACAGGAAGGAAATGTTTATATGGCAGTAATGCAATCTAAGTGAAATAATATATTCTACATTTGGCCTTTCCTATTAAACTTGTCTCTTGTGTGAGATCAAAGAGTTTGAATTTTAAACAGCTATTATCCTCATATTAAGCTTAGGTTTATGACACTCGCAATGGAGTGGTTTTTGATTGCGTTATTTCATTATTTCATAAGGGAGCTTATATTTGCATGAGAGTAAACAGTGAAAGCAAGTAACAGCTCAGACTGGAGTCAAAGCACAGAAACCTCATTTATCTTTCACAACACAGCAGAATGTATGTATATACACAACTGAAAATGCACATGATTACTCATATATTCATTCTCAAAAGGAGACACAGGCAAACAATGAGTGACAGACACACATACACACAACTAGCCAGTACAAAACACTGTGCAAGGCCCACCCCTCACACAAAAACACATCAGAGGGGAACAAAAAGAAAAAAGAAAGCGAGTGCAATGAATTCCAACACAATACTGCAGATCATTTTCCTCCAGACATATGACATTTAGTCAGTTATCATAGCTGTCAAAACAAGTGTTTTCTCCTCTCTGCAAAGCGCAGTGGGTGATGGCGTGGGAGACAAACAAGGGAAGAAGGGAGGGGGAATAAGTGGAGAAGAGGGATATAAGCTCAGCTCAGAGAGGTGATCTATGAGGTCAAGAGAACTTGAATGACAAGCAAACCAAGGAAATGCAGAGATAAAACAATCTGATAAAGTAGCACAGAAAAACGAACAGTCAACCCCCAAATGCTGCCATTAACTTTCTTTTGCATGCAATCCTAACACCACACCCATCTAAAATACATCCTCCCACCAGACAATGGGCTCTGCGTAGTGCTGTCTTCTCTGAACTGAGACTGATCACAGACTGCTTCACTGTGGATACATCCAAGCCTGGAGGCATGCCCTGGGGAGGAGAGGCCTCTGGATTTCATTGCCTAGCTGTGATTTAGCTGGTCCTCAGATGATCCATCTCAGGCTTCTGAGCTCCTGTTAGGATGTGATTAGATTCACAAAGACAGCTTGTATTTACAATAATGTGCTGTTGGCAGTCAGCTTGTATAGATAAACCATCTAATATTGCTTTGAAAGACTACAGTAAATGTGCAGCCATGTCTGAAAAGAGTGATGATTATCATGCTGAGTAGTGACGCTACAGGCTTTCCCCAGAGCAAGATGGAAGAATTCAATGACAGGACACAGTTCCAAACGTTGTCCTTTATCACATCTTGTCCCCAAGCCCCTGCTGCTGCTTCATGACTAATAGCTAGGTGCATACATTTGGTACTGCGAGGAGTCTTTCAGTGCTCATTCAGCATTATCATTATGTTGCCAATTCCTTACTGTAGCTGTCTTAACAACCTGTAGCCCTGTATTCATTTTCCAATCCCTCTCTTGGACAACCTCTGTGGCTCCCTCATTACCATACATTGATCTGAATAAAAGACTCTACTCTGAGTCGCTCTGAGGTGCAAAGTCCCACGACATGCACCTACTGCCTCATTAAGCTACTATTCATAATCCCTCTGGCCTGTAATTCTATATTCATCTACAGTTTTTGTGTGTGTGTGTGTGTGTGTGTGTGTGTGTGTGTGTGTGCGCGTGTGTGTGTGTGTGTGTGCGTGCGTGTGTGTGTGTGTGTGTGTGTGCATGCGTGTGTGTGTGTGTGTATGTAAAATTTCCCTCATCTTACACAAGTTAAAAAACGTAATTTCTGCTGCTAATAGGGAATACAATGGCACAGTTGTAAAAGGAGACTGAAGCTATGTTGTTATGACATGATGTCAACACTTATCACTTATTTCAACAAGCTCCTGCGGCCTTTTACAGTTACAATAATTATCAGCTGATGATGATAACATTCTAATATTATAGACATTTCACAACGGTGGCTAAATTTTCCATCCAGACACATTGTTTTTGTTGCACATGCTGTATCCACTTGATGTAGCTACTGAGGACTGTACAGTTACAAGCACAGCAGTTCAGCTTGAGTTCTCTCAGCTATAGGCAGAGCTTCTTCTTTTTCTTTTTTTTTTTTTATAGGCAGAGCTTCTTTAGCCACCCATATCGCTCCCTCACCTCCCTCTCTCCATATCTTCCTCCATTGTTCTCTCTGAGGATCCCTTATGTTTTCTGCACTGCCCTATTATAGTCTACATCCACCCAGCGCCACATTAAAATCCCTACAAACCAATGCTTATGGACTCAGATAAAGATCTCTCTTTTTACTCTATAATGTGATCCATTTCAGACAGCACACACTACATTAATATTCTCCCTTTAGATCAGAGACAAAAGAGCCCTAGACCCATGTGCTGTACTGACTGGTGTGTCATCTGTGCATCATCCAGAAAGAGAGAGAGAGAGAAAGAGAGAGAGAGGACTGAGAGGACGAGGCAGGGGTACTCAAATATATGGTAACGCTGCATGAATATTTCATCTGCCAGCAGCTGTTTTCATAACCTTTTCTCAGGGCAGTCGCTGTGGTTTCTGCAGTGCTCGGGAGTCATTGGCATGTCAGGATTGGGAAAACCGAGGAGAAAAGGTGGAGTTGTTGGCTACGGTGGCAGGTCAGCTGCAAAGGGACCAATGTGTTGGCCTCTCTGGTCTTTGGTTATGTTTGAGAAGACAACGGGCGTGTGTGTTGGGGTGAATGGATGCCCCTGGCAGGTTTCCCTCTGACGAGACTCCGGCAAGAGACAGGATGCTTATCCCTGGAGAAGCTGCCCAACCCTTTGTGCCAATTTGGGCCCTGCTGCTAGTGCATGATGGGGAAGAAAAATATTCCTCCCTCCTTTTTTGCCTCCCATGTGAAAAGCACCCTGACCTGAATACAGATTGGGGAAAATAATACTTGCTCTGTAGACGATGGCAGACACAACTCTTTTAGGGTTCATCATCTAAAATCCCTCTTTTGCCCCTTAAAGGTGAGATTTTGGATGCGAGTACTGCAGAATCATGCTCTGACTTGTGAACCAAGTGAGAATGCATGAGGAAAGAAGGAGAGAACACTGTAAGGAGGGAGAAAAACAAGCAAATGTGACTGCGCAGTTGAGAGCTGCAGCCCCAGATTCACAATCATACTGGGAATCACAACACTTTTTAATAATTCAGGATGAATAGAGGAGAAAAAATTCTGCAGCAAGCAAGGAAGCCAAGGAAATGACAGGGAGGAAAAGAACCCAACAACACTTTCTGTGAAATATCTCCCAGTCTGGAGACATGTCTTTATGCCTGCTATAGGATTACGCTGCATGTCGATGTATAAAGCATTCTTTCACCAGAGTGAATCGCTGGTCTAGTTGTTATTTATGACCTTGGCTCAGGCTCATACCGTGAGCGTAACAGTCTATACTTTACAACAATGTTTTCATTTTTTGGAACTGCGAAAATAAACTGACTTTTCAAGTAGAAAAGAAAAATGACAATCAGTTTCCACATGTAGTTGAAATACTTCCTGTTGCTGATAAATTCCTTCCTTGATGACACATTTCAATTACGAAACTAAGCGAGAGTTTGTGTGATTATCACGGTTCGATTTTTCAATTTGTCAAGGCACCTGTACATGTCTCAGACAATACTTTCCTTTTAGTGTAGAGTTAAATTCTAATTGAATTTTGTCTCCAATGAATCAGTTCATTCAGTTGTTCTACTTCTCTCGACCCTGAACCCAACCACATCTCATTATGTCCCGCTATTCTTAATTTCTTACCACTGGCAACAAGGTAGTGAGTGCAAAAAACATTTACCAATTAGTCTGAGCCCTAGCGATTTTGCCACTCTTGCTAACAATTCCAATTTACATTAATTATTCATTTTGAGGCTACACACACAGTTGTCCCAGCCAGGAGGGCTTTGAAAGAGAGGAAGTGCTGTGGTAAGATCTAATCGTTTGTGTTGACGCTGTTCTGTTTCAAATAGCACCACTTAGCATGTCTGTTGTGCTGCCCTGACTGATTATTTTATGTTGTGTTATCTTTTACTTTATGTGTTTCGGTGGCATCTGTTTGGTCTTGTCTTAAAATGCCAATATGTTGCCAAAAAAAAAAAAAAAGCCTGTAAATGCTGACTGTATTTTACCAGTGTCTGTTTATTCGGGTGTAGCTGACAATACATTAATGTCACAACAAGTTGGCAATTATTAAATGATATAATGAGTCCCTTATTCTGCGTTTCCTCATTGACTGACTTCAATTACCATGTGTATGTGTGCCATTTCCAGAAGTGATGGGTCTAGCTGGTAAAATTGGCAGGGAAGTGCGCCAAGTTTGCCTGCATATGTGAATAGAAATATTTTTAATTGGTATGAATACAGTATTTGTATATATTGCACCATTTAATATATTTGAATATATATTGTCCCCTAGTGATTGTGTAAAATAACATGTTTTGATAGAAACCAAATGTTTTTAGGTGTTTTCGAGTTTCATTTCAATTATTCACATTGCCAGCCTCCTGCAGTCCCACATAAGAAGCAGACAAGAATACCGTTCCCCATTGCTCATATTTATATCTTCTGTCAACAATGCCATGTTTATTACTGTGACTGGGAATATGTTGGAGCTCTGAGTGTTTACAGGGCTGCAGGGGCCAAGCATGCTGAGCTGCGGGGTTACAGGACTGGTGCTGAGAGGTCTTGGCCTTTATGTTCAGACATATTCTTCAGGGAACAGCGTTTTCTTTGCACCACATAAGTCTAAACACAAATGCTGACATACACACCACCCCACACACACACACACACACACACACACACACACACACGCACGCACACTCCATAGACGTGTCTTATTAATCATAGGGCAGAGAAGAAAGAGCGCTGGAATACACAGAGCAGGATGAAGCTGACTGCAGGCTGCAGAACAAGAACTGGCTGTGAATCAGCACCACTGCGCATAGACGATACATACTTGTTGCTGCTCCAAAAAAGAAAATAATACACAAATGGGGAGGGAGGACGTATTTTGGTCAATTCAGAAGTTTCACACTGTTTAAAATTGAAAGAAAAAACTCATTGTTAGTAGCTTCACGTAAACCTCAACTTATAATCAGGGTTTGTTTGTGCAATTTGTAGTTTTCTGATCAGTTGGACTTGGTTTGACGTCTTTTTAAGTTTTTAAGCATTTGTTATGTAAGTCCTATTGTTTTACATAAGAAACAATCAATAAAATGCCACTTCAAAGAATCATTTTTGATTTTGTCCCTTTGTTTAAGCACATTGAATGACTACTTTACAGTCATGCATCAGAAGATTAATGTTATTGTAGTCATTGGAGTAGCTACGCAGCGAAATAAACTCTATTACTGTTTTCCGCTCAGTCTATATATCGTTAACAAACAGACCTATTGAGCTTAAATAAAGGTCGGATTTTCGGAACCTTCGTATTGCTTATCGTTTTATCTTTACATCTGCCCCGTCTCTCGTTTTTCTGCCATGTCGAGTTCAACTTATTTTATCTTTGAAGAATTTGTTGAGACAGATTTACTCAGCCACACCTTCCAGGCTAGATCACATAATAATAAAGGATCCATTCTGACAGAGGCTTTCTGCAAACATGCATTCTGTCTGGTGTGACACAAACCGCACTGACAAGGTAGAATGGTACCGAGAAGCTCTTAATACAACCTGCCACCGTACCTTATTCAGCATATTTTCTATTTACTCAATGATATTTGTACTGTTAAAATGTGCAAGAAGCAGTGTAGTTAAAAAGATTGCTGAATTATAGCTGTTAGTTCTCCGTTATACAGTTAAAAGTCATTATAAAAAAAAATAAAATAAAGCAGTTTGTTATGGAGAGAAACAACAGAGAACTTAATAGTACAAACAGTTTTGGTTTTGCACATATGTGATCATAATATCACTTTCTTCAGTAGGACTACTGTATGTGGGTGATTTGATGACTAGTGTATGGACAGTGAGAGCCGAAATCCTCGGTTCTATAGAAGTGTTTGCACCTGTTAGGTGGGAGGCAGAGAGCTGAAGAGGGCTCATACATACACGGATGTAACAACAGTGGTGTGAATATCCAACTGAGATTGTGTGTATATGCGAGTAAGTGAAGCTGCACCTGCAACCAGATCACCCCATCTGCACCCACACAGCACAGAGAGCTATTCTGACTTAGCAGGATAATAGTGCCATCATCACATGGTTTCATAAGCTGGGGTGTTCTGGGTAGAGATGAGAAACTGCCTCAATGTATACAATGTAATACACAGTTGCATGTTGTGTGTGCATGTTGGTGCCTGCTGTGAGGGGCCCTGGCAGATGTGCTGTGGGCATGCCTTCCTCTCATTGACACATCATGTAGCTTGTATTGTGTGAAGAATGTGGGACTAGGGTGATGTTTACATCATAAACAAGGTGTGATATCTGGCAATAAACACAACGTGATGAAAATGAGGGGGAGGGGGGCACTGATAAGACTGTTTCTCAGATATTTAATATTAACTGATAATTTTAGGGTTTTTTTTGCTTTCTTACTGAAACATTGAACCTTTAAAGCACTCTTTTTGCAACACAGGAGGTGTTTTTAAGTATCTTTTTAAGAGGCCAACATCCTAAAACAACATCAGAAGATATTCGGTTTATAGCATAGTTGCAGTATATGGTTGCAGTGTGTAGTAAGATGGAAACAGAGTGCACTGATGGAGGTTACATCCCAAACTGCATACTTTTTCCCTTTACTTTTATGGACATCGAAGCATAAGAAAAGTGCTTGTGGTTATCTGATTCACTTTTTGTTTCAAACTGGGGATGGAAATGATGACCATCATTCAGGCAAATCTCAACTGAAAAAAGAGAAAAGAATTACGACAGTGTATCAATGCGCAAAGGGCCTTTTCTTCCCTATTTTCAGTGATCCAACTAAAGCATATCCTGTTTTCTGGCACCACATAAGCTTAATAGATGATTGGCATAGTTTACAGGTTTGCTTGCATATTGAGGGTGTGAGGGTGCATGTCCTTATTTAATCGCTAGTATGTATACTCAGTACAGATAGATGATATATATTCACATTTGCGGCCTAAATGCTACCTGATAAAAGTAGAATATCCTCAACTGCAACAGTTCAGTGAGCTCCAGGGAATCAGTCTTAGGGGTCAATGGTCTTTTTTATGTCAATGACACCATCCCAGATTCATATATATATCCACTGACATCCACACAGCCCACTTTATCTCATATTCCCTCCGTCCTCCCCTATTTTCTCCTTTTTCACTCTTACCTTCTTTCCTCCCCCTCCACTTCAAACAACTCTTTGCACCCTCTTTTTTCATTGTTGACAATGTCACTGAATCTATTAACTTCCCTTTGACCAGTGCTGCACAGCTTCTCCCTCGGCAACACAATCTGTAAATTTGTTTAGAAAGACGTCAAGTTGAGAATCACTGGCATGCAAACATTCACTTTTTACCTCTTTGGCATACTTTGTGGTCTTTCAAAGACAGCATCTTACATTCCCCAGAGACTGAGAAACAAAAACAAAAGGATGTAAGCAGAGCAAACAACACTGGTAAATATAGACAGAAAATCATTCAAAAATGTGGGTTTGTTGTCACGTGGTAAATCATGCCGGTTGAAACCTTAGGTAAGGGGTTTCACACGTTGCCTGTTCAGCAGCAGCTACAGCTATGGCTCCAGGGGGTGGGATGCACTCAGCTTCCTAACTCACAGTGACTGTTAACCTCACCATCCATCAGCGGACAGAACACCCGTGACACAAAAAACCTGTTTCTTCCATTAGAGCCAAGACAAAACCTAATGTCTGTCAATACACTTTCACCTTCTCTCTTTTCTTGTGTATCTTTATTTGAGTAATAAAGTCCGTTTGCCTTCTTTAGCTCCTGTGAAGTGAGCGACTAAACAAGTCTATCTCTAATAATACTTTTTTGTTACCTTGTCCTCAGTGCCTCTTTGTTTTCCCTTGATGCCCCTGTGTTTTTGGGATGAGGGACTCACATTGCAATAGTGTGAATTAGCACACAGACACATAGGGGATGAAAGACCAGCCCTTATTATGGCCTAAACGCATGAGCACACTTCTGGGAATAGAGATGTGTAAATGAGCTCCACACACCAAGTGTTGTCTTTTCTAGGCTGTTGTTTTGCTCTTTTAAATAATTGACAAGGCTGTGCTTGTAAAGACAGGGACAAATCTGCTGAGTTAATGTCCCAGCCAGAGGAGTTTTAGCACCAAATGCTATCAATCCCCCCTACATAGAATTGTTACCGCCATGGCAGTTCATAAATCTTATGTAACCCCAACTCAGCAATATAACAAGTCAGTATTCCACTAGCGTGTTCTGTTTATTGTTTCGGTGGAGAGCTGGCAGCAGATGACATCTGCTATATTTACCCTCTAGATTACGTTCAATTTCCAAACAACACTTTAACGTTAGGCAGGTCTCTGCATTGGGGCTGGGGACATATTAACGTGATTGCTGAGGGCAAACTGTAGGCTGTTCGTGGCCATCTGGGGAATAAAGAGTCTTGTAGTTTTGTAAGAGTTGGAGCTGTCAGGGGCGCACACATGGCTTAGACAGTGATCTTATAGTGGGGTGTTGGGGCACAGCCGTGGCAGTGTTCACTGTCAGACTGTGGCATCTCTGTGTTCCCCAGTCTCTCATGGGAATTGAGCTGCGTGTGATTGAGGCCTTGACTGAGAGCAGCGGCTACAAGGCACAGCATACATGGTGACTATCTATTAGCTTGACAGTCTTTTTTTCTTGTTTCTTTTCTCTTTTTTGACTCCAGGCAAGGCTGGATACAGCTCTCTCTTCAAGGTCCCTCACCAGCCACATAGATGAGTGGAAATCTCTCTTTGGAATAAAAACAACTCTGAGTTTTACCCTTTTGCTCGCCATCAAAATCCAACCCCCCATTACAGAAAAAAAAAAACATCACTCCCACACTGGCGAAGGAAGAAAATCCATACCTGATGGTGTTTTGATAAACAGTCTTACCCCGCCTTTAGACCACACTGTTTTGACATCTGTTCCTTTGTTGTCCTAAAATGACGGCCAAGAACAATATGACAAAATCCTCTAAGGGCAGTTTTCATTCTAAGTAGTTTAATCTCAGCCAGAAAGGCACCTGGATTTTAACCTGAACATGCAAAGGAAAGCACTTCATTAGAATGCACAACTGAAACCCTGCAGGATCAAGGTGATTGGAATGTAAAAGAACCTGCTGCCGCTTTCACTACTTTTCACTATACTGTCTCAACGCCTCCACCCCAAAGAAGGGTCTCCCCAGTCTCACCTCTTGCCAAAAGAAAAAATTAAAAGGCGTTGGAAACATTGTTAAAGACCCTCAGGATACAGCACTGCACAAAACCATCAAACTCCAAACAGTCCTGCAGCATGTTCCACGTATCAAAATCCACCTCAGTGTGTCATTTTAGCCCAGCACGAGCTCTGTACTCCTTACCAAGTATTTGAATAATTAACATGCTTATCTCTGGCGTACAAAACGGCACCTTGCACCTCTATTCTGAGTTTGATGCCCAGTATTTATGATGCAAGGCCTTAATGGCTTGAATGGTTTGTGTGAATGAGGGCCAACTCTAAAGAGCAATGCTTGTTAGAGAAGGAAAACAGACAAATGTCAAGGACTTCACTCTCATTCAGAGCACTGAAATACACAAGGAAATTGTGTCAAAAGAGGTCCTTTCTGCACCAGAAATAGATTTCAATTTGATGAAGGTAGGCTGGGAACACAGCAGGACAGAATGTAGAAAAATAAGGGGTAAATTGAAAAGTGGTAATTCCATTTCATTCTTATTCCTATTGTATGAGCCTTAATAAGGTCAATACATAGTCCTGCTATTGTAAATGACTGCATGTAAGACAATCTCAACAATTGTAAAGGATTTGCATATAAAAAGATGTGCGATTGTAGCGAAGACCTTGGCCTATATTCTGTAATTACTACTACTCCATCTGTCTCTCATCCTTGCCTTTTAAATAATACTCATCCATTCCACTCCTCAACTATCTTTTGGATTCTATAGTAAATCCTCAAGCCATTATATGAGGCAACATCTGGCGCCGGCCTGTTTCTCACTGATTCACTCTTAAAATATTTATCACTTCGAAGCATTAATTGATGTAATTTCAAACAGGACTAGAGATTATAGTAACCCTATAAAGAAATGAATATAAGGGAAGGACATAGTTTCAACCATCCTTTATGCTCCACTATTATTCTATTCACTCTGCAGTTGATAAAAGCAGGACATTTTTAGTTGTTGGCTAATACTGCCGGCCACAGTAGGCATTAACATAACAGAATTAATCCTAACAGGTTGCAGCAATTACCTCACCCTGACAGTTTCTAAAAGTCAGTCTGAACCTTAACAGACATATGAGAGCAGATAACACTTGCCAGAACACAGACACGATAGATATTACAAGCACTAAGCTCAGATGTGATTGTGACAGTAGCCTGTCTCATTAAAGCCAGGGATGAGGAGGTCGGCTCTAGTGGAGCTGTGGAGCAGGAGGTGAGTGGAGTGACAGAGCCGAAGACAGGAGACGTGAAAATGGAAAAGAGGATTCTTGTTCTTTTTTGTCTTATTACATTCACTATTACTTAAGTAGCAGAAACTTGCATTTGAAAGCGTCTTTAAAACTGGCCAATCCAAAGACTGAATTAACTGTTGATTTCACATCAAACATTTTGACGTAAATGAGTTTGACAGTGACATGGATGGAGTGTGAGATTAATTTGAAGCAATATAAATCACTGCCAGAAATGACATCAGTTCAGACTTATTGTTAACACAGGAGACAATCTGCACGAGTGCATCCTGTGCATAACTAGACATGCCAGCGTCTTGAAGTTCACATGCACACAGAATGGCAAATCTATCCCTAAATCTAGTTTATAATAAGGAGAACAAATGTATGCGACAGAAGTGCCCTTTTCCTCTTTCTTAACTTTTGCTCTATCTTGTGATGATATGCCACTCCATCTTAAGGACCTGCTAACTCTCAATGCCAAAAGGGCAGATGCCCAGGTGCTGGTGTAGCTGAATTGCTGTCCTCAGCACACAAAGGCAATGTCGCCTGGGGAGGATGGCTCAGGAAGGGGGAGAGCTGTCAGAGTAACAGGAGAGCACCTGGAATTACTGTCAACAGTCTCCTGGACTGTCTCCCCTGCCTCTCCCCCAGCTCCCTCCTGTCTCCTAAGATCTATGGCATTCTCATTGACATTGACCTTTAAACTCCAATTAGCCACTTAATCAGAAATTAATTATTAATATTAGAAAAACCAACAGGGCTTAGGTTGTTTGTCTCTTTCACCTCATTATCATCTGCTAATGACCATCCTTGCATCTCATTTCCACAACAAAGGACGAGGAGATGGCGACTGCAAAAGAATCAGGTGATTTTTTAAAAATGCCAACCTGAGACAGACAGATTTTTTCCAAGCATGTTCTATCATTTTCACCTCTGACTCCTCTTCCAAGTTAGATGTCCTGTGGATTTAATCATTCAGATGTCTCTTCAGACTGCATTTATTAATGCAGTCCTCAGCTGCATAAGAGCACCACATCCTCTTCTGAACTCAGAGCCCTCATGCCCTAATTCAGTGTAAAATGGTTGACAGGAAAGTGAGAAAATGGCTCCTGGAAAAATAAAATAACAACAGTTCATGGCAGAAAAAATGACATGCACACCAGTCAGTGCTGTCGTCTCCACACACACTCCTGTTAATTATTTGTCATCTTCTGTTAGGTGTCACGTGGTGAAACTCTGCCAGGGGCGTACATGGACATACTCCTGAGTATTGGCCACTAAATAAATGGCTTTTGGATTTGAACAGTCTCCTTTGGCTAAATAAGATGGTTGGAATGCACTGTCAGAGCCAGAGGTGCATCGTGAGGCAGTATAATAAATTTGACTCAGCTATCCAATAATTGGTAATGTTCTTGTGTCAATTACCTTTGAGGCTGTGTTTTCTTGGCTAGATCTACAGACTACAAATGGCTCAATTTGGTAAAGATTTTAGAGGCTGTATCCCATTCAAATGATCTTAATTCGAAAGGAAATGCTTTCTTACATCCTCTCCTTCCCTCTTTTCAACTGAACAAATGCAGAAGGTCCTTGAGATTCACACTTTTACACTTTTAAACACATGTCACAGCGGAGTAGGAATGTTGTCTTCCTCTCAGATTTGCTTTCTATTTTTCCGGCAGCTTAAAAAGATTTAAGGGATCAGTTTGAGGTTGATATTTTTGCTCCTCTCTACATTATCCTCTTCACTTCTCCTCAAACTTCCTCTCCTCCAAACTCTCAGTCATCAGTCCATGCCGCCTCACACCCTCACCGAAACACAAGCCAGGCTGAAAAGTACAACAATGCAGAGTTGACAAGGAGTGATAGCAGACGGCTGACACTGTGAGGGGATTAAGAAGATGATAATATGAGCAGGGAATCTATTCTCTTTAAATAGAACTCTTTCTGGGCTTGGACGATGGGTGGAAGTTTGCAGCATATTACAATGACAGATGGACATTTATTGCTGTTGTGCAAATTCATGTCATCATATTATATCATATGTATGTGGGCTGCATTTTGCTGCCTGAGTCTGGTCTGTGCAAAGCGTATGTTTGTCCTTTAGTAACAAAGATTTTTTTTTTTTTTTTATGACTACAACATATTTTTTATTACTTCAGTCTTTATGAACATCAACATAGCCCTTCACATCTATGAGCCGTCTCATCCTTTGTTTGAAAGCATCTCCCTAGCAGGCGAGAGGAGCCCCTTGACATCTGTGGATATTTGATATTGCTGAGAGCAGAACTGGAGCTGAGCTGGGTGAAGAGCTGTTGTGACGCCACCAACACAGGTTCATGAGTTCCAGTCGAGCAGCAGAGCTAGGGGCGGAGGCTAAAGGTGTTTCCCTTCTACTGCATTCATTCAACTAAACTTGTTAATTAGAAATCTTCCAACTTTGTCTGTTGGAACTGCCAGATCAACATCAGCTGTGGACCGCTGTAGAGTTATGACTTCTAAGAGCAACTGCTTTAAAAAATGATTCAAAACAGCATTTCAGAATTTCTCATAGTATTTATCTCTGCATAATATCAGTGATAGAATTTTCAAAAACAGACTGCAGTTCTTTTTGTTTCATGTAACATGTCTGACAAATGTGCACGTCAGTGAATTTAGTTGTAATCTGATTGTTGATGTATCAAGATATCTTTTCTTGTAAATCTGACACAAGAAGAAAGTGGTAGGCCTTGGTTGATGATGCATTAAAATTGATGCATGGATTAAAGTTCAGTTATAAGGGTAAGGTGAGTGATGTTTAAAGCTGCTTATCAGTGGTTTTGCATGTTTGAGCCTGTTAGGCACAAATTATGTATATGTTAGATTACAGCCAAAGCATGCCAGTTTTTGGGAGCATGACATGAGTTGTGAATAATTTCCAACCCTCCGGCAGCTATCAGGTTGGGTACTAGCCAGTACTTGTAGAAAATATAAGCTTATTTTAAATGTAGTAATGATATTTTAAAATTAATCCAACTATTAACAGAAGGGAACAGTTGCATAGCAGAATGTGCTAATAAAACATCACTGAAATAATAATATACCTATAAATAGATTATGACTCACTGGATAAAGTGTGACACTCATTATTTACATACATTTGTATTTTTTGTATTATTATGTTTTCTCCTTAAAGCAAAAACTCGTGCAGTCAGTCAAAAATAACACTGCAGTCTTTTAATCTCAATGTACTGTGAGCCAGTAGTTTACATTATAGCCCTGTTAGCTTAGCTCTGCTCCTAACAACTGAACAACCACATGGAAACAACAAATCACCTGTGTTTTGCATACACTTTGAGTTGTCAGTAGCTGCTCTAAACATCCATTTTGAAATGTCTAAACAAGGTTGTAAAACTGTCAGTGTTTAGTCAGAACCATGCATTAACACATAATGCCTCCAGTGGTGAAAACAACAGCAGTGTTTCTATTCTTTTAACACTGTCAGCATTTTTAACTTAGAAAGTTATTTCTTATCAGGCCTCATTGTCATCATCAGTTTCTGCCCCTTAGTTTTCAATGCAATGGAAAAGCAAGAATACAGTAACTCACTACTCCCTCTAGTGGTCACATGCATTCGCAGGGTATGACCTCTGTGCACACGTCCACAATATCGAACAATAACACCTTGGAAATATCAGAACTCTTTTTCTATTCTTCTACATGTTTGCATATTTTAAAGCATAAATAAATAAATAAAGCTCCTTTAAACATGTAACAGGTAATCCATCACACTGTAAATACAGGTGCTTGTACATTTTTGCCACTGGTGAAGTGAGTTAGGAGTTGAGTTCATAAAACTATTACACCCATGATTAACATTTTCAGGAAATCCAAAAGGCAATAACAAGTAAATAGAAAATAATGAATTATACTGTCAAATATTTGTGACAACAGTTTTTAAGAAAAGTTCTGAAATGTCAACAGTTCTATTATACAGAAGCACCAACCAAAAGTATTTCCAAATATTCAGTTCTGTAGTAATGTAGTAACCTTACAACAATAATAAATGGGATTTAATTACATATTGATGTCTGTGATATTGATCCGTCATTGTTTCAAGTCACCAATCAGATTTTCATGCGGCAACACCAGAGAAAATCTATTTACATACAGATCAAAACTAATGTACAATAGTAAGTATGTATGACAGGAGTCTACACAACACCATCCTCTTCATAGAATATACATCATCTTCATGTTTGTTTGAACAATGTCAGTTTCAGAGCTTTAGTGTGCTTGTCTACACAGATAACATTGATGTGCCTGGAGCTACATAATCCAAAAGGCACAAAGCAGAAAAAGCCTAAATGAGCCTTCTCCATGTAACATGCAGCCACAATTACAACATATCCAGCATGGTATATTCAGTGGACATCTCGTCCTTTCCATCTCAGAGATGTTCTGACAGATCATCCCTTGTGCCCACTCTATGGCTGACTGGTTTTGAGAAAAAGAGAGACTATGAAAGCAAGACGGACAGACACTAAGTCTCACCACACAGACACAGTGACGTGAAGCTTGCATGGCTACATAAAAGTACAAATCTACCCAGATACACACTCACACATGGAGATGTGAAGCCATAGAAAAGACATACAAATATGACAATTCAAATTCAGCGGTAAAGAAAGATACAAGGACAATGTTATTTCATCTGTTGTTGAATACACACCGTAACAAATATACAACATGTCTATACATATTTATGGATTATATAGACATGAATGTATCTCGTCACAGTAACTATGAATTGAACAAAGTCACGGTCCACAGATTAAAATATCAGCCACGAGAAGCCCGCAGACAAAAAGCAAACCAAAAGGCCATCGTATAATTTGCATGTCAACCTGAGAGGTGGTTCCAGTGTGTGCCAGTTTTTCTTTTATGTGTTTGTGAATGGTGCATCTGTCAAAGTAAATGCTCTGCCTGATGCATCAGCCAGGCTCGCCAGAATGTGTTATTTTAGGTGCAAAAAAATTCAAATTCACCAGAGAAGTTCTGCACTGTTCCTGCCAACGCTGACGCATCTCTGCCTCACTCTCGTAGGCTCAGATGTGCTGGCATACTGAGCACTTTTGGCAGACTGGTGAAATCTGTACTTTGAAATCATTTGTCTTGAATTAAGTGATTTTCTGTCCAGCATTGTGCAGTGGAAAGACAGCTGATTCGAATACAAAAACCTTGGACAGAGCAGATCCACAGCATGTTCGCAGGACAGAATCCTCAAATGTCAATCACTCAGATTTCAGCTCTCCATTTATCCATTATCATAAATGAAAAATGAAAGGGTTCTGTGGGAAATCACCTCCTTAAAGATCCGTTGATAATAACCATACATTATCAGATGAAATAGCTTTTACCAACATGTCCATTAGTTTGGCAAAAAAAACACAGACAGACATGTTTTCTCATACATTAAACTTTAAAGAGCGTCTTTCGGAATACACATTGTGACTCATGCTGGGTCTTTTAAAAACACATTTCGACACTCATAAATGATAAAGCTTTTCTTGATAAGTAATATTAAGCTCTTATAAATGGATCTATCCACAAAACTGTTACAGCTATAAGCACTCGTCAACACTGTGGGTTTCATTGCAAATGTTGAAACAGCTATTCAATCTAATGGCAGCAAGAAAAAGATGTTGTTTTTCTCTGCCCCTGAGGCAAACTGCAGAAGCACATTTACTCAAAACAGATGGTTTTTCCACAATACACTCTGCAAAAATACAATTATGCTGCAAGAAGTGAATGTTGTGAGGAGACCCCCCTCCCCAGCCAGCATTTTCTGGTGTTTTATTAAGATGGGTACTTTTGTCAACTTTGACTCAATCATACAAATTACACAAAACAACCAAATAGCTGGATACTTTTAGCTCATAACAAATTAAAGCCAAATGCAGTAGTTGCTAAAGAGGGGTCATGGGATCTCATGATGCCCCCTGAGGGGACGCTGGGGGACCCTGCAAAATGAGGGATAGTTTAATTTCACTATTATTAATTCCCTACATAATAGCACAATGGGAGCCTGTACAGTGTTACTATAATCTATTCTCATTATTTCTCTCTACTGTTGTACTGTGAGCCATCCAGTGCAGACATTTATGCAGCTATCGGTCAATTAATACAGAAAAAAAAAAAATAAAAAAGAAAGATGCTCTTTATAGCCCAGATCATCAAATTGAAACTCTGGGGTCTATCTATCTGGGGGATCTTGATATTAAAAGTCCGAGTTTTATATGAGAGGCTAAAGGTCTTGGGTGTTCATATAGTGTGTAGCCAACGGAGAATAACCTTGTGAACTGAGGTTTGATCCATCACATCGAGATGTAGTGACACACAGCAAATAATAATGCTTCAGCGGAGCGCAGTGCTCGGAGAGATAGCCTGGTGACCCGGGTACAAGTCATAAACTGCAGTGCGGCATCAGCTGTATTAATATCATATAGTCATGCCCATGTTTCCTTACACAGATGAATATTTCATTCCCAGAAACCTTAAGTGCGTGTTGTGCAAATTAAAGATGCGCTTCAAATGGCGCATCGTCTGCAATAATACATCTGCGGGGAAATGTGGTGCATTATGAATGTGTTAATCTGTTAATCTGTTTTAGAAGCATTAAAAGTAGACAGGACACGAGCACACAGATGTTCTATGCAAGACAGCCGCAACCGCTTCTACCTTCTAAGATGATAAAAAGCTTACAGTATAATATAGTATAATAAAATAGCCTGTATGCGGAGGAGTGTATTCATTTTAGGCTAAAAGTTAAGAGAACTTACCCCTTTTGAACATTTTGCAGGCCTAGGTGTTTTTCGTCCTCTGCGATCTAAGAATCATCTATTCTTATATTCCAGACTTAAACTTGAGCGCTTTAGTTTTGAAGTTGATCGGAACTTTCGTTGGTCGTCGTGATAATGTCAGTTGTCACTTGTCTGGATGTTGTGGAGATCCACTGTAGTGAGTTGCGCCGCAGACTGTCGTGCATTTGACAAACAGTGACATCAAACCAAAAAATCTCCTTTTCCACAAAGTCTGGCAGATCTCAATCGGACCGAAACAAGGAGGCAATCATCGCACCATGGAGGCACTAAAAGCATCCCCTCAGTCCGAGATGATGATGATGATGATGATGATGGTAACTCCACTGTGAGAGAGATGCACGGACGCACAGCAGTCCAACCTCTGATAGCCAACTCCTTTTTAGACGCAAATGACCGAAGAGGCTGCAAATCAGTTTTAGGGCAAGTCGACGGATGAACACTGAACACTGGCTGGCTCCAAAAAAACACAGATATTTATATTCAAGTGGCCAATCTAAAATTCTCCTCTCGGTACCTCAGAGCCGTTCAAATCGCATCATATTCGTTAAAATCTCTAATTAACATAAGTTATTTGGATTCACATTCCGCCTCTGATGTCGGATTATAAACGCAGACTCCTCAAATCCTCCTTAATAATGTAGACTTTGATGCCTTCGGTTTTCCTTAAAATCCTCCCTTTTTTTCTCCAGCTCTCCTCTCCACTGGTAATTGTTACATTTCTGTGATCTTGTCTGAGAAGACCTCTCTGCTTTTCCACCTATGGATCAGAGCTCGTTGATGCGCTCAAGGAGGGAGAAAGTGTGTTGTACTGCCTCAGTCCCTCCACCGGGCAGCATCCTGCTCAATCCCTCACACTGCCTCCCTTTTCTGCGCCAGCCACAGACACACACTGCGCCCTGACACCGGAGGTCTTTGTAAGGAATATAGTGTGACACAACAGCACACAAATTAGACGTGTGAACAGTGAATAAACAGTAAGTCTGTGGAGATTGAGGATGTTCGTCATTCCGCAGAGGGACTGAATATATAGGCTGCAACTAAAGAGACTAAAGCATCAAATAAAAATACTACACGTGTAATAGCCTACAATAGTGTAATAATATGAGAATATGAACATATAATAATAATAATAATAATAATAATAACAATACATTTCTAAAATGTAATTAATACTGATAGTACTAATATTAACACTAATGGTAGTTTTTTGTGGTATAGAAATTTACAGGTAACCTCGCTGTATATATTTTATTCTATTTTATTTTATTTAGGTTTTTTGTTTTATTTTATTTTATTTGTTGTAAAAACAGATGGTTAAATTTATTGCAAGTTTCTTTAATAAAAACACTAACTTCTCTTTAGTTTTATGAGATAGCCCTGTCCCATTGGATCTGATCGATTCCATCGGTGCTCGACTCTCATGCCTGAGCTCGTCTTTCGGCTGCTTCCGTCTTTCCGCTTCTCACATGTTTTCTGTTTAGTAATACAAAACATGGCAGCGCCGTCGAGTGATTTACAGATCGTACCTGCCAAAAAGCCAACAGGTAATTATTTAGGTTAAAAATATTAGAAAGACCGAGGTATGTTTAAACCGTCCGAGTACTTCCGGTTGATAGCTCTGAGTTGATGTGTTATCCTCACAGAACTGTCTTTACTACAAGAACACGGCAGCACTCTGCATCTGACAAACTACAAGTTTTATTAAGATTTGGCACGTGTTGTGTATGCTTTTTGATATACCGTCAGCTGTATTGATTGCGAAGAATTTACACGTCAACATATTTTTTTTCTATTAGCTATTAGCCTCCATGCTAGCAGAGCTGATTTGCCAGGAGTGTGTCAGTTCATCGGATTGTGTATGTAATGCATGTAGGAATGTGTTTTATTGATGACAGACTCTCATTAATACTCTTCTAAGCCACCGAGATGAGTTGATTATCAATATAAGATCTGTTTATTGCTCTAAAGGTGTTAAATATCTACTAATTAGCAACTGAATAGTTACATGGATGTCTGAATGTGGCTCCCTAAGGTAGTGGATGAGGCTGCATCACTTCCCTCAAGGGACTTGTACCTGCTCTATTTTTTTTTCTTCAGTGAATTATTATTAAAATATAGAATAAATAAAATTAGCTATCATGTATGGATGGCTAGGGGGTCGACAATCAAGCTTGACTGCTTAGTGTAGATTTTTTATTTTATTTTAATTTTTTTGTAAGAAAGTGTGTTGCTGTGATGTCTGACACAATAAACCTTTTTCCTCAGCCAGAAAAACACAGGGTTAATAGGTATCATTAAAAATATCTTCATCTCGTTTAGGTGTGTCATTTAAAAGACTTGGGACTTGGGGCATGCTGGTTCATTGTCACCTCACAGCAAGAGGGTCCCATAGGTCTAATCCTTCTTCACGTGTGGAGTTTGCACATGTTTCTTCATGGTCACAGCCTAATAGGGTGCCTTCTAGGGTAAAATGCAGAAAACAAACTGGCATGTAAAGATCCATTTTAAGTGGCCCAAAAAGGATTTGAGTCTGCTGACATTTGAGTGCAAGCTAAGTAACAACTTCTGTCCAGATTTCAACAGGATGGAGTCTTATGTTTTTAATATAACAGTCAGATTGAATGGATGCTAACATAGTAGGCCACATTTCATCTTTTTTAATCAAAAACTTATGAGAACCAATGTGGTTAGTTTGGTGTAGAGTTTTTCAGAACTGACAATATGAATAATATCATGAATCTCTCTGCTATAAGCTGTAGTATTTTTCAGTGCTCAAGTGGACCGTGCAAACTGATAAAAAATCATCCAATTTTATATAAATCTTTAATTTTGGTATGAGAAAAATCAGAGGTTCAATTCTTAGTGGGAATATCCACTTCATGGATATGATGTAAATTGATGCTGAATCTGATGGTGAGGGAACAAGTAAAGTTACATTATTTTTCTTAGTTGCCATGTAGCGGTCAACATTAGACTGACACAATTTTTGGTTTCACACCGTTGCATCATTTGGGCAGCTGTTTCAATCAATATATGCTTTAGCCTCTTCTCAGACTTGTGGAGCGGTTAGAAACTAAAAATGCGAAGAATTTATTTGAATAATGCAAGTAAGTATAAGTTTATATCTCAGATCCTGTATTTGTTACATGGATATAGCACTACCTGACGCAAACGTTTCTTAGTTAACATGTTTAAACCACATAGACTATTTAAACAGTGACTTTCTTGTGTAACTCTTAACACATACTGTAAGGTGTATCTCTATCATGTGGATTCAGTTGGATGTGGAGGGAAAAGGTAATGATCATTTGAACAAAGAAGCAATTGATCTGTTTAAAGAGAGTCCTAGAGTGATATGCAGTGAAGCTAGCAGTCATTTAAGAAATGTGTACAGAGAGTTCAGATATGGATGTGGCTAGAGAGGAATAAATACACTGAGACGCTGAAAAATGATACTGGCCTTACAATATGTTTTGAATTACATAGAAGTTTAATTCAACTTACTGCAAGGAAGACACTAGAACACTAGTCTTAAAATTGGTTAGATATTTTGTAGAGTAATAATTCATTCAGGACTCAAGTTTGTTACCCGTTTCTTACCTTTATGTATTAAATTAAGTGCATAATTACCGTGGAATGCGCCTTTTAAATAACCCACACTGTTAAAAACCAAACCTTAACAAGAAAGGCTCTCATTCACTAATGCAGATTTCTAAAGAAAGAGGTTTAGGGACAACATGAATTACAAGTCTTTTGTGTGTTGGCTGTTCAAGACTGTCTGCATAATTGATTTTGGAATGAGCCCAACTCCAATCCAGTCAAAATAATTCAGTCTCTTTATAAACACTAGCAATTTCAAGTCAATGAAAAACACCAAGAAGAAAAAGTAGACACTTAAAATGTGAATAGTGTCTACTTATAAGACTGTTAATAGCTACTGAAAAGTCAATAAAATAGAAAAAAAACATCTGAAGACAAATCTTGGAAAGTAAACATTTGGCGTCACGACTCAACTTGAAAACACAGAGCTGAAACTCTGCCTGTATGTTAGCTATAATCTCTGTTAGGTTTTCTCTATTTAAGCAGGTTCTTCAAACTACCCAAGCGGCTTATACAAATTATTTTGCTCTCCAATATCTCACCTCTCTCTTGCCTGATTGTACGAGGCCTGTCATTAAAGACATGTTGAAAATTTGCATGTAGGAATCAGCATTTGATAAATGCCCTCTCTCATTTTTTTCCCCGAAGGCTAAAGCAGTCCAAATTATAGTACGTCTGAGGTCTGTTAAAAATCATACCTCTAGCTTGATGTGCTGCAGAGGGATTTGTGACTAAGACTGCTCTCATCAGCACTCGGAGTCAGCTGAATCCTTTTTAATTACTTTACTGGTAAAAATTCATCCATATTACTACCTGAGTCTATCCTCTGCGTGGTGGTTTCACAGTGAGTGATCAGATAGCCTTGCCTGCGTGCATGTACATAGACACAGCTCTGTTACAGCTTGGACCCATACTTTAACCTGTGCTTTCTATATTTTTTTTTTTCTCTTGCTCTCAGTCCGAGGGCCACGGCGTGTAGCCAATCAGATTCCAGATGAAATCCTCAATGACCTTGAGCTACAGGAGGCAATCAAAGCTTTACCTGCAAATTACAACTTTGAGATCCACAAGACCGTTTGGAGAGTGAGACAAGCAAACGCTTCAAGAGGTGAGATTTGTTTTAGTTTTTTTGATTTTTTACCATTTATACCTCATGACAGATGATTGCACCGCATGACTCTTATGCCATACAGTGTTTATATCATTAAGACTACAGCTCATATAATTTATGAAAAACCTGTCATTTTAAATAATGGAATATACTGTTACTGACCAAGCTTTACCTCAAGGACAAGAGGGATGGGGATCAAAAATGTTCAAAGATTTTACTCTGGTACTGATATTGATACTTAAACTTCAATACTGGTTCCTAAACTCTACTCTTTTAATACCAGTTTTCCATTTAAACAAAAAGAAATCTACCTTACACACAGTATAAATCTTTAGTTTTATTTTTCAAATCCAAACTGGTTTCATATCATGAAAAATGTGACCACAGTGTGGTTTAACCGAAGCTGTCTGTTTCAACTCTTTAGAATTACAATACTTTGGTATATGTTTATTTTTCTATTCAAATCAGTTTTATACCAAAGAAAATACCACAAATTCAACATCTAACCGCAATAATAGAAATGTGAAGACGCTGTTTGTGTGTTCCGTATGCACTGTCACCGTTAACATCTACCTTTATATTAAAATTCAGTGTCAAACCTTACGAGACTTTTTTTTTTTTTTATACTTGATAGTATCTTGAGTTAGTGCCATAAAAATAAAAAGTTGTATACCCAGCTATAAGTCCAGGTAGCTGGTTTGTTTGTTTGGTTAGTTTGTGTTAGAGAAATTCTACTCTAACCTATAGCCTCAGCCATCTCTAAGTTCTGAGGTCAGGCTGCAGGTTGTGGTGTGCACTCTTTGCCTTGCACTCAGTCCTTTATGTGGATCTGCAGACAATATTTTTACAGCTCAAGGTTCATAAACACACTTTTCCCTGAACTATCTGCTTCTCTCTGTTTTAGGAATGTCTATACACTGCTTTGGATTCCTTAGGTTTGGCATCAAACTAGGTTATAGATGTATTATATATATGTTTATATACAATCCCTACACCATCTTGCACCAATGATGGAGTTATATTTGTACTATGTGAGCTTTGTACTTTGGGAGGTGCCTTTAGAACCAGATTCTTCAATTTCCTATATTGAGCAATCTGCGTTCTCACAAGGCCATTCCATCCAAAGAGTCTACTGCAGCAACTCACAGAAAACTCCATATTAATTGTAGTCCGTTATTCCTGCTTACTTTTTTTTTAAAACAACACGGAGAACATGTAAACTTTAAGCTTACCATTATTCCACACTACGCACTCAGCTGCAGGTAAATGGCCCTGGTAGAGGGTTTAAATTGCTCGTTCAATTTGACTAAATCACATCAAACTCAATGCACTGGAACAGACTCTGAATGCTATCATGTGGAATTTGCGAGACCTGTGAAAAACATGCAATATTTCCCCAAGAGGTGTTGTTTGTGGTGTGTAGTTATGTGTACTACACGAATAGAACCTACACTTTGCTTGTGCCGTGGAACCAAAACCCACAGATGACTCGGTAACGCTTAAGCACAGTGATTGAGTTTCAGCAAATTTTATCGAACCAAACATTTGTTGGTGTAACCCGCCTTGAGGTTACCACTATTTAATATTTTCTCAGTTTTGTATTTTCGTTAATACCCCATGAACATTTGCTGCAGGTTCAGAGAATATTAGCAGTACAGAGTCAATGTGTGAACAAGTGGGATCCAGAACACACACCAACAGATAATGTGTGCAAGTGTTCATTTAAAATCTTCTCCTTGATTACATATGTGGTTTGGCCTACTTTTAAGAATCTGTTTTACAATTGATAACCTGATTTATCCAATGATGTAACTTTTGCAATGGTATTTGTCATTATCTGTACCAGGACAGATTTGCCTGTTGTGGTCATTGTGCATACTTTTATGACCCAGCTAAAAAGTAGTGCAGTAGCGTTACATCAGTCTGTCTCAACGGGGCATTGGGTCACCATCGGGCCTTTGGAAAGTGAAAGTTGAGAGGGGGGTGTTAGTCTGTATAAGTATCAATATCAAGCAGCATGTGGCAGTCAGTGGCGAATTTCTATGCCTCCTCCCCCTCGTTTTTCATACATACGTGCAGAGGTATTTGCTCAAAAAAGGTTGAGAAACACTGTGTTACATTAAAAAAAACACCACAAGCACAAAAGTCTAACATTGGATAAAAATGTCATGTCTCAGAGTTGATGAAACTTCTAATAAGATGTTTGGACCTTTAGTGCGGACACAATTCAGCAGCAGCTCTAAAGAGTGGTTTTTTTTTTTTGGTGGAGATTATTTGGATTGAATACACCAAAGTGAAGCAGGGGGCTTTTCTCAAGCACCTCATGCCAAGTGTGCTTTGGAGTCGGTTAACACTGAATTTGTGAGGGGGATATGTTAGCCGTCTTTGATCTTCGGGGGGACAATTCCCCCTGGAATTCAGCTTTTGTGTTATTGACGGGAATGGAAGACTACACTGCAGCTGATGGAGCTCAAAAACAGGTTATTTCCACCCCTCCATGCAGCCCAGATTTTTTTGCACACAGTTCAACAAAATAAAGACAGAACCAGTCAGTTCTTTCATTTCATATTTGACCTATATTTGAAGCAAAAGTTGGCATCATGAACAACAAACATTTCAAACCTGTCTCTAATCGAAAAAGAGGGAAAAGAGTTTTATTTATCTACAACAAAACCAGGCAGCTTTGGTAACCTCTCTGACAAACTGTCCAGACGTCATGCATTTTGTTGTGGTATCTTTTTATTCTTTGTTATTTTTAAGTTGAGCTCATTTAGGGTATATGGGTCACTAAAGAAATTTGAATAATCAAACAGTTTTCAGTTATGTGCAAAGACTGAGTTTAGCAGTAATGCCTGTGTAGATATGATGTTTAACTAGTTCTTAACCATGTAAATGTAAACTCTGTCGGTTGGAGCTTCATAAAATACAAGACAGTTTTCATTATATTTCATTTTAAATAAACAAAGCCATCATATAAACAAGTATTGACAATAAAGATTTCTTTTTTTTTTGGAGTCAAAGTGAAAAGAGTCAGTGTTCATGTCAGAACATCCATACTCCAGCCTCGAATTGTGTATTTTTGTATATTTTACACTTCCCTCATGTTTTCCATCCCTGTCAAACAGGTGATAGGTGGTGTTTCAAATACTGCCTCCAGCCCACAAAAAGTCATCCTTCACTAATGTTCGCAAATGTCAGATGCGTAGTCTTTCAGTCTTTCCTTCTTTGGAAATATGCAGATGCATGCTAAGAAGATTGAATCATTTTCTAAGATGTCCCTGTGGGGATTGTTGAGTTTACTGCAGTGTGTCTTGCTTTTTGTTTTGACTTTTTTTTTTTTTTAAACCATAGCTCATCCTCTCTCTCTCTCCCTGAACTCAGAGAACAGAACTCACCTTATCACCTGCGTCTCTCTCTGTTCCTCTTTGTGTCCATCTGTTTCTTTGTCAGCCTTTGAACTCCTCTTGAAGCTTGCACAATATGGGTTTTGAAACACAGGATTGAAGAATCACTGTACCTTACTATATAAATAGTTAGTAGCTTTTGTGATGTTTTAGTTCATTTTAATCTAATTCTGAGTTCTTTGGATAAAAGATCTTTTGTACATCTCATTTGTTTGAAAGAGGAACTTGGTATGTCAGAGTGTTTCTGTTTGATTAGAAGGAAGTTTAAGTGATCAAAACTGTAATTGGATGATGTTATAGATGACTTGAGTACCAACAGTCAGGTCTGAAAGTGACGAAATCAGAGGCACAAATGATTGAAATGAAGTCCTCAAGGTGTGATTGAAGTGTAGACTTTCAGATTTAATGTTTGCAGATGTCCACGGGCTCCAAGTCTGTTACCCATGGACATCAGCAAACATGGAGTTTTGTCCCTTTACCACAGCTGCCTTCACTTGCTGCCAATTTTTTGGGTGTTTCTACCTTCAGTTTTATCTTCATAATAATATTAATAATAATAATAGATTACACTTACATGCCACCATAAAAAGTCCATTTGTCTACAAACAAAGCCGGTAGGAAATTTGCATGTCGCGACAAAATTTCCGAAAATGCCCGAGTGATCGACCAGCTTTGTTCGTAAACACATAGTGTTTGTGGTGGAGTAGACTTTGAAATTGTTCACCATGAGGGAAAGAGATTCAGGTCAGTAATCACGGAAAGACTTAAAGATTCGTGATACTTAGGCTATGACTCGGTTTTTACAGATTTGCTGAAAAATTGAAA
>JAPTYQ010000006.1:27655976-27669432 GCA_029814465.1 Ostorhinchus cyanosoma | reverse complement strand
GAGTGTTTTCTTCCGGTAGACTTCAAGACGTCACATCCTCGTTCTGCCCTCAGAACCCTCTCTACCCCCAGCTCTTAAATCAGAATTAACTAAAGCAGAATAAACGGGGTTTCCCATGGAAACCTTTTTTCGGCATTAACATTTCCATGAAAACACAAATAAATTACTTTAATTCCGAAATATTTTATTCAGATTAAATAATTCTGAATTAAAAAACATCATGAAAATGTAGCCATTAATAGGTTAATTGGTCAATCTAAAGGTGTGAATGTGAGAGTGAATGGTGTGAACTGATGACACGTCCCTCAAACCCTCACACGGACTAAGCAGTTTGGAAAATGAATGAATAAAACATTATCTTAAAGGCATTGTAACTGCTGAAAGTACCTATTTTAAAATATTAGGTGTCTGGATTCTTTGTATCATGATTTTATGTGACATGTTGTTTTAAAAGTGGAATTATCATTCAAACAGTACAAAATCCATGGGGTACATACATGTGCACCACAATTGCATGAAGTTAACCCCTCCTAAGCAGTGCATTTTGGGAGTTAGATCTACATTAAGGGACAAATATTTTTTGTAAAGTGACAGAAATTTCCTCTGAAAATCAAGGGACTTGGTTTAAAATGGTTCTAATTCCTAAATGGTGAATGTAGAACTTTTATTATTTTTATTCCCCTTGGATTAAAGCTCAAAGTCAAATCTCGATTGCTTCATCTCAGATATACTGTGGTGACGTACAGAGGCAAAACTGCAAAATTTGTGTTGCTGTCCAAATATATAAGGACCAGACTGTGTATGAATAAAGAAAATGATTACATTAAAACAATATGGTAATCCTTCCTGTTTACTGCTACTTTATCATACAGAAACTTCAGGTAAATCCAATTATTTGACAAACCAAATATGATCACATATTTGCTCATCTACGTGTGTAAAATCTTGACAAAAATATTTGCTGGAGGTCTTAATAAAATAGATTAATGTGGAAAACCATCTGTTTGGCAACCTACTAGAAAGTAGAAAACCCAAGGAGTAAAGACTTTGGCTCCAAAATAAAGTCAATGTGGAAGTACCTTTCCGTGTAATACCGTTGACCGCTGGGTGCTGGCTCCAAAACTCCCCGGCCCTCTTAGTCTGACATTGAACTGCTCTCTAAAAATAGAGAGTCAATAATTTCTTTTCGGGAGTCACTCTGGTCTCATTCCTTTTATTTGAAACCTCTAAGAAGTGATCTGGTGGTCCATCTTTAAACATTTTCCTCTATTAATAATATCTGCGGTTGAATATGAGGTTTTGATGTGTGCTGTGCCGGGTTTTGATTGACAGGTGTGTGTGACAGCTCGCTCACTGGTGGAGACTGACTTTGGGAGCTTCTGTTTATTCAGTCAAATACATTTTTACCTTGCAGACAGCTCCACTGTAGCTGTGGTTAATAACACTGTAAAATAGCTTTGTCACACAGTGCTTGATGAGGTTTACTTTTTATGTAGCCCGTAAAGTGGTATTTACCATGGACCTGTGACCTCTCAAAGATGGTTCTGATCCATCATGCTCATGCAGCTCAGCCCCTTTTGTATAAATAAGGACACTTATGGCTCTAAACTAGGCAGCGAGAAAGCAATAACCAAAATTCCAACTAAAATGGTTGTTTAAAACTAATGGATGATGGTTCCTCTGTCCTCAAATAATATGGTCTTTGGTAAAACCTGTCTTTTACTTATATCCCATTAAAGTAGTATTTTTGTTTGGTAAATATCAAATTGAAAGACTATGTTATAAACCCAGGTGCACTGTTTTGTACGATTTTATCCTAACCACATCTTAAATATAATGCCATCCTCAAAATAAATTAGGGAGCTACAGGAAACAGGAGTGTAGCAAGATCAAAACACGACTTCAGCAAAATCAAAGCAGCTCAGAAAATTAAAAAAAAAAAAAAAAATTGTATAACCAAAGGTTTACAAGTTTAGAGTAAACACTGAGGACTTAACATGTGCTGCCGGTGACATGTGCAAGAATCAATAAAGTGTAATGTCCCACTTCAGTCGACAGAACCTCTGTGTTCTCATCACATTACTGTCATAAGTACGGGCAATATTATGTGCAACAAGCTGGCTAAACATCAAGGTGCATTTAATTCTACCAGGTATCTTCAGCTAATGAGCCCCTGAGGACTTTAAGTTTGAGTGAAACTTTTCTGGTACACTGTGTTCCATCCAAGACAGAACTGCATCTGTGTTATTAAAATAGTGTTTCACATAAAGATGCACATCAGAGGTTTGTAGAGAAATCACAAAAAATGTATGAAGGTGACTGCCTTGTACTTTTCTATGTAGGAAAAATATTTTAACAAAATACTTTGAGTCGAATGTACCAAAATACATGTAGCAGCACTGCAAGCAAGGAATTTCTGTTAGTAAGATATTAACCTAATTAACTATTGCGTATGTATAGATTTATCCATTTACTTATTAATCTAAAGCTTTAGAAATAAAACATATTAGACCTCTGCTGTTTTTCTATAGAAACACAGATAATTTTGTTTGAAATTCATTCAGTTGAATTAATTAAACAATTAAAGCATAATCTTATCTAATAACATGTTAAAATGATTATCAGTAAATTATGGATAAAAACATTAATATTGATATAGTTAAATTGCCTAATTTTTCATGAAATGACCAAAAAGATTTTTGAAACTACAATATCCTATGCATTCACTACATGGCAATCCAGAGTAATTTATTACTCAGCCAAGAGTAAATGAATGTGTAACTCAACCAAGAGAAAAATGCATAATGAGAACACAATCATTTTAGCGGTTCATAAGTGAGAGTCGATACTAATAG
Organism: Ostorhinchus cyanosoma; assembly: GCA_029814465.1. NCBI lineage: Eukaryota > Metazoa > Chordata > Actinopteri > Kurtiformes > Apogonidae > Ostorhinchus > Ostorhinchus cyanosoma. The sequence continues at coordinate 27,666,577 of JAPTYQ010000006.1, read as the reverse complement.
ATTTGCAAAACAGCTGTTTATTAGAACCCACAGGAGAAAATCCAGTTTGACTCCATCAAGATCCGTCAAAGAAGAAGCAGAAAACACATTTCAACACCACATCACAGTGGTTTAATAATTTGTTCCAAAGATATATAAAAAATCATTCCATTAGCAAACCATTATAAAAACAAGTGATGTTAGGCACAATAAACCCCGCCCCTCGCACGTATTGGTGCTTATTTTGGCATCGATGCAGTGGGTGTCATCATGTGTATACGTGTGCTGATGTCAGTATAGACAAATATTGGCCATTATAAGTAAGTGTGTGTGTCAAAAAAAAAAGGTGAACTTTGACCTACTTTTCCAAAATGTAATCACATCTGTTCTTGGTCAGTGGGAATCTATAAACTCAATTCAGTATGAATTCAACCAATACTTTTGCTGCTAAAGTGTTAATAATCAAATAAAACCATCAAACAAACAAGCCAAAAACAATGCCTCTTACCTCCCCTCGAGGGGGTGTTTTTATACCAATTATGTTTATATAGGATAAGTAATGTTCATAAAAATAATCTTAATTTGATAGGAGAAAAATAGAGAAAAATTAGCTTGACATTTAAAAATCTGTATGGTCATCAAATAATTAGTAAATAGTAATGAAAAAACGGATTGCATCGAGGCTGTCAGTTTTCATCTTTCTTGTCCTTTTCACACTCTGCTTCTTCCTCCAGTTTTCCTGTTTTCCTAAATGAACTGAAAAAAACTCCAACAGAAATGTCTCTTAAGTGTTTATGTACATCCATTTATCCATTTTCTGAACCGCTTATTTCTAGTGAGGATCATGGGGGGGGGTTCCGTACGCTAACCATAAGTGGCCAAAGGCGGAGATGTACATATATATGTTTCAAAATTCTGCCGGTAGACTGTTTTCCTACTTGCTAATTATTTGTAGCTTTAAAGCTGCAAGTTGCACTTAAACTTAATATGCACAAAGCAAAAAGATGCACTCCACTGATAACAGCAAAACGGTGCTTTCAGGCTTCTCTTCCTTTTTTATTAATACATTTTATTTATTCCTTTTGATTAAAAATAAAATTAAATGGTGAACTGGAGCTGGGCTTAGACTGTCATGAGACAGGTTAGATTTACTGTAGTTACGATGTGTTGTTGCAGATTAAGTCTGAAATGAAGCAGTAGTCAGGTAGTCAATCTTGCTGTTAGTGTTTGTTTTTTTAGTTTTTTTTCAGTGCTTCATCTGTCGTCACACACCAGCAGATCTGCAGGTCTGCTGTTGTTGACACAGCATCAGCAGGACCAACATTTATTAATTGGTGTCCTGACTGCGGTATACCAGCTCTCTCTGTTTTTCCATGTTAAATTCGTAGGTTTGAAACCAAACTTGTGTGAGGTGTGGCGGAGGTGAGGGTGTGTAATATGTGCTTCAAAGCAGAGAAAGTGGATTTGTGACTCATAGAGCCACTGGCAGGGATGGAGAGAGACAGGAAAAAGATAGAGTTTAATGGCTCTGTACAACCCATGAGCTGTTGAGATAGACCTGGGGTGATTGGTTTGGACTATATTTCCAAAAGCCCGTCACCCACTAAAATAAACCAACAGTACTACTGTGGCAGAAGGGAAATTGCCCTGAAATGTCACTATTTGCTGTCAACGGCGCACTCTGAACCAGTAGGAAAGTCTATGTATAGCTATGCTTTCTGGGATTTATTAAATAACATGTTGCTGTCAGTCTAACATAGCTGTGTAACTTCTTCTGTTTCCTTAACTCTACAGTGGCCTTGCAGCTTCCAGAGGGCCTGCAGATGTTTGCCTGTGTCATCGCAGATATCATAGAGAGGTAAGCTGAACAAAAGAGACAGATTTTTTTCCTGGGTCAAGCCAGCAGTGTTCAGACTTTTACCGGCGCTGCCACTTGGAGCTCATTAAGGGAACGGGGGGTTTATCATTAATTCCCCGCCTTTGACTCAATCAGGGATTCAGGAGAAAATGAGACACGATTTCAGTGTTTTAGGACGGAGCAGATATCACTGCTTCCCTTGCTCACAGTTGGAGGAGGGAAGAGATATTATTCTTGTTAATTACATCTTGTTTCAGTCTGCATATGCCCTGTTGCACACCAGCACTCCATCACACAGGCACTGACTATTTTTCTCATCCTGGAGCTAGAAGTGTTGCTCTCCAGACCTAATAGTTTGCCTTGATACTACACTATAGTTTAAATAGAATTTATACTTCAGAACTTAGTGAAGAGAAACATACACTTTGCTAAAAGTGTTTTCTCCAAGGAAGTTGCTGCCATCATTAAACACTGAGAGTGGATTTCTTTCATAGGTGTTCAGTCAATATTAACCTAGTTATGAAATGGACATGATGAAGAATAAAGCGGTGAGAGATGCCATAGACTTTTCAGTAACTAGATATTTGATTTAACGCAGGAAATTTAGATTGTCAGGCTACACTTTCTTATATATGCATCACATCATGTCAATACACATCTATTTATGACATAAACGATAAAGGGTATATACTATAGTGCTCAAAACCAGCAATGGGTTAGGGTGTTTTTCTCTTTTTTTTTCTCCCTTTGTCTTAGCATTTGATCTCTATTCTGATTTCACTCTACCATTTTATTCATCATTTACTCTAGATCAACACCTCTATCATTTCATCACTCTGAAGAAAGATGACAGAGCAAAGATTTGATGATAGGGTTTGGTCTTATCAGTCCTCCAGCTGTCAGACTGAGTACCAGTGCTTTGTGCTTTTAGGCTTTCAAAGTCATATGTATGCATGTTCATTTTTATATTTTGGAGTTTTCAATGTCCATCATGCAATCTGCTAAACCCATCTCCTCTAATGAGCAATTAGCAATCACTAATTGCTTTTTGCACTCACTCATCCTCTTGTGCTGCTCTGCCTCTCTATTTTTTCATCTTCTTTTCCCCATCTGTACAATGTGACCTACAGACTGCAGCAGTGAGGATTCCTCTCATGGTCTACCTTCATTAGGTTCTGCTTTATACAGTAGTTTTCTTAAACATTTAGCTGCCTAACACATTGCTTACTTCAACTGAACCTTACTAATGCCTCACTGCACTACTCTGCCTCACTTACATGTGTGGAGTTTCCTTTTTGATCAGGTCCTTCAATATTATTTCTTTATACATGTAATTTCTATGTACTTCAGATGAGACAAGCATAAGCAACATTTATTTTTCTTTTATTTACTGTATATTTAAAAGGGACAGTGCACAATAATACATATATTCTACTCGAAATGATGTAGTGACATCACAGCAGTTACAGAAAATAAAAAACCTTCGCAATAAAATATCATACAAAAGACCATAATTATACATTCACTTCTGAAAGATATACTCATTATATTGACTTTTCCCTTCAAGTGGTAATACCTTTAACATATTCAGACGTACTCTAGACATTGATACTATAATTGATGTTGTCAGTTAAGTAAAATGATGTCAATATGACTATCAACAAATGTTTTGTCCTTGTGCTGTTGCGATATGTTTATCGAAGATGTGTAGCTGCTCTAATCTCTTAACAATCAAAATCAATAGATGCTTTATATCGCAAAGGAGATGTAAGCAGTGTGTCCCACAACTTACTACGTAATAGTTTTGTGTCTAGATTTAGAGATGGCTTCATTAAATCCTGAATGGTGATCTGCGCTAAAAAGAATTTCTTGCACACGTGCAGATGAGTATTTAAGATAAACTTATATTTTTCCTTCAGGAAGATTATTATGAAAATGTAATCATATTTAGCATCCACATCACTGTCAGCATCACATCATGACAATATCATCTGAAATGAAATATGAATTAACTGCTTGGCAAGTTCAAGTCTGTTTCTTCATACATTCACTGGATAGGCAATGGATTTCAGAATAGACCTGATAACAATCTCAAACATAAGCACAAGAATTTGGTTGATCCCTTCATAGGCTTAACCTGCAGGTGAAATACATCAATTTCTGGATGCTTTATCTGAACCTGCAGATGAAACCAGAGTCTGCCTGGTGGCGAGTCACTAGGGTGTGAAACGTGACAAAAACCAACAAGAAGTAAAATGTGATTCAATGAAATGACAGTAAACCAATCAATACTTGAGTCCGACAACCCAAAGAAGGAATGAGAAATGTAATAAACCAAACCAACCAGCAGTCATCATTTTAAGTAATGTGGAAATCAATCCAATGTTTGCATTAAAGATATTTTAATGATCAGCCAGTGGCTCCATAATAACACAGGATTGGAGGTTAGTGTTTAGAGAGAGTGACAGTAACCTTTGGATGTTGGCACAACAGGCAGCTGACCTTCTGCCACCGAGCTTATGTTGGGAGTTTCCAACAGTCCCATGAGTCATTCGGCTGTGCTGTCACTATCACTACCACCGTCCTGCATACTCAAGAGACAGGGCTGAGGTCCATATCAAAATGGGGATGAAAGGGCTAAGCTGCCTTCAGAGTAAGGAGCTTCAGCGGGATGGACGACTAAGTCTTAATGAGGACAAGCTGCTGAATTATGGCCATGTAGCTCAAATGGGGCCAAAAAGCTCACCACTTACATATGTACACTTTTACAGTTGCAGTGCACCGTGCCAAAATATTTTTAGGCAGGTGTCCCCTGAAATTTGATCTGTCTTTTTATATTTATGTAGCTTCATGTGATGGTATCTGCTGTGTTGGTGTACTAAATTTATATTTCATCATTTCTAAAGCATGAATGCCAGTAACTTTGATGATCCCAAATTTATTCAATTCATGAATTGCTAATATCTTTATTCCTTCACTTTTCTTGAAGCACCACCAGCAGAATTATCCCAAAAATATCTTAGTGGTCAGAATGTAAGTTTTTTCCCAAAATGTGACTAATTGACCAAATATGGTTGGGCGGCATAAAACTTACTTTGTTAACTATGATAAGTTTTGGCCATTTTTTGTTTTGGATCCTGAAATACTACTGTGTTAATGTTTGAGTTATTTATTTATTTTTTACTGTTTTACATGTATGATTTTTACTCAGGCTTCAATCATCATTTAAAAAATTGCAGCATTAATATAAATATCATTATTGATTGTAGTGGTTTTCTTTTGCCTACATCTATCTTATTACACTTGGTAATAAATTATAGCTATCTATTGTCCCATTGTGGTAAAGAAATGACTCCTGTTGTGATTTTAGGTGTATGATGTTACTGTAGTGGATATACTGTAGTTGCTCACCAGTGTCATATTTGTTCTACTATAGTTGTATCATGAGCTGAATATTTTTACACTTCTCATAGGAAGTTTACAAATCTTCCTGTGAGAACATTTTGTTCCACACAGATGCTTGTTCTGTATAAAGTCAAGTTTAGTGCAAAGTTTACATCTACAGCCATCAGGTCTCTGGATTTAGATGATCTGAACTCCTTTTATTTCATCAATAGCCTGTTGGGGCTGACAGACTCTAAAGACTCAATTAGACAAAAAAATGTATTTAGAACATAGAATGATTTGTACCTTTGCTTCGACTGAAATAAACTTTCTGTTTTTCAAAATTCTGACACTGAAGCAGCTGCTCGCGACTTAGAATAATTCTGTCAACTCTCGGAAGCAGAGGTGCCCACACTTGTTCAGCTTGCGAGCTACTTTTATGGCCAACCTAAAATGATCTACCTACAATAGAATAGCCATATATATATATCACTAAGTATACTTTATTTACACAATGTAATCATGTACCTTGCATAACTGCATGAACCCTTATGACACAATATAGTTCAAAACCTTTCCAGTCATTACTTTACTCTGATGACTTTGTGAGTCTGCACAGTAGCTGCTGGTATCCATCCAGCCTCAAGCAGACTTTCATCTGTTATGTTGGAACGCTGTTTGACTTAATCATCTTCATGTGGGAAAAATGACAGCTGTCTGACTAACTTTGATTTTGGTTCCCTCACCTTTTTCTTTCTTAGGTTGTTTTTGGAGGGAAGTCAGTGGTGTAGTTTTATGAACAGTTCCACAATGCCTCTCCATATTTCCGTTCTTTGGAATAGCAGTGACAGATTGACAGATTAGTCAAACTCACTTTGAATAAGACACTATGGAAAAAAGTACTCCACCCATTCTGGGTGGAAGTGGTGAGTTTTTGGTTTCCTGGTCCAGCTCTCCCACACATTTTTATACTCTTCTTTAGTAGATCTAAATTGGAAGGTTAACTGGTTCAGTTAGCTTGCTGGAGTTTTGCAGCATCTCACATGGTTGGCCTTGGAGTTAGAAGAGAAGAGCTCCCAGATTGGACGCCTTCTACATCAGTCAAGTGGCAAATGCCATAGGGAGGATAGATGACAGACTAACATCTAAAGACCATCCTCCAGGAGTCAGGGTCTGCTCAGGGTTTCTGCCTGTTAAAAGGAAGTTTTTCCTTGCCGCTGTCACCTGTCACAAGTGTCTGCTCATGGATTCTTTTGGGTTCTGTAAATTGGCTTGAGAGTCTGGTTCGACCAGCTCTACATGTCAAGTGTCTGGAGATAACTTTTGTTATGATTTGGCACTATATAAATAACATTTGATTTGATTGAAAGAAGTTTGTTGAATCTACCCACATTGTCTTTGCAGTCTACCACACAATTGGAATCGAAGTTTTGGGCACATCTGCTCTGAAGTCTTCCTTTTGTCATTCTTTAGCAGCAAAAAACAACATACTTAACAGACTGTACAGGTTGCTCTGCAGTCTAAGCAAAGATTTTTGTGTAGATAGAAACTAAACAATCACTTAATGGACTTAAATGTATTCACTAGCCTAGCAAAAACAATACACTCGGGCCAGTCAAAGCCTTCGTTAACTCAGTACTCAGCGCATTTAAAATAAATAATAGTGATTTAGGGAAGTTTGGTCTGCACTTTTATTTGTTTAATGATGTTTTCACAATTTCACCAAATAACAGATCAGATGACAAATTGAGATAACAGCTCTGTGGAAACACTTCAGGTTGTATAGCCTTGTTACCAATAACTACTGTGACAGCAGTATCTGTCGGTGGTTTTGCAGTTAATAATGAGAACTGAGAGTGAGATGTCTTCAATTCACCACCTAGACTTTATTTGCACCAACCAAAATGACACAAAGTCTGAGTCAATTATAGACTAACTAGCAAACAATGTGGATATACATTTATATCTACAAAATATAGGCATTAAAACATCTCTTGTGTGTCATAAACTATCAACATTTAATATGTATGAATTTTCACCACACTTACTTTTGGGTTCATTCTTCATCCTCACCCTCTGCTGTAGAGCATCAGCTTTCTCAGCATATCAGTTATTTTGGAGTTTGGCTGGTGCTTGTCAAATCAGTATGGTAAAAATAAATATAGTGATTATGGTTTTTGTCATGTTGCCCTCAGTGCCCGTGTAAAGTCCTTATTTTGCCAATACACAGAAACCTGAAACTCACAGAAAAGTATTGACTTTTTCAGTGTGATTTTTTCAAATAAATGGGACCATTTCACCATTCAGCATAAGTCCATTAACTACACTGCCATCCTATTTCGTTCGATTCCTTTTATTAATTTCAGCTCATAATTTTGTGCTCTATTGTTCATGTTGTCTAGGAATTTAAAGAATTATGGATTTTTTCAGAGGTAAACATGGAAGAAAAAAGCTTTGAGAAAAGAGAAAGAGCTGGTAAGTTGGGTAGGCAGGCAATGATGCATGTGCTGTCAGTGCACCATATGTTTTATTGCTTTTGATGGTATGCCAGCTGTCTTGTTCTAGCGTTGAAAGATCATTTTTATGAACTTACTTCAGTATTTACTGCCGCTGCTTTTGTGATAGGGTATAAAGAGAGTAGCAGAGGGCAGGATGTGAGGCCGCCTCCATGTCCTAATCCTCAGGACAGCATTCGCATTTAATGTTGCATCATTGTTTTCCTGGCATGAAAACCCTGGGCCTCTACATAGAGATATTGGCTTGTAACTTAATCTGAGGTCTTGTTCTCTGATATTTGATGGCCAAATGACAAATTCGCTGAGCACACAAGGCCAAAGGGCTGCTGTTACTATAACAAAACTGAATTGTGAAAAATGAGAGCTTCTTATTCCTGACTGAACTGGGGTCCTTTTGTTGGTGTTGTACCCGTGGAGATAGGTTTGACACCATCTACTGCCTCCCTGATATAGGAGGGAGATAAAAGAACACCCAGGGTTGTTGAGCTAGGTTGTATTTCTTTTAAGTATGACACTCATCTTTGAGTGTGAAGCGGCTGGGATGAAGATCAGCACCTCCAAGGCCAAGGCCATGGTCCTCAGCTGGACAAGGGTAGAGTGCCCACACCGGGTCGGGGAGGAAGTCCTGCCTCAGGTGGAGGAGTTGAAGTATCTCGGGATCTTGTTGATGAGTGAGGGTAGGATGGAGCAGGAGATCGACAGGCGGAGCTGGGTGGCGTCTGCAGTCATGCGGACGCTAAACCGGTCCGTTGTAGTGAAAAGGGAGCCAAGCCGAAAAGTGAAGCCCTCAACTTACCGGTCGACCTACGTTCGGACCCTCACCTATGGTCATGAGCCCTGGTAATGACCGAAAGAATGAAGTTGCGAGTACAAGTGGCCGAAATGAGTTTCCTTCCCAGGGCTCAGCCTGAGAGATAGGGTAAGGAGCTTGGACATCTGGGAGGGACTCAGAGTAGAGCCACTGCTCCGCCACATCAAGAGGAGCCAGTGGAGGTGGTTGGGGCATCTAGTGAGAATGCCTCCCTGATGCGTCCCTGGGGAGGTGTTTGGGGCATGTCCATCAGGGACGAGACCTCGGGGCTGACCCAGGACATGCTGGAGGGATTATATCTCTCGGCTGGCCTGAGAATGCCTCAGGATTCCCCTGGAAGAGCTGGTGGAAGTGGCTGGGGAGAAGGCTGTCTGGGCTTCTTTGCCGCTTCTGCTGCCCCCACAACCCGGATAAGCAGATGAAGATGGTACGGTACGATACGGAATTCATCTTTGGTGGTATGTAGTGTAAGCACAGGATGCACCATGGTAAAGACAAAATAGGGTATCGGGAGATTTTATTTTGATAATTGTAGTTAGTTACCCTTCATGAAAAGATGTGGGTCGTTGCAGCTAATATGTTGTTCTTAAATGTAGTGAAGATGACTTACAGTAACATGCAAATAGGAGCAGAAGTCCAACTGAAACTGATTCCAGCACAGAACATCATGTGAGCCAGACTACTATGTGAATAAACAATGTACAACGTGGGTAAAAATAAATACCAGCTGGGTTTACTGAGTGATTTACATGGCTGCATTGATTCCAGTTTGTTTTGGGGTTTTTTTTTCATTTCCTGATTAGGTGAGTTAAATTCCCTCAATGAACCCAAGTGTATCTTTGTTTTATAAAAAGCAAATGTAATAACAGTACTTCTTACTAATAAGTGATAATTATCTCTGTCACCATTGTTTTTCATAGTCACTCTTATAATCCATTTTATTTAAGTAATGAAATATTTTAAGGTGTTTGAGGTAGCAACATGACGACTCAACTTTATTACATATGAATTGACTTAATTTAAAAGCTACAGGTGCATCTCAAAGTTTCAGAAGTTTGGTTCAATATTTTTTGTCTCAGATTATTTTAAACTCATGACAGATAAACAAAAACATTTCCTAGATATTTTTGGCTTTTATTTTGCTAATTAATTGATAATCTTTAAAAAAACAAAAAACTGCAAACCTGTATCTTAAATATTTTATTTCATATCAAGTGTGAGTAAATGCCTGATAATGCACTGTTAATACCATGAATCTGTCAGTTTGGTTCAGTACACACTATCACTATCATGGGGAAGACTGCTGAGTTGATAGCTGTTCAGAAAACGCTCATTGACAGGGTAAGGGTTAGTGACTGACCCTCACCTTGTCACTGCTGAAAGGACAGGCTGCTCACAATGAACTGTATCGAAGCAGATTCGTAAAAAATTGACTAGGAGCGAAAATTGTGTTTAGAAAAGATGAACAAGCAAAAGGGATGGCTGCAGTCTTAAAGAGATTGTCAAGCAAAGCTGATTCAGGAACTTGAAATAGCTTCACAAAGAGGACTGAGGCTGGTGTCAGTGCATCAAGAAACACTACATAGAGACAAGTGTCAAGAGAAGAATCTTATCTGGTCTAAGGACAACAAGGGCTGTCCACTTTAAAAGGAAGTAAATGTCTTATTTCATTTGGAAATCCAGGTCTGGAGGAAGAGAAAGGAAGAACAGAATGCACTTTAAATTTCTACAGTTACAAATTATTTTAGGTGTTACGTGGGGGGGCAGCTCTGGCTCAGGAGGTAGAGCAGGTCATCCAATAACTGAAGGGTTGGTGGTTTGAATCCCACTCTGTCCAAGTCATGTGCTCTTGTGTGCTTGTTTCCAGTGCTGCGACTCACACTGGTGTATGAATGTTCGGTGGTGGTCGGAGGGGCCATAGGCACGAATGGGCAACCACGCTTCCGTCAGCCTGCCCCAGGACAGCTGTGGTTACATATGTAGTTTACCACCAAAAGAGTGGGAATGTGTGAGTGAATGAATAATGTATCCACTGTACATGCTTTGAGTATGT
>JAPTYQ010000006.1:27637854-27651595 GCA_029814465.1 Ostorhinchus cyanosoma | reverse complement strand
ACAAATGTATAATAGAATAATGCAGACACACCCACAAATTACAGCGTAGCACTTCATTAGCCCGACAAACTGGAGTTGCAATGTTCAACTGAACAATTTCCAATTCAATTTTCTCTTCTCTCTTACTGCTTGCATTTCCTCTAAAAATATTTATATATATTTTTTTAAATCACTGAAAGACTATTTCCTTTGTTTCATCTCAGTTAAAGTCACAAGGCAGTTGGGAGGATAAATCATTTTCTAGGATAACTTAACTCTTTCCAGGACATTTGACCTTTTTTCTCATTTTACATACGTTTTCCACGCCTGGAAAATTGGTCAATCGTTTTCCAGGTTTTCCAGGATGCATGCTGTTATAATGCTGTAATCCTGCTATAATGCCATGCCTATTTCTTTTCTTTTCTTTTTTTTTTTTAGTTCGTCAATTTAAGCATTTACACAAATTAACAACAGAAAGATTTTAGCTTTATTATATGTTAGAAAGTATCTGTTGAAATATATTGTTTCTGTTGTGGTTACTCATCAGGTTTTACAGCATATTACAAAAGACGCTTAAGGAAAACGTGACAGATTTTGATTCAAGTGTCAAGTAAAATAACTAAGTTTAGAAGAATGAATTAATTTACCAGAATCAAGTTAATGTCACACTTTATAACATATCAGTGTTTTCACATTCTATCATGACTGACAGACTTCTTGCAATGCAGGCTTTTAACACTTGGGAGCCCTGTGAAAAAGTGTAAAGAAAAACGTCTGAAAAATGTGTGACCAGTGGTAACATGACTGTCAGAACAAAGTGCAGAATACAGTCAGATCTGATCAGTGAAAAGAGCGAGTGTGGAGGCAGTCGATTCTCAGATGCTCATTGTTGTGTTTCCTGGAGGAGTTGTGTGTTTATATGATTCAACAAAACATGTGATGGAGGACAGTCACTTGGCAATCTCACTGACATACTGTATGTGTTTTCTGTCTTTCTTCATCATGTCCTATCCTACATAGCTGTCAGCATACACCCTAGGTGGTTCAATAACAGTCCTGTCAAATATAGTGTGTTGGTAAATTAAGGTACAGTATGCACACACAGCCCCCGGACATCTCCAGGTCTTAGTCGTCTCCATCCATCAGAATAGATTCCTCTGTATTCTACTCAGCAGGTTGAATCATTTCTGTCAAAGCAGCAGCCACAGCCCACAGTCTCCCAGGGTAAATGTCAACTCTACCATTAGGAAGGAGCCTAGTAGGAGTCTCCAACAACTTCTTGCCCTCTTATCGTCACCTTCCTCACAGCACCCACTACACAGATGAGCTGTAGAAGCACATCGTGGTTTGAGAGTACAAGCCACCGTGAATGTATAACGCTCACATGCGTACGCGCTGTGCATAGGTGCAGACCCTTGTGCTGCATTAAGTGCATTATAGATATTTGCTCCATAAAGCCTGTCTCGTTATTGCCTGGTACTCCCTTATTTCCCACGCCGAGCCCGTGTTCGACTCCGACAACAAATTGTCATCAGGGACCGCCCACAATCCCTCCAGAGATCTTTTGCTGTCAGTTAGGCTTATTTCATGTGTGAACTCAAGTCAAATAGAGGGTGATAAACAGTGCATGTTAAAAGACTGACATTATAATGATACTTTAGAACAGGGGTTCCCAAACTTTTAAACTCACGACCCCAAAAAAAACGGTGCCAGAGACTGGCGACCCCCACGATCCGCGAAGTGACTGAAATATAAAAAAAAAAAAAAAACCCAAATAGTGCTTACAGGAGTCATGTAATGATACTGGGGCGTATTTGCCGCATTGCAGGTACTTGACATTTTACGCATTATGTTCTGTTTTATGTGCAGGGGTTCAAGGGAGGGTTTATGCTAATGTTTATTTAGGTTCATGGGTCTGTTTTAGAATGTTTATTGGCCTTTTTATTTTTATTAATGTGACACCATTAGTCAAACCTTCAGGCTGAACAGTGCCTTTATTGTTTGTTACGTTGTTGTTCATGCCGTATTAATGAAACAAAGTAAACACTGCAAATATCAAAATGTTACCAAGTGTATTTTTTCTCATTTCTAGTCAAAATATCTCATCGCACTTAAAATATGACATAATCATCTAAAGAGTAGCTTGCCAGTGACATATAAGTACTTATTTTTAGACAATAGAGTTTGAAAATCTTATTTCACTTGTTCCATTGGCAGATTTTTTTTTTCTTTTTGCTTAATTCAAGATTTCTTTTTTTTTGCTTAATTCAAGCACAAAAATCCGCCAATGGAACAAGTGAAATACGGTTTTCAAGATCTATTGTCTAAAAATAAGTTCTTATATCTCACTGGCAAGTTACTCGTTAGGTGATTATGTCTTATTTCAAATGCGATGAGATATTTTGACTAGAAATGGGAAAAATAAACTTGGTGAGATATTGATTTCTGCAGTAAAAGCACTTCCTGTGCACCTTGAGACTCACAATATCAATATCCTTCCTTTAAAGTACAGTTGCAGCAATACTACCCTATGAACTATCTTTGACATTATTAAAAGCTGAATATCTCCTCAGATACAGAACATTAGAACATTCAAGTCACAGTAATAGATTCCTTGATAAGTAAATAAAATACAGGGTGGGTGAAAAAGTAACTAGGCATTAAAAATTGGTAATAAAATCCATATTCCTATTACAAATTTATTGAAACAAGTTATACATGTTCTTTATTACATGGGAAAATCAAAGTATATTTTCATATTTCAACATCAGCACCAGTGGTGTCAACCAGTTTTTTCAAACGGACAGAAATAGAATGAACAACCTTCAGAAGGACGTCACCTGCGATGTCACTGACAACTTCCTGAATCTGTGAATAAGAAATAAGACAATAAGAAATCCCCATTAGTGCTGTCTGTTTAAAAAATGCTTTCGTCATGACTTCAGTGATACAGAAAATTCTGTAAGCAATTTCTAATGCCTAGTTACTTTTCACCGACCCTGTACGTCTGATAGACACTGTAAAAAATAAACAAAAAAGAAATTTTGGATGTAGTTTTTGTTTAGGTATGATTTTTCCTCAAATTCCATTGAAGAGGCCTCATCTTTACTGTTTGCCACAAATGCAACCAAGTTCTTCCAACTTCCACTGATTAATTTCTGAAATCTACCAAATGCAAATTAATATGAAGAGACTTGAGAAAGAAGACAAAACCATACTTAAAAGGACAGACAGTCAATAATCGATATCCAGTATGTTTGATGTTCAGTGCATCCTCTCAGATATTGCAAACCTCTAAGGAAACAGCTCGTCTCTCTGTTTGCTCTTGTCATCCTCATTGATCGGGAGTCTGGAGCAAAAATAGAAATCAGCATCCTCGGAATGAAATTTGACACTGTCGTTATAACTTTCCCAGGTTGCTTTGTCAGAAAAGACACTGGCCATATCATCCTGATAATGATGGGAATTTGTTTGTAGTCTAGTATGCCTACTGTGTCCCTGTTCACTTCACAGCCAAATATCTGAAGACCTCCTTAGATACCTACTGGTTCCATTTGAGGTAATCTTAATCACATCTCATCTGGGGAAACATCATGTCCATGCAGACTTGAAATCCTGATAGGTGCTGACACAGTGTAATATAGTATCTTGACAGATAGCACCTTAGAAATTGCCTGAGCTGTCTGAAAGTACAATTGATTCCCTCCAGAGGCACAGTAAAAAAAAAAAAAAAAAAAAAAAAGAGAGAGAGAGAGAGAGCGAAGAAAGAGTGACTTTATCTTGGACAAGACTGGGCAAACCAAGTGGAAGCCACTTTGTCTTCAGATTTTTTTGTAAGTGAGATATGTGAAGAATAAAGGTACACCACGTTCTTTCCACTAGTGAAGACACCACCAGTTTTATCTTACAATACTCTTTATCCATGATAATACTTATATATACTATTATACGTTCTATTTATGACGTAATAATATAGACATTTTCCATTCTTCTCAGCAGTGTGTCGAAGAGAAAAGCAGTGCTCAATGCAAAACTACTCTTTAGTCCTTTTATTAGTCGTGACATTAAAGAAAAAAAATTGTACGAAGAAAAACAAGTGGTGCCGCCTGCAAACGTTTTACCTGATTTGCCCTGTCTCTTATCATTGGGAAAACACATTTTTGGTGACCTTGACCTTTGACCTACATTCACCAAAATTTAATAGGATCTACTCTGGGCTACCTCACACCGTTCCTGAAAATTTCATGGAAATTGGTCCTGTAATTTTTGTGGAAAGTTGCTGGCAAACGTGCAAACAGACAAAACAAACAAACAAAAAAAACTAAAAGCAATACCCTCGCTTCCCCTTTAGGGGGCGGGGTAACAACTGACCAACCAAGGAGTGGGGAAGCCACTTTTTTGGGCTTTAACTCCAGCGTCACTCAGGTAGAAAGTGGCATAAAAATTAATTCCATGTAACTATAAAATAAAATATGAATCTCCTTCTCTCCCCTCCCCAACTTAAAAGAAAATGTGTTGACTCTTAAAATAAATGTTAACTGTGCTAATCACTTTGACCAATCAGCTGATTGATGACTTTTGCACATGCCTTGTCTGTTTGCAAAAAACGAATTTGCTGTAGCAGTTAAAATTTGAGTAAATGTCAATACAAACGAAACATTTGACTGCATACTTGAGTGTTTTATTGCTGAGGTAAACGCAGAGTACTGTTTCGCACTTTTTAATTAGACAACATTCAAGGCAATGCTTAGAAGACTAGAGATTTACTAAAGATTTACCGAGATTGGCCACATAAGTGAGAGCGCCAGATAAAGTGTCGAACGGACAATTTTTGCTGGTGATTCACTAATGACTTGCAAAATTTTGAGGGCACGGGGATTCTAACAAGGCAGTGAAGGTTTTACATTTGTGTTTCTATCTGGAAACAGTCACGCAGACCAAAGAGAGGCAGCATGGGCAGTGGATGGATGTAACAGAGTCTAAAATAGTGGCTGAAAAACTTTAAAATCACAATGTCCAGCCTATTCACAAAGGCAGATCTGGATCACCACTGTGAAGGAGGTAAATACAGGAGGGGAAAGGTGCATTCCACTGACGAAATGAAACAAGATGGTATGGTGCGTGACGCAAAGGAGACGCTGGGAGAAGTGACATTTGTAGGACGCCATAGAACTGAATTCTGACTTATATTCACAGTTCTTAACAGTCTGCGGTCAACCCTGTGAGGTTAATACATTTATTCCATATGACAGATAGGCTGTTATTTTTTTAACACGGTGTGCTGTTTGTATCAGCCTCAGAACCAGAAAAATAACTGTGAAATCAGAATAATATCAAGCTGAATATTCAATTATATTTCAGTGTTTCATCTAAATGTTTTTTGACACGAAGCTATTTGACTTTATGCGGAACTAAAACCTCTGCTTGACTTGTTGAGCCTCCTGGCAATTTGGTAACATTCTGTCAGCGATCCACGAGTAAGTGTACATCCAATAATGGTCTTAGGAGCAAATCAGGTCAAAATATGGACTATTTAAGGTCAGTCTGCTCTGATCAGGCCTTCCTCTGTTTCCAAATACATACAGATGGGTAGAGCAAATTCTGTCTTTTCTCTCACCTCCTGCCTGCTCTTAGAAAAGCCTCTTTTGTACAGAACTGTCAGTTGATGAGTTCAGATTCAACATTCCTTTTATTGTTGTTGTATACACAGAGCATACCCAATGAATTTGTGTATGCTTTGTAGAAACAGTACTTTTTGAGGTAAAAAAAAAGAAAGGACTTTATAATGCAAAATATTTATATAGTGTTAAATAAAAAAAATAAAAAAAAAAAAAAGTATAAATGCCCCCGCTCTTCTCCCATTCAGTTAAGTCACACAGTTTGGTCCAGAGAACAGTGACAGGTATGTGCAGTGGTTATTGCACATTTTAGATTATTATTGCACATTCCTGTTTTACATTATTACACATTGTTGATTGTGATTATTACTTTTTTTTTTATTTCTTTATTTGAACATCAGAAACAGCAAAGAAAAAGAAACAACACAATTGACAAAATATTAACACAATCATGCAGGAGAGGATAGAAGCCAAAAAAGGCTTATATGAATACCTCCCCAAAAATAAACAATACGCATAATATTGATTATTGTTGGTTTTTCATTTTTACGCATTGTTGATTATTGCCTGTTTTTCAGATTCTGTTTGTTCATCTGTATTGTACTGATGTGCCTCTTGGTCAGGTCTCCCTCAAAAAAAGAGCTTTTATCTCAAGGGACTTCCTGGTTAAATAAAGGTTAAATGTGGTTGGTTGTTTCACAGTTCAGTAGACGAGTGCTGGGGGGTAGAAGCTGTTTGCCAGTCTTATATTGTCTGCTGGGCGGTTAAGACATGCTTTTCTTCCAAAAAAAAAACACAACTAGCACTAAATAAACAGCTGCAATACCAGCTCAGTAACACACAAGCCATAAATTACTGCGTGGAACTGATTCGACTCAACTCGGGTACCAGGTACTATTCCTGGAGACCGTTTCCATAACAGGGTACTACCAGCTCCAGAGCACCTGGTCGTCATAGTGATGGTGCACGTAACTTCTGTGACGTCCGCTCAGAGAGTTACTGATAAACTCGCTCATTGTGCGTTCAGCTCACACTGAATGTTTTTTGTCAGCCACCAAGGACAGAAATGTCTGAATCTCCTTGACTGACCACGGTGTAGTTTTGCAGGCTTTCATCATGTGGATTAACCTACTGTAAACTTCCACATCTGTTTTTTTTTTTAAATGGAGGGGAGTTGCACATTGATAACACAATGACGCAGAGACAATTCTCTGACCAGTCAGTGGTCTGCAGTGTTTACACGTCACCTTCTAATATCTCTTCCCCCGTTTTGGAACCTCAGCCAAACAAATACTAAGAGAAAAAAAATAGTACCGGGAACCAGAGTCCAGGTTCTTTTAACGTCATGGAAACGGAAAAAGGCTGAGTCGAGCCGAGCCGGTACCACGTAGTTGAAATGGGGCATTAGTGTGTCAAAAATCTGGATTTTCCCACAAAGAATTGATTACTACTAACCTGTAAAAATAAATAAATAAAAGAAAAGAAATAGAATCAAATATGGAAAAAGATGATGAATATTAGACAAGTTGATCATCAGGATAAATGTAAATGTTTTCAATGCATATATCAGAAGAAAAGGTAAAAAAAAAGTACACAGACTTAGTTAATATGTGGCTGTCCTTTTTTGTTGGAGGATAAATGAAGGACAACTCAACCGTTACAACCCACATAGATTCATGAAACACTGAGAAAAACCTAATGAGTGGGTGTTGCCAAAAAATTAAGTGAGAGATTTAATGATAGACAGCAACTGAGCGAGATCCTGACAAGGAGCATAAGAAGTGAGGAAAGGAGTCGGAAGACTTGAGAAAATGAGGAAAGAGGAGCGAGACTGGGAAATGACTTGAGGGAGACGAGTGACAGATGACGGAAGGAAGCCTTAGGGGTGAACCAAAGAGAGATTTGGCGGATGTGACCTCATCCTTCACTACAAGAAATGTTTTTTATGCTGGTTATTTTTCATTGTTGACTTTTATGTCATGATCATTGTGACTAAAAAGAGTAATGTACTATAGATGGCAGCTGCTCTGTCATCCTAAATAGAATATGCAGATAGCGGAGAACATGGTAATACATTCTTTTAATGTTGTATTTATGGGTTATGTAAAAATAACACAAGGCAAGCTGCATTTTAGTGTCTCTAAAGTTTCTGGTGTAAATAAGGCTGCAGTTGGTGTTTTTTCTTCAATTCATCTCCAGATTATTATTTCAGTTACTCATTTCAGTTCTTTTTTATGGTTAATCTTTTATTTTCTAATAGATCTATTAATCCTTTAAATTACCTGTAAATTAGAATGACAACCTCTATTCTTAATTTTTAACCCTTTATGCACATATTTTCTTAAAAAAGTAAAAAAAATAAATACACACACTGATGATTAAAAAATATGTATGTTTGTATGTGTGTGTGTGTGTGTGTGTGTGTGTTTTAAGTCATTTAAGTAAAAATCATGCCATAAGAATAATAATTATATAATAATGTAATTCATTATATGATTAAATAACAATTCATATAGTCATAATAACTTGCTCATAGTTTTAGGAGTAAAAAGTCATACTTGAAGAGAATAAAAATACAATCAAAATGTCCAGCTGAACCATAGAATATGTGAAACACCAATATATGAAAATATAATTCATGGAGATACCCTACATTCCTCATTTTAACAAAATGACCGAGTGTTCTTTTATATTGTCCCTTTTTATGACATTATTCTTGTACCATTCAGATATTTCTATTAAAAAAATGACAACTTTACTGCTGTGACATTGTAACTTTTTTCCAAAAATTATAATTTTATTCTTTCTTTTTTGAAAAATTCTGATTTATTCCCCTAACATTCAGATTTTTCTTGAAAATTGACAACTTCATTCTTGTTATATTCGAATTTTTTTAGTTGAAATATTATGACTTTTTTTTCATGAACTGTAATAAATCAATCTTCACTGAGGCCTTAATCCTCCTTTATAATTGATTTACAGTGCGATGCTAATGGAAGTCTTTTTATAGGTCCGTACACAAGTGGATTACAGCTTTCAAATGTACTGGAAAATGCCATTGTCGTATCCATTTGCATCTGTTGAGTCACAGTGTACAGGCTCAACATGTCATTATGGTTCTGTTTGTGTGCTACTGTTCCTACCCTTTTGACAATCGAGGGAAAAAAAATGCTTGTTTTCACAAAGCATGTGCTATATAAAATATCTTGGCATAACATTATTGCAGCAGATGCCGTCCTATCCATCTAGGAGAATGTTACGCATACTAAAAATTAACAAATTACAGTAAAAACCATGTGGTCAACTTGAAATCCCACAAAGATAGGCAGGTGAGATTAAGACGAGCTGAATGAATAATTTCAGTGTGACAGCAGATAATAACAGCAGCATTAAGGGAGCTTTAGCATTAAGTTCTCCCAGCAGCCCCGGAACAGCAAAGCACACCCACTATCTCAGTTCTTTTGTCGCTTATCCCGATTCCTGTCTTTATACCCCCACAGATCCGATAACCACTGTGTCAAAGTAGATTTCGTTTACTTTATTATTTTTTGGAGATCCCTAGAGATTAGATATGTTCCTTGTTGAAGTCCCAGCCCTGAGTCTTTACATCTTACAGCAGCATCAGCACAATAGCAGTCACTTGTATTAACCGTTGCCATATCACCATCCGGTTTTGTTTAGTAAATTGGATTGCAGCTCTTTTTAAGCGTTCTCTGCTTTGCGTTGCAGTTTGGGACTCTATCTTGATAAAGCTGTAGGCTTTACCGTAATGACCCATGGCTCAGGCTTTTGAATAAATGCCATGACAAATAGATGAGATACACTCACAGAAATAGCAGTAATGATCTTGTTTTTCAGGGAGTTAAAGGATTATCTAATGGTATTACTGAAAACATCTGTCTAAGCATCATCCCGTACTCACTGCGTCACGTCTCTCTGTTTACTCATTCCTGGCAGATGTTCAATGGCTGCACTAGGGCTGTTATAATTTACATTAGGTTTTTTTTTTGTTTTGTTTTTTCTTGTCTCCAAGTTTTCTTTGCATGACTGACTGCTTATGCTTTCTATGTCCATATGTTAAAAAAAGGAAAAGACAAGTGAAGTATGCAGGGAAAACTCATGAAGTGGAAGATATCTAGAACAAGACAAGGACTGAGGATCATATAATCCTGATGCCCAGTACTCCTTGCCAATTTTATTTTGGAAGGGTGTACTTTGTCGGGATATTTTAGTGTTATGTGTGCAGAAAGGAGATTATAGATATCAGATTTGTTAATTTCACAAACCCATCAGGAAACGGCCGTAATCCTGGTTCACACCGGCCCTGTCTGCCTCCACCTGTTCCTCTTACATTTTGCGTCTCTTTTTGTTTTTTTTTTTAACTCCCCATTTCTTTCACTTCACCAATCTCTCACTTTAACATTAGCTCTTTCTCATGACTTTAATTCTGCTTCTCTCCTTTTCAATGTAATCTTTTTTTTTTCCCATCGCTTTACTGAACTAAACCCATTTAAGGAGGAAGTAATGACTGCTCATCCCCACCGAGCTTCTTCTCTGCCTCAGTAGAAGCTTCTTTTCGTGGGCATGTATGCTCTGCCCCACGCCAAAGCCCACTCGCAGACATACAATGGGCTGATGGGGGCTGATGCCTGAAATGTAATCGAATAAAAGAAGAGCCGACGACAGATGTACGGAAAGGATTCACACATATTTTTATAACAGGCAAAGGGTGAGCTTGCATTTGTCTGTGTGTATGGTTTGACTTGCTGTGCAAACGTGCCACATATGCTCATTTGAGCTGTCTGCCCACGGTGTATCAGTGGCAGCTGTGCATGAGGAGTAGCGCTGAACCTCTACCCACCTCACTGACCTGCTTGTCACTTTGTTTCCTGTGAGACCAGACTGTTACATCTGCTATTATTAGACTTGTGATGTAAAAATCTCACCAGTAACATAGGCATGATGACAGACAACCTATACTGAAGAGCACGGCAGCCTATCGCTTAGACGACTGAGTCAGTAACAATGGAAAAAAGAAAAAAAAAAACATATTCTACTGTTTTTTTATTTTGGTTTTCTCCCAGAATAATACCTGTGGTCCCAGTCTAGCCATTTCAGATTTATTTACGAGTGTAATTCTGCACATGTTCGGAGGAAAGACTGAACTGCATGAGATCAAGGCTTAATCATTTGAGCACAATTATTGAGCCTAATATAATAATTGAATGACCTGTATAGAAACATAAATATCATATTTCCACATCCTATTCCACTGTTTGGCATGACTGGAGCATAACTTTTATTGGTGCCCAATATTAGTAATTTCTTTTTGTATTTCAATAATAAGAAGCTTGTTCATATTCTTGTTTTTGATCTTCTTCTTGTTTTTCTTGTTGCTTTACTTCTTATTTTTCTTCTTGGTCTTGTGTTTTTAGTTCTTCTTTTTGTTCTATTTCTCGGTGTTAATGTTCATTATGTTTTTCTTTTTCATCTTTTTGCTTTTCCTCTGTTTCTTGTTCTTCTCTGTCTTGTTTTTTTTTTTCTTTGTCCTTTTCTGTCTGTCATCGGGACATTGACTATGTACATCCCACCAGTGACAACCCCAGGCACAGTGAACACTATAATAATCCTAATAACCATAAAGAAATACAGTGATTCTGGTTACAGCTGTTTTATTTGTGGTGTACATCTGTGTGAGAGACAAACCTGAGGGTAAAGTTCACTGACTATGACAGACACTTCTCACTTCTGGTGTAAATAAGGCTACAGTTAGTGTTTTTTCTTCAATTAATCTCCAGATTATTATTTCAGTTACTCATTTCAGCTCTTTTTATGATTCATCTCTTAATTATTTTCCAATAGATTTATTAATTCTTTAGTTATATTACTTGTGAATTAAAAAGGCAACTTCTACTGTTGATTTTTAACCCTTTATTCATATGTTTCATAAAAGAAGTAAAATATATATATATGTTTTGAGAATAGACATTTTTTTCTTAAAAACATGTCATGAGAATCATAATTCTACAATAATGTGATTCATTATATAATTAAATAACAATGTGGACAATATCAAACAAAACAAAACCTAAAAAAAAATAACTGTAAGGACAATTCCAACAATACAGATATGCAAGGTTACAGCAGTCATTACTGATTAAAGTCAAATTCTTGAGCTGGATACGTCATTGACCTGTGTAGGAAAAGCGGCCCATTTGTCATTGTAATCATCTACTCTATTTAACAGCCTGTGCGATAATTTTTCAAATGCTGCCAGTCGACCAAGAGAGCGATGCCACTGGGGGAAAGTCAGAGTCGATGGGGCCTTCCACTCTCTTACTAAGGGTTTTCTCCCCAGCAGGATGGCAGTTTGTACCCACTGCACAAGAGAAGAGGGCAAATAACTCAAAGCCAAAGGATCCCCAATAAAACACATCTTTATACACATTCATACACAGTCATTGGCTGCATACATATATACACTGTATGTGCATCCACTCTTAAAAAGAAAAGCATCAAGCATTTTCGTGAAACACATACTTGCCAACTCCTCTGATCATAAATTAGCTATTAAGTGATGAGGAAGAAATAACTGAACATACCTTATATTTTACATTTTCTGTTATATTTTATCTGTAATCCATAAATAACCCTTCAAAATGTAGCAATGGCTTAATTAAAAGACATGGTGTTGGGATATTTGTTTTATTAAGAGCTTGAAGCAAAGACAGAGAAAATAGTCAGGCTTTGAATAGAAGCCACCTGGCACGGCCCAGCTCTGTAGACCTGCTGGAAACTTCGCTCATTATACCATAAATAAGAGCAGGAGCAGCCGAAGCAGTAATAGGACACTCCAAATTCTCTTCTAAAGAATTTGCCAGATGAAACTTTCTAATATCCCAGCGTGATGTGATGAACCTTCAGCACACAAAATAAAGAAATATCTGGCTTAGGCAGCAGTCAAAGAATGGGTTCATTATTATATATAGTGGCAGCATGATAAAACTCATGAAGTTTTCTTTGGTTTGTTTGAGGTTTAAAAGGAATGGATGCACTAGCACACGTTTAATTCAGTTAATACGGAGCAGTCATCCACCACAGAAGATAAGAACATAAATCAACAACAGCAAACAAACAACAAGACAGACTTCAGAATGAGTCCTCATATTGATTAGTAACAGATAGTCAGTGCTTGAAAGTTCAGGCTGCTCTGGTGCACTGGTGCTTTCTGTCCTGATAACATTTGCTGATGATATCCTTTTATAGCGGTGTGTTTATGTTTGCCTTCTGCATCAGCAGACATCAGCCTGTAGACACTTTGATTGACTGATCATGTATTGCCTTGATGCACTGTTACATACTGTTACATTGCAAAGCTGTTGTGTATTTATAGCTATTGCTGAAGCTGTGGGAAGGTCTAGAGCTGATTAAACGTGCCTTATTCTGCAGAATATTCACATATGGGAAATGAAAATTTGAGCCCATATAAAGTGTATATAACTTTAATGCATCATTCTGCAGGAGTTGAAATCACCAGAGCCAGAATTTGAAACATCACACCTACCTTCTGGAAATTGCAGCTGCCAAATATGCTCAAAAATCAGACAATTAATGCGACTATTTTAAGGCGAGAGTCTGAAAATATACACTTCCTTGTGCTGCTCTCTTCTCTCAGTCCAAATGAATAGGTTAAATATGAGGATTAGAATGACCTAACACTAGAGGTCGTGTTAACTGAAAATATTCCATCATTGACTGAGTTTTTTTTTTTTTTCAAAGATGACTGAAAATTCTGAAGGCCGTCCGTCATGTTGACAGAATAAAATACTGAGGGTAGTTTATCAAAGAAAGATTTCACACAACACTGTGAACAGAACCTGCTCACAGGGCTGCTGGTCTGTGTCTCTCTTAATAAGGCATCAAACAGTCCATAACAATATCCTACCTATATACAACCCTACAGCACCTGTATAGAACCTACAGCACATGTATAGAACCTACAGCACATGTATAGAACCTACAGCACCTGTATAGAACCTATAACACATGTATAGAACCTACAGCACATGTATAGAACCTACAGCACCTGTATAGAACCTACAGCACATGTATAGAACCTACAGCACCTGTATAGAACCTACAGC
>JAPTYQ010000006.1:27612315-27629640 GCA_029814465.1 Ostorhinchus cyanosoma | reverse complement strand
GGTCCATCTTCAACCCTATATCTGAGTAATGACACCAGAAAGGTCATTTTGAGCGCTGGCCCTTTAAATGCAAATGAACCACTTCACGCCCCACCCCCACCAGGTGGTTGGCTGTGCTGCTCTGTCCTGTTTAACCAACAACTGAGCATTTTAGGTCATTGTCTTGAAGTTTGGACATATTTTCAGTCACCAATCCAATCCAACTTTGTTTGTAAAGCACTTTAAAACAACCCCAGTGGACCAAACTGCAGTACAGAAAAAAATACATAAAAACTACAATGCTACAACTGCAAGAATAAATTAAAAGACATAGAACAACTATAAAAAAAAAGTGCTGCACAGAAGAATAAATAAAACCTAAATAAAAAAAATAAAATGTAAGAATAGATTAGAAACATAAAAGGCTGTACAATTAAAAAATAGAACAAAAAAAGAACAATAAACCAATACTAAATAGAACAATTGAGTAAAATAATACATTCAAATGGATCACAACCACTTATATGTGCAGATGTCTTGACGTAACTAGTTATAGACGTAATAAATGAAGCAGGAATTAAACAGGTTGTAGAAATCAACTCGATTTTTGCCGGAATGAATATAAAGATAGGACCTGGAGGGTTCAGATTCAAACTTTATGAACTGTTTGGGTCCAGATACACAAATAAATGAACCAAAGATTAATAAAAGTGGATTTAGCAAAATATGACCCCTTTAAATGGAGTACACTACTTTTTTCAGCCACTTTCAATGTGATAACAGAAGTCACCCTTTGACCTGGAAACATGTTAAGTCTACAAATAGTTGCGTTTGTCTTGTAAGGTGAGCTAAACTAAGCAGCTGTGATACGATACCAGACATATACTACATAATTATTAAATACAGATAGATCCAAACTTGCTTGTCATCTCAATGATATATATATTTTTTCATATATACAGTGAATTTCTGCAGATATTAATATTTGATGATAGAATTTGCCCAAAATGTGTTGAGCTCAGACTGGTCTCACTCCTCAAACTGAAGTCTACACTTGAATTTATTAAATCTACAGTCAACAATACTTGAACCTGGAGGAGCGCTCTGAGGACACACACCTGCACCACAGTCCTGTCATTCAGTTAAATAGTCTAAAAGTGGAGAAAGAAATCCCAGATCTGCTTCTTTTGATGGATGTGTAAAATCTAATGCGGCCCACCTTTCCACTAAGTAAATGGGTGTAATTCTTTTTGTGAACTAGGTTTTACATAATGAGTGCAGTGGTAATTAGTGATTGAACGATATGGATTTTTTTGGAGCTGATACTAATACCGATTTTTTTTTTGTTTTGTTTTTTTTACATCAGCCTTACCCGATCACCGATACAGGCCGCCGATATTTTTAAGGCAATATTTGGAGCCGATACAGATTTTTTTTTTCTCTTAAGAAAAGAAGATTTTCTGACATTTGTTAAAATTTGACAGAGGAAACATTTATTGAACTAAAAGGAGAAAGGTAAAGTAGAACAGGTAACATTAACATTTCACATAATAAAACTTACATTCAGATAAAAAATAAAAACAAAGCGTTCAGTGCACTTAGTTCTTCAAGTCAGTTCTTTCTAAACATAAACATCAAGGTGAGGTAAGAACAGGTAACAGAACCTCCAAGAACACGGAGGTAAATTGTGGCAGGGAAAAAAAAGAGAGTATCGGCCAACGCAACAGGCTGATACCGACACAAGAAAAAAACGCAAATATCGGTCAGCTGATATATCGGTCTATCATCAGTGGTAATGATGTAATTCTCCTCTTTACTGGAGGTAAAAACATGATCACATATATTTGCAGGGCCTAATGTTTCACCGTCTCATTGCATTTTGCTGCCACTCCTCTCTAGACTCGTGAAAAAATGTCGCACAGATATTGGTGTTAAATTGCCATATATTTGTTGGAATGCAACTCAGATTGAATAAAAGCCAATGAAAATAGGTCAAATGACAGACTTGTTTTTAATGGTAGTCCATAATCACAATGTAGTACACCTGCAATATATATTGATTTGTAAATGCGACAGTCTACCATTATGCCCAACCTTTTCTAAGTCCAACCCGCTATGGATGTCTACGTATTTGTTTACATGAGAACTAATGAGGTGCTGCACTGTGTGACCTTATAGCTATAACACATAGATGAATAAAAAACACTGATGGAGAAAGTGAGTCCTGCCCATCTCATTGACTGTGTCTCTAATTGCAGCGTCTAAGTGCTCTCAGGCTAGCGTGCTAATGTGAACACAGATCGATGTCACTTTTCTTTGCCCTTTATGTTTTGGGAGGGCTGATAAACAAGTAACCTAAAAGTCTGGGTCTGGATTTTACTCGGCTCCTCCAAAACCAGGTATTTAACTTTCATTAAAAGAAAAAAAAAAAAACATCCTATCGCAGAGCCCGCCTCTTTAAGCTCCTCTCCATCTCCTTCGCTTCCTTTTCAGCTGAGATGCGAGGCTATTCATCACTTCGGCTGCCAGATTATTGACAGCCCACACACCCCTCAACCCCTAAACACACACACATATACACATAAACACAGAGTATCCTATTACTTTTTCCACTCCTCTGCTTCATTCCCTATCTTTTGGAGTTTATACAGTATTATTAAATCGGACACCCCCATCCAGAAATTGAATTCCAGTGTTTCCGTCCTTACTCTTATAGGAATTTCTCATTCCTCGCTCACCATTTCCATCCCATCTGCCTTCAGTCCTTTGTAAAGATGTGTATCGCACTCTCTCACACATTTCCACAGTCCCTTCTTTTCTCCCCCACCTCTATTTTCTTCCCCCCTTCTGCTTATTTCACGCTTTATTCCTAATCTTTCTCAATGTCGCTTTAATCTAGGCCATCAAGTGAGCTGCACTTCATAAAATATTCCTACCATAATGGCCCATTTGCCTAATCATAACAAAAAGTCCCCTCGCTCCTGATCTACAAATTAAATGTAACACAAAAGGAAGAATAATTACAATGATCAACAAAAGCCGATCATTCTTCTCTCTTATCCGTACCCTTCACCCTGCCTTTCTCGGACTCTTTACCACTTTCCTCACCATCAAACTCAACACGTCTCTAGCTACCTCTCCTAGGCCCCGGTGCGTAGTAAATGGCCTGTGAAATTAATAGCATTAATAGTAATCGCATGTGTCCCTCTCCTTCCCTAAATAATTGAGGTCTTCGCATCAGTTCCTTGCGCAGAACGAGTTTCAGTTATATCACACGGATGCCTACTGTGAGCTATAAATGTGCATGTTATGTGTTCCCTCATAGCTGTTTCGCTGGACATGTGCTGCGCGTTAATGTTTGAGGCGTCATCAATAGTGTATATACTGCAGACTTACCTGATATAACAGACTGAATTATTCATCTGTCTTTCTTTTGTCTCTGTTTCCTGCAGTCCCCATAGACTCCACTGCAGGTATTAAGATGCTGTATGTGTTTGTGGATATCCAGATGGACAATGCACACTTCCTGGACACGGTCAAGTTCAACTTCCCTCCTGGACAGTCTCTGGCTCTCGTCAGCACCATTCAGTTTGTGGCAGCACTGCAGGTGATGAAGCACTGAGCGGATCTGATTTTTGGTTTTTTTTGTGCTTGAGAAGACGCTAATGTAGGCGTCTTTGCTGAATTTTTTATTTTTTTGGTCTTCCTCAAGTATGTGTATATATACAGTAGAGACGAGGCACGCGTTTGTTTGTTTTTTTGGTTTTGTTTGGTTTTTACTTCCGTGTTCATACAGTATCCTCTCTTTCCTGGCTTTTATGAACCAGCTCACTCTCTGCACTTAAGCTCAGTTCAAGTGTGGGTTTGAGAAATCCGGCCGCAGATATTTTAGATTTAAAAGGTGCGGTGAACTCGGAAGGCCTTCAGTTCAGCATCGTGCTCTACTTTGTTCTTTACATAAGCATCAGTGGCTGCAGCTATAGCATTCAACTTGAGCACTGTTTTTTTTTTTTTTTTCCCTCCAGGTTCACTGCCTCTCTGTTCCATAATGTGTTTTGAGGCTTGCATTTACTGTGTTGAGCCAACACCACTTTGGGCCTTCACTAATGCAGCCAGTGTTATTTTTACACCAAACTTGGCCTGCGTGGGTCATATTTTATGTTGGGATGTTTAAGTGCATCCGTGTGTATATTTGTGCGTATGTATCAGTGTTTGTACATGTGCTCGCTCCTCCATCATTTTTTCATGTCTTTGTTTGTGTAGGCTTGTTGAGGTCACACAGTATAGGCGGGAGGAGCTGAGAGTTCACTGCTATTCCCTGCTGACTGCCTTAGATTAGCCTTAAATCATTTAGTTTACCCTTCCACCTTCAACCACACAACTGATTTCTCTTGTTTTATCATAATTGTTTGCTTTTTCATCTTCTCACACAAACTACACAGGAGATAAGATGCGTTGGTTCCTTTCAGCTTGATTCTAAATGATTAATTTTTCTTGGTATTCATGTACTGGTTCTGTTTTTCATTTACATGTGTTTATTTTCTAATATGAGAATTTTCTCAATTTAGTTTTCTGTATGTATCTTGTGTTTTCTTTTTCTTTTTACCTCTATTTAAAAATAACTTAAAATACCCTCTCCTTTCTTTTACAACTCTGTTTTTTTTTTGTTTTGTTTTTTAATATATTTTGGAAAAATCTGTAACTGAAGGCCAAGTCCAAAACATGTGGGTGGTTTAGAGCTGGACCAGAGAGCATCACTGTTTTTATTTCTTCCTTATTCTCTGCTTCAGGCTGTGAGTGCAGCTCTGAAGCCGGAGTATGACGTGTTGGTTCCCCAGTGTCGACCTCTGTCACCAGGAGAAATTTTGGGCTGTACCTCCCCTCGTTTGGACCGTCACGTCAACGCTATCATGTAAGAAGCTTCCTTCCTCTCTCCCACTGCTCTTTCTTTGTGTTACTTAGCAGGGATCTCTAGATAAACCAAAAATACCCTGCTTTGACGCATCCAGTCACTGCCCACCCCAGTTTCATAATTACTTCTGCCATTGTCATACATGTGACATGGGGAATAATCAGTATGACATCATACCAGTCACACCAGACATAGCTAGCTGTGACAACTAGCTATGTGTGTGCACCTCCCATCAGGCCTCCATTATTTCCAGCCAGAAACAGCCAGATGCTGATCCACAACGGCACAGCTAAAAATATCATCACACTGTGCAATGCATTGGATTGTATGAAGCCAGACAGCAATGGCAACTTCTGGCTGTTTTAAACCAACAGCAACATATCCCCAAGCTCACCACTTTGCCACGTTTTAAAGAAGTATTATGATTAAATATGACACCTACTACTGGTATGTTGACAGTGGTAACTTGAGTTTGGTAACATATGATTGTACATTTCTTTTAGACTCTAATATTTTCTGGCTAACGTTCTTAATTTAAATTCACTTCTTTAAACAGGGAAAGAGATGTTAAATCCAGAATGGAGTGGCACAATTCCAAATATACTAGCTCCTCAGTGCTTTACTTCAACATAAATGCTGTGTTTGCATCAAAGTGAAGCTTATCCTCCCTGTACTGCAGGGAGGAAAGCGCTCTGCCAAAGTAACAGGTTCAGGCAATAAAAACACCTCCACAGTCACAACGTCTGTACCGTTGCTCAACACTAGAGTGAATCCTTTGCTTTGTTGTTTAGAGTGAGTTGAAATAAGTCTATAGGTATAATTATACCTGGATGCATCACCCGTTACGTCTGATCTGTGCACATCTAGTGTTAGTTCATGTGATTAAAACCTCCTGGTGCATGAGATTTAAGCAGCTACACAAGGACAAGCTTTGCTATATGCATAAGCCAGGCCATATGGGAGACAAAAGGGCCAAGTGTGTGTGTGTGTGTGTGTGTGTGTGTGTGTGTGTGTCTTTGTATGCATGAAAATGAAAAAGTGGAAGTAGAGGGGTTAGCGTGTGCTTTACCTACTAATCCAAAGTGCCTTGTCTTTGATGTGAGAGTTGGGGAGTGATGGGAGGGAGAATTGATTAGCCAGCCTAAGAGTTGTTAAGAGCTTCTCTCTCGTTCCCTTTCATGCTCGCTCTCTCTTTCTCAGTTTCTCTCACTTACACCCACTACATCATACTTACTCACATATTCTTCTCACATGCACATTCAGTGCACTTATACAACATACAAGTGTAACATAAGGACTACAGCCTACTTAAAGTGGGCTGTATCTATCTTTCCTGTAGTGTCTTTAATTGGCCAGTAATCCTTACCCCCAAAGACAGTCCAATTCTATGTCATCATACCATTTTATTTTAGAATACTATTGTGCTGTGGTTGATAGCTGCACCAAGTGCTCAATTACAGAGAAAAGGTTTACAATGAAATACACTTTGGGCTTTGACGATATCCTACATTTCCACAGGAAATACAGGAAAAGCTCTCTCTAATAGTTTATGATTGTATGCTATTACCTAATAATAGCATAATTTAAAACCCTATATATGCAAGCTGTCATTACATTTTACTGTAGCTGTGAACTAGGTGAACATTATGGATTAAAAACAGTGTTCTTGTGGCTTTACGTGGTCCGGTCTGCTCTATTTCTATTATGAAAGAATATATTTGGTAGTGCTTGATTTGATTTATTGAGATGCTGTATTCAAAGGAGCTTGAAGAAATAATGTTTCAGTCTTTTTAGTCACCTGAACTGTAGCCACCTTTTTTTTAATACTTACATTGTAATGCATAGGTTGCCACTATAGAAAGAATTCTTTGGACAAATGCATGAGAATGGAAATACTGTGATCTCGCAAAGGTTCTACAGAGAGATGAGCACAACTGCAGTATAAGTTCAGCAGGCTTATTGTTAGGAACATAATTATATGAGGGCCCTGGACGTTGCTAAGCAAAGAGAAGCAGTGCAGCAGTGGTTCTGCTCAAGGTTATTTTGCTCTGTCATTCAGGTAGTTGCGATCTATGTCCTCTTCACATGAATACCCACATGCATGCGTCCTAATATGCAAGTTTTCTCCAAATAGCATACATGGAAAAACCGCCCACAGCCTATTACAGGCTGCTCTAAAAGCTGACCAATTAGTGGGTTTAATTGCATGGCCTGTCTCAGTGGGCCTATTGAGACTCTGCAGTAATGAGTAGGGGTATAGACCTGAGCCCCCTCACATTAACAGCTGGAATCTTCTCAGCCTGACCCCAAGAGGGGGGTTATGTAAGACTATTCTTCCTGAGCCTGTGTTTTCAGGCACCTACATACCATTGTGTATTTATGGTTTGTGAACTCTGCCTCTTCACAGGCGCCAGTGAATCCCCGACTCCAGGCCCCGGGTTAATTGGAAGGGCTTGCATTCTCTGTACACAGCATGCTCCAGTCGTTAGGGTCATGTACGCTCAGCCCCGGCTTCAGGACCTCTGGCTGTATCACTTTGGTTCTGTGTAATACGGCTACAGAGAAGCATTGATTCAAAGTGAGAGACAGACAACAGACTGGCACTTGTGCTGAAGTATTTTAGTCTAATTGCACATAAAATAGTGTTCAGATGGAGATTATCCTTCCCTTATTTTTGTTAAATCTAACTTGCTTTTGATTTGTGTTTGTTTTTTCTATAGATATCTGGGAGATGGACGATTTCACCTGGAGTCGATCATGATTGCAAACCCAGAAATACCTGCATACAGGTAGAGTATAGGAAACAATTTAATTTGTTATCAAATAGTTTTGTAATTCTTCAAGCTCTTGAGACCCAGGGGACAAGAGTTTCACAGCTTTATTTAGAAAAAAAAAAGTGTCTGAAAAAAACTGTTGCATTATGCTCTTTCCAATCAAGACAGTTATTTAAATGCAATATTTAAAAAAAAGGCAAAACTTTTACTTTCTTGCATCTCAGGAGGTTAATGAAATAGTTTGCAGAAGGCTTGTTGTAGTGCAGGATCATTATGGTTCTAACATTATCTCAGTTTGACAACAGCTGAAAACTTTTGGTCCTTTTAAATTGTAATGCTATTCACATCAAAGCCTGAGTCACAGTCATGATCAGTCTCCTTGTTTCAGTGTCATGATAACATTTTGAGGATGCAGTATTGTTTTGATGAGCACTTGTTTGTATTCAATGAAATTGTGTTGTTAGAGACATATGCTCTGCCGCGCAAATCACAGGTCTCTCTCATAAACAAGATTCTAATCTCAAGTGAACCCCTTGTACCAAAGAAAAGGAGATTAGATGCTTAGAAATACCTGCATTTTCCCTAAGATACACTAACTCCTGTCATACTTGATGGCTTTTCATGATTGGATTTTTTCATCTTTTCTTGCTTTTCTGTTCTCCTGGTAGATACCTGAACAATAAACAGTAATAAGGGTAATGCCTCGATACTGTTGATATCTATGTATAACTTTCATCTGTGTATGTGTGCCACTCTGTTTCTGTTTGTATGCTCATAGATATGACCCCTACAGTAAAGTCTTCTCAAGGGAGTACTATGACCATGATGCTATGCGAGCGCTAAGACTCCAGGCTATTGACAAAGCTCGTTCAGCACAGAGATGGGGCCTGATCTTGGGCACACTGGGCCGACAGGGCAGCCCCAAAGTCCTAGAGGTGAGATTCTGTGTCCTCATTTCTACAGTCTACATGTCCTGAGGCAACTTGTGCAATGGTTTGTAATACTTTCAGTGTGAGATTCTCTGACAAGTAGTTTGGTGACATGAACCACTAATAAGACAAGCAGTCTTCACACTGAGAGCTTGTTATTTCATATTTAGCACGATGCAGTCAAACCATAGAGAGCCTTACCCTTGATTCAGTGTTGGCCTCGAGATTGGATGTGGGGAGATGCATCACCTCTTCCCAACACAGCTTCCAAAACTCAAACTTGAAAAAATGAATGTTGTACTGATAACCAAACTTGGGTTGAGTTTGATCGATTCATTCTCTACTTCTACTTATTGATTCCCTGTTTACATTTTTTTTAAATTGTGAGAAATAAGGTCAAATGTAGATAACAAAATGTATTTATTTTTTACTTATTTTTATTTGGCCTTTCGATAAGTTATGGGTATTTACTTTTTAGTACTTAGCGTAGGAGGAATGTTCCTGTTTTTCTTGATGCCATTATGATTGAATAGTTGTTATTGCGTTTTATTCTTCCATTGTGTCATGTTTGTATTTTACATTGTTTGGACTTTGTATGGCTGCTACCTTGACCAGGTCTACCTTGCAAAAGAGATTTCTGATATCAATGGGACTTCCTGGTTAAATAAAGGTAAAATAAAAAATTTAATTAAATAAAACTTTCTAGTATGTGTTATATTCATACACCAAAAAAAAAAGATCCACATATTGATCAAAAATGTTGTATTGAAGCTTAAACTCCAGCTGTCGGATTTATTGCTAGTTGCTTTCAACAGACTCTAGTAGAGTTCTGCTGGCAAACATGTCTGTCTAAAGATTTTCTGTTATCCTTTTTTGACATTTCCTTTTCTATAGTATAGTCACATTTTTTTTGCCATTTACTTATTTCGATCGTGCGCACCGTGAAGATATGATGTAAACTTGTATCTGAAGAAATGGACAAATGTGTTGACATGTGACGTGCTCACATAGACAGGGTTTGGCACATATCTATCTATATCCTGCAGATACGGAGCCTTTGTTTGCTATGAGAAAGACTTCATCACATTTAGGGAACAATACAAAAGTCAATTGTTTTGGTAACTTTCATTTTAGATGTGTTCTTATTTGGAACTGAATTTCAGTTTCTAGCCTTTGTTTAATTCTTTGTTTAACCTTTTCCCAAATGCATCAAAATTCAGCAAAGTCAATCCACTGAAAATACTCATTCAGAGATGACTCTTGACCTGTGATTGTACATTATCATTCACACGCTCACACACAAAGGCTGGTTCATTAGGTCCAGACTCATAACTCAGAATCTCAAAGTCTTTGCAGGTATGAGCTATTATGCATTAGCACGCGCCCAGGTCTGTCTGGGGGTACGCATCGATCAACCATGAAGCCCTCTCCGGTCACTCCTAACCTACAGCTGCTCCTCCTGCTGCTTTCCCCTCTGCTGCCCATTCCTTATTGTTCTCTTTATCTTTTTTTTTGTTTGATATGCCTCCTCTCTGCTTTATTTACACGGTGGTGTGTTGACTTTTAAGTGCCTTTACTCCAAATGTCTGTAATTAATATGCAAGGCAGTATGTTCCTCCCTTTTTTAATTCAAGACACACAAGTTTTAAACCCACCATATCTACATTTCATCCTCAAGTCAAATATACTCATCCCCTTTCAGTGGATACTTCTCCTGTTTAGAAATATCTGAACTTGAGAGATTAAGTTGGCATTGATGTAAAAATGTCAACTAGAAAGGGGAGAATTTTCATTTTAGAGTGGCGGCAGAGGACGGATTAAATAAGTAGGATTTGAATAAAGAGGCCTACCTGCTCTCCTGTGGTGATCTGTCGAGATTAGGAACTGCAATGTCAGATAACTTCTCAAATACGCGGATAGAACTATCTCTGTAGTGTCTTGTGATACTTCCAAGGACAGTGCGTATCGGCAGCATACACCTTTATCTCACCAAAGGAACATTTGTGGGATTTCTTCACTTGCCTTGGGTGCCCGGTGCAACCCTGAATATCATCTCAGTCCTAACACCACTGCCCAAAACATCAAAAGGAGAGCTGGTGAGGGAGCAGGGATCCTTGAACTGGCTAAACAGTTTCATTTATTGACTTGTTACATGAGGCCTGCTGCCTGGGCTTTGTACCCATGGGGCCCAATCAGCTCGGCATGAGGATGTAAAGTGGAGCCAGGGCCATGCGAGTCCTTTACCGTCTAATTCAGGACCTTGTTTTGATTAACCGTGGCTCTAAAAGTGGCTCTTGGGATGCCTAATGCTACTTCTCACACGTAGAAATTGTATTGAGGTGTCTCCTAAATGAAGCTGGCTCTACCTATGCATATCATCATACTAGTTGCCTAAAACAGCTGTCAAATCCCCACTAACCCTCCATTTTTTTAGCAGAACTAATGTTAAAGCTGTGTCTGTATTCCCTGCTGTGAGAAAAATGCATTTTCAGTGGCTGTTAGACTCTGCCAAGGTTGCGCTTCATCCTTTGTCACCGGTTCTTTGATTTTCATAACGGAATCTCAAGGTACGTCTGAATTTTGGAGGAAAAGCATTTCATTGACCTCAAGGTCATATTTCTACTACTTACTTTCGACTGATGAAGAAATTCTGTTGACTTAGCCAGATGCAGACCTCCAAATCAATTTCCCTTAATGGGAGGAGGAAGTCAACACTTCCTCATCTCGGGTCACGATACTCCATTGGAAGAAAAACCTGGAATTATTCAGGTTCTTTTGTTGCTGCCAATAGAAAAATATTTATTCAGGATATCTTCAGGTTCATGCAAGAGGTGATTTGAAGCTGAAGTTAGAGATGGTAATGGATCGACGACAGTTGACAGCAACATTTGTCTACAGCCAGATTGCCAGCTCTGTTTTCCTCACATTTTTATCCCCTTCCACCAAAAATCATTTCTCTTTGTACATCTGTAAATGTTAAAAGAAGATGGAAGACAAGGATATGCTGACTACTTTCCTTAGCTGACTGCGATTGCAATTTGTAACTTAACATTTGATTTAGTGGAGTTTCACATCCTAAAACAGGTTTGTGATTGATATTTGCACGGTTATACTTTCAATCCACGCTTTTTACAATTCTTCTTTCCTCTTTCCAGCACCTGGAGTCAAAGCTTCAATCACTGGGCAGGACTTTCAGCCGAGTGCTCCTGTCTGAGATTTTCCCTAGCAAGTTGGATCTGATGTCAGATATAGATGCGTAAGTACCAAGATAGACACATACATGCTGTAACTCTCCCCTAGATTGGCTTACACATGGTATTCAGTCGACCAGCACTATTTGACTTTTATCAGGATATAGCTGAACTCCGGAGCTGAGTTAGAGAAATCAGAAAAAAACAGCCTATACATCAAGTTTGAGGACACTGTTTTGGTTGAAACCAACATATTTATTTTGTCATTCATGCTGATCAAGTTGCTTGCAATTTGTCTCTCCGCTGATGGCACCCTTGAGGTAGTTATTAAAAGGCTTGCCTTGTTCGGTTACTGTGAAGTAGCTTATTCATTGGGAAAAAATCCCCACTAACATCTGGTCTTTGTCCTCATTGTGAAAGTTTACAATCAGCGACAATCAGCATTAAGTCGTGGGTCAAATAACTCTGCGGTAGTCGCAGGCTCCAGCTCTGTTCAGCAGTATAATAGAACCACAACACCTGGATGCATTTGCTATTTTTCACCTCATTTCCAGTACAATTGTATGATTCATGCTGTGTTAATAACCCCAAAGGAACATTATTTATTATTTTTTACAGTCAGGAGCAATGCAAGGCAAAGCAGAACTGCAATTTGCTGTTTTCCAGTGCATTTGTGACATTAAAGATCACACTCCAGACGAGCAATCTTATCCACTGGCAGTATGAAATGAGTCACTTGTCTATTACTCAGATTTTAAAACCTGGATGCACGCTGTTATAGATGTAAAAAAAAAAAAAAAAAAAAAAAGCTAGTAGTGTATCTGAGCTTTCGGCTTGTTCACATGCCATAGCCTCTTAAGTTCGATTCCATTACCTCCCACACATCACACGTTTGGTTCGGTTTGTTTCATTTTGTAAATTCTTAAATATTGCTTTGTTCGGTTGTTGTGAAAAATATATCTTTTCACATCATCATGGGAGACTATTATGATCAACAACAAGTTAGTTCAATCAAATGAAGAACATTTGAAATGTATGCTGTAAGCATCACCGCACACATAATTGGGGAGTCAGCATATTTTGCAAGTGTACTTCATAACAAGGAGCTGACAAACAGAAGTTTATGTAAAGCATTGTAAAAATGTGTGTCTTTGCATGGCATTCACGTCTCATGGAGATTTTATACTTTTGCTATCACAGCACAAACTAATAGCCAAGCCTAATGAACTGGGTGTGATTAGTTTTGACACACAACATTGAAATACAGTCTAATTTTTAGATATTTTATTTATCACTCCTCTGGTAAGGTCAGGGGATAAGAATACATAGAAAATAGACCAACCTTGTCCTTATTATTTTTACCTTCAGGCTTCAAATTGCATTTAATTTCTTGGTGTAAAAAAGGTGTTTGTTATGAAACTGCTCACCCATTCCACATAAATGCGTCATATTATTCCTTAAAAGAGACCATTTTTACTGGAATGCAATGTTGTATTCATACAGGTCTTCCAGTCTTATGAATAGAGTGCATGTTACTGAACATCACAAGAGTAGGTACTGAGATATTCTCCGTCACTGACTGCTGTTATCGAGTCTACGTTGCTTACATTAATGAACACAAAAAAAACAACTATTTAAGTTTCATGAAAGAAATATCAAGTGCCATTGTTACCAAGCGCAGTTTCTCCACGTTCTCTGACTTCCAACCAAAAGGACGATGAAGACGGACAAGGGGTTAGTGAGATTCTGATGTGCAACAGCTCCAATCACACTCGCGCACACAGTCCTCACACTCCCTCAGATTGGCCTCTCACCGAGGAGTAATGAGAGGTGTGATGTGTGAGGGAGGAGTGGGTGAGAGCAGGACACAAGGTCTGAGGGAGAGTGAGAGTTGGAGAGAGAGAAAGAGGGAGATGCAGAGGTAGTTGAGGGGGCTGTTTTGGAAAGGCAAGCGATCACAGTAAAAGCTTTTTTTTTTCCCTTTGTTTTTTGGCTCTTCTCTCCAGACCGATGTATGAGTGCAACTCTGAAATTATGTAAGTCAGGCACGATTCAACCCAACCAAAACAAACCCTCATTACAGACAAAAAGCTTCTCAACAAGGTCTATTTCTGTAGTGTTGATGGTATTGATGTCAAGAAAAACAAAAGATTTGAATAGATACCACGTTCAACTCATTTTATAAATGTGCATCATACACGTCAGATAATTGCAGTGCTGCATAATTCTGTCAAAATAAAATGTAATCAAAATGACTAGAGTTGATTTTAACAAAAGCAAACAAAATTCTTGGATTATACAGAAGCATATGATGTCACATAACTATTCAAAGAACAGTAGGAAATAAATCTACAGCCCCATAAATGTCAACACATTACAATTGGAACTCAGGAAAACATGGTATGTGAAGTGTAGCTTATACAGCGTCTCTGACAATGTCACCAAATGCCTGTGTACTTTTTGTTAAAACAATATATTTATTGAGATCTTTTTTTATACACACATACACAATATACACACAGTTGTAGCAAGTATATAGACCTGTGCTTCACTAACAAAGGCACCTGCTGTGGAACAAGTGTTGTCAACAAAAGCAAAAAAAAAAAAAGCAGTAACAAAAATTGCAAATAAACAATACATGTACACAAACGTCACAAACGCCTCAACCATAAACGTTTGTGCACAATTTAATGCCCTGTTTCAATTGTGGGTCTTTGAACTCATTAACCCTGTTGTAAGGTTTACACAACTGAATGTTTATTCCTCCTCATTGTCATTTGCTAAACTGATACTTTTAATAAACACCTTAAAAGGTTTCATATCTTTTCACACATATCCTGCCTTCCTTTTCGTACGTACGTCGGTCTCTCCAAAGAGAAAGTTGTCACCATTTGCCTCACCCAGTGTGTAACACTCGACCTGATGATTTTTTCCAAAACATTGCAATGGATCTTTTGGCGTAAAAGACACATATCTATTAATGCCAATGTACTTTCTCTTTTTATTACTTTCTTTGTGTTTTTTTGTGAAAACGGAGTGCCTACATGCTTTATAATAGCATAACAAACCACCAAATGGTTCAAACCATGTTCAGTCCAGCTGTGATAAAGGAGGCATAGAAGGAAAGGGAGCGAGGGACTATGGGAGCGATTGAGCGATAGACAGTGGGGTGGTGGAGGACATATTAGTGCTCAGCACCAGCCGACACAGCACACTGTACAGAGCCCACCGCAGGCTTTTTCTGTCATTAGACACACTCATACTCACTCATATAAAGAGAGAGACACCATTAGCATATTCTCTTAAGTGTGTAATTAGGCTGTCCCTAAGCAGGTTTTAAACTATTGTACAGATATCTGCACACCACACACACTTATCTGGAGCAGACCACAAATGCCACCCAGTGCATTCCAGCCTTTTATCTTTCAGTTTCAATTTGAATATTTGACACCGTTTGGAATGAAATTGTTTGTTTTTAATTAAATTAGGTTTCTTCAAAGGTGAACTCTTTTCATTTTTCCGCAACGTTTAAAGGTTAATTGTTCTTGCTTTTGGCGGGTCAAGACTGAGTGTAATTGAAGTGAAGCCATGCAGGTGGAGGTCCAGCTAACAATGTCGGAGTGTAATGGGCCACAGCAGGTAGGGCCAGAGCTCGAGCTCACCGTGCATTGCAGCACTAAATGTCATGCGGTCTTACTGTTATATTCCACAGCATAGCCCTCTGTAGACCTGTAACCTGCACGTCTAGTCTTTTATTTGTCTGCATTCACAGGCTCTGCTTTTTACTTAACAAACTATATGCAGAGATACTCGTTAATTATGTCTTTGTCTGAATTTACGAAACTAGGCTCAAAAATGAAGATGACAAATCCACGCCTGTCTGTCGTTTTTATTCTTTATTCTAACTGTTGCTTTGTTTACTCCATCCTGTGTTTTGGGATTTGTACTGTGTTTGCTACAGAGATAGAAGGTCATATACTCTCTGGAAGTGCCATTTGGGCAGCCTTCTACAGGCAGTACCTGGGATGGCATTGAAACACTTTACCAAACGGCATCATTCAGTCAGTCAGTCTCTGTGCTAATATTAGAATAGTCCCTTCTGGCACCATGTGCCAATCAGCTATCTGCTTCTCAGGAGGGATTCTCTCTGCTCTCCCTTTCACGCTTCCTGTCTTCTTTTTCTCCCAGTGCCTACTCTCAATGCTAGCCCCAAGGACAGAGTAGTGGAGTCGGTTTGCTTATTAATCACCACTCATCTTTTACCAATCCCAGAAGTCCCTTCAGCTACCTTCACTTCATGCAGATGTGCAAATATGGATGAGGTTGATGTAGTGTCACTCAGGCTATATATATTCATTTTTCCACAAAAATCAACATTTTACTACAGTATATCCCTGTTTTGTTACTTAGTCCAACTACTTTATTTTGATATGAAATGTCAGAATAATAAAATAAAGTGGTTAATGAATGAATGCATGAATAATAGTAAACACAATTATTAATGTCACTGTATATTTGTCTTCAGAGGACTAATGTTTTACATAAACTTAAAAATGTTGGCGTTGTTTTCAGTTTACTCGAATCAAACGATTACCTTTCCACAACCTGTCCATAACAGTCAGCAGGACTTTTGGTCCTTTCCTCCTGCAGAACTTGTTCATTTGATTCAGAACTGGGAGCCTCCATTCAGGAAGTGGCTTTTTCAGTTGAGCCTACAAATGCTCTCTTGAATTATGGTCAGAGCTTTGTGATAGCCACTTGTTGGACTTGGACTGTGCTCTTAGCCATCTGGTGACACCAATTACCAGAAGCTTCCAGGCAAAGACACAATGAACTGTTTTGTGTATACACATTTCACCCTTTGGGGATGTACTGAAGTAAATAAAAAGTTAAATTAAGTGAAAATTAAACTAAAATGATCAAAAACTGTACATATCTCCTGTATATTCATGCACAGGTATCAGTACTGCTAACACACATTCATGTACCAAACAGGTACTTCCTGTTGAAGCCCGGTTTTCATACATATGTGCTGCGGTTGGACTCATCATAGTGAGGGAAAGGTCATATTTCTGACTCCACTTCTCTATGTCAAGTCTGCAAACATAGGACGGGGAATATTTGTGCTGTATACAACTATCTCTGACTCAAATTAGGAGGATGAATAAGAATTGACTCTTTAGGCGAGACACTTTCGGAAAAAAAAAAGTGTTATTTGAAAATGAGAAAAGGCCACGCATTTGCCCAGAGGGGGGGTGGAATATGTCTGTGGCAGAGAGTGGAGTGCAGCAAGAGTCAGCACTGCAATCACTTCTGCAGTTGTGAAATTCTGAAAGTTAGAAAATAAAGAATAGACAGATGGGTAATTTAATGCACTTGTAAAGATTTCAAAAATATTCAAGCTTTATGGACTTCTTTCTTCCTTCTGCACTTCTGTACTATCTTTTACCCCTATTCTTAATGAGATAAGATAAGATAAGATAAGATAAGATTTTATTGATCTCAGCAGGGGGAAATTGCACAGTTGACAACATCAAATC
>JAPTYQ010000006.1:27600078-27612215 GCA_029814465.1 Ostorhinchus cyanosoma | reverse complement strand
AGATAAGATAAGATAAGATAAGATAAGATTTTATTGATCTCAGCAGGGGGAAATTGCACAGTTGACAACATCAAATCTAAAAAATCCGGTGCAGAGAATATTTCCCTTGTGGTTGCACATGCACATGGTGTGATATGGGGGATGGACTTAATGAGAACTGTTCTGAACTCTGATGGCTGTGGGGAGGAATGACCTGCTGCTGAATTCAGATTTGTTCATATTTCCAGTGGAAGTAATTGTCTTCATCATCTGGATTCGGATCAAGGGAGGATCTGCTGGAGCTGATCTGTGAAACCGAACCCCGTTAGCCTCTCGAGCCCTGGTCACTTCTCTCCTTCTCTATTTTCCAATTGTTCACTTCTCCCTCCAGCTGTTTACATCCAGGCCCTCTTCATCCCTCTCTCATGCATTTTCCAGAGTAAACACTTTTCTCTGTGCCAATCTTCTTCTTCTCTTCTCCCTTTTTCATGTGCCCCTCGCCCCTCCCTCCCTCTCTCTGTTTTTGTCTTCATTGCTCTTTCTCCCTATCGCTGTATATCTGTGTCCTCCCTCACTTTTTTTTTTCATCCCCCTTCCCATCTTGCTCATACACAACCACTCCCACTCCCCTCCTCCTCCACCACCACCACCACCACCCTGTCTGCCAGCTATGTAGGCTACCTCCGTGGAGACCGGGCTGGTGCTGCTTTTTTATTCACACTCACCTAACCTCTTCCCTTTTTCTTTCACTGCATTTCTTCTCTTTTCACCTCCGTTCACTTCTCCTCCTGTTTTTCTGTTTATGCCTCCTGCAACCACCCTCCCCTCCATCCTTTCCCACCACCACCACAAATCCTTCTCCCTCTCTTTTCAGCATCCCTTTTTTTCCCCCCACACTCCGGCTGGCTATGCATTCAGACAGTGTAGTGTGGCTGCCTTTAGAGCTGTTGCAAATCAGGACAGATCTCTCCTACAGATGCTGGAGATCAGGTGGAGGGAGGCTCCCCACACAACCCATCGCATCACGTATCCACATGCAGCATGCAGCCACAGATGTGCCCTGCCTGTCTAATAGGATCTCAGCCTCTCACTCTGCACACATTCAATCACAGTTATACATTTATGCACAAATGTTTGCCTTTTTTCCACAGGTGGGTGCAGATCGCTTGCCCACGGCTGTCTATCGACTGGGGATCAGCTTTCTCCAAACCCTTGCTGTCTCCCTATGAGGTAAATAAACAACTTCTAGTCTCCCAACAAGATCACGTGTGTCACTCACAGTCAGCAGACAAACCTCTAACAGCGTCTTATCGATGCGTGTAGCATTAAAGTATTTAAGATGAGGAATATATTAAAATTTTAACTATGGGACGATGTTTGAAAAAGTCGAGGATTTGTGCAGGAGTCATTAGGCCTACTTGTTCTGCTACTCTTCCACCTTTCCTCCCTTTCTCCAACACACACACACATACACAATAGTATCAACAGCTGACTAGCCCCCCCTACTGGCTACACGACCACACGGTTCCCCTCCCTGCAGCTGTCTTGATTCTCTAAAGGGAGGGAGATAGATCGGACAGCAACCCATAAAGATCCATTTCAAAGCAAGTGTTTGTTTGTGTGCTGCTGCAGCTGCCGTAGCGAGCCTGCGAAAAAAAAAAAAAAATACAGGCTTTGCTTTGTGATGTCTTTGGCAGTTATGTGCTATTATGTGATGTCGTTCGGCTGCACTTGATGTTAACTATTAATTCATTCAATGATTTTGCTCAGAGATGTGCCGCTGATTTGAAGCCGTGTGAAATGGCTGCAAGGGGAATTGCTGTCTTGAATATTGGATAGAGTTTCGAAATGGTTGCTGTTTTCCATCTGTCTGCAGATACTTGTGCGCTGCTTGAGTTGCACATATATCTCCGAATGAGACCATTTAGCGTAATGACACCTTTGAAAAACTAAAAAGAAGTGATGATTCTTTTTTACTTGTCTTTGACTGTGGTCTATAATGTGCATGCAAAGTCTGAAATTTCCCTTCGCTGTAATGAGGGAAGCTGCAATCTGTTTTGTTAAGCCTTTTGTATTGAAGCTCCCTCCGCGTTGCCCGGTAGCTATTTGGAAACAATGTCTGTGCATTTAAATAATTTGCAGCTGCACTTGTGTCTATATGTGTGGTTGTGATAAGTCTTAATTCAGTGCCATCTCATACCTCTGAGTGTTATACGTCTCAGTGCACAGTGCTTTTCACTGTGGCATTTAGAATAAAGATGAAGAGCTACAAGAAGGGAGGGTGCAGTGAGCAAGTAGAAGGGTGGGGGGGCAGCATTTATTTTCAGTGCGTCTCATGTTATATTTATAGTCAATAAGACACACTTGGCTCTCCTGTCAGAGCAGGGATTAGCAAGAGCAGCTAGCATCCACAAAGAGAGGGAGTTGGTGTGAGAGGGGAAGGGAGGA
The DNA here is from genome assembly GCA_029814465.1 of Ostorhinchus cyanosoma. Lineage (NCBI taxonomy): Eukaryota > Metazoa > Chordata > Actinopteri > Kurtiformes > Apogonidae > Ostorhinchus > Ostorhinchus cyanosoma. Next base: position 27,609,788 of record JAPTYQ010000006.1, on the reverse strand, counting down.
GAGCAAAAAGCTAGAGAAACGGCGGGGCAAAGAATAAGGACAGCAAATGAGACTCTGCGAGACAAACGTTTCAAAAAACAAAACACAAACAGCAAAAATAAAAGATTTATCCCATTATTAAGTTGTTGTTTTTTAAGAAGAAACCTTCATAGTTTTTATTAGAACTCATGTGGGGGTAGAAAGTGACCCTTCCTTAACTGCGTTACCTTTTTAGATATATGCAAAAATATAATATATGCTAGTTTGCTGCTTTTACAGGATATTAACATTATTGCTTCATTTGTAGCACAATACCTGGGGTGAAGCATGAAGAAAAGAAGGGGAAAATAAACTTTATAAGCTTTATGTGAAAACCCATATTTCTGTCTCTTCTGCTTTGCTCTTCCTCTGATTATTAATGTTCATATGAGGGTATGAAAAATGAGTTGAAGGGGGCTGTTGTATTCCTCAATCTGTGCAATAGTGAAGAATTATGTGACACAAGAAAAATTTAATTACTTATTTCATATCTTCTAAGAATTATTCTCCATTTCTATTCTTTTACAACGTGATAATAGTTTTTGAGCTCTAGTCAGAGTCTGAAAATATGCCCCTTCCTTCTGCAGCTCTCTCCTCTCAGTCCAAATGAAGAAACTAAATATAGGGATTAATCCGACACCATTTCATGTTGATATGGAAGATTGAGGACACTTTTTAATATATGTACGATACAGAGCAGAGAAGTAGAATTGCATCTGTTGGAATCTATTCAGCGACCGGTAATTACAGCTGTGAATCATGTACTCAGCCTCCCGTCCTGTTGTAAACTACCTGTGATTAGACAAAGATCTGCATCACTGAGTAGATTTTTGTCAGCCTGGAAATACAGGGAATGAGTAGATGCAGAACTCTCATGCCCTCTCAGACCACTTGAATTACAATGAGCTGCAAGGTAAGTACAGAGTGTTTGCTCATTGATGCTAAAAAAAAAAAAAAGAACATTAAGGACTGCATCTTTAATGTAGCTTCAATTATGATCGGGTGGTTTGGATTTAAAGAACCACCACCAAAAAAAAATCTCAAGAATATACGTAGATCACCCCATCTGACTGCAGTAATGGAAAAAATACAGTCATGACCTCAAATCAGATCTACATTCAGTTCACCAACCTGGAAGTGATGGGCCCGCTGCAGCCAGGCGAGGCTGATTCAGGTTTCTGCCAGCAACGCACATCGATTTGATTGGCAGATGGAAGGCAATGAAAATAAGTGCACCCTGTCAAATGAGGGGAGCAATGCTACTGCTACTATCACTAAGTTCTGCATATCAACTTTCACTAGAAAATATATATATTCAGATCTAGCTGTAATCAGAATCTTTTTATTGTCATTGTTCGACGTACAACAAAATTGAGGTAGAGCTCTCTAGTTTAGTGAAAGAATTACAGGGCAACAACAAATGACGGTAAAAAGGAACACAAGAAAACGAAAAAAAGACTCAATTTAAGTAGTGCAAATGACATGAGAAATTGACATGCAAATAACATGCAAGAATTACAGGACAACAACAAATAACAGTAAAAAGGCAGACTTATTTACATTTTTTTAAGTATTGCAACTAGGAATATTTGAAAAAAAATAGAATTAAGTAGTGCAAATAGCATGAGTGCAAATGACATGAGAAAATAAATAGTGTGGGATGAATAGTGTGGAAATTTTTTAAAAATATAATAATATGGGAGACTAAACATTTAACAGATATTGCACATGTTCTAGGATATAATGAGATCATTTCAGTGAACATCAGTGATATTGCAGGTGTCCTATTGATGCTGTGTTGGGTTATTTATTATGATGATAGGTTTGAGAAAGATGCTATCCCTCAGTGTATCACCAATAGTTTGACGTCTGTCCTCACTGTTAAGGTTTATTAACTACACTTATCTTACACAGCTCTGTTACTTGAACACCTTATATTAAAATATCAACGTGTATACGGTGTGTAAATGTTAGGATTTGTTTTGCAGGTACTTTTAAAGATGAATGAGTGCAGTAGTTGAATAACATAAATAATGAACAAATATGATTTGTTCTTTCATTCAGCATGTTTACTTATTCATCTATTCAATTTATCACAGTCATTCAACTACGCTTGGTTTCCTTCACAATCAATATTCACAGGCATCTCTCTTCCATATGGAGTAGTCGGCTCTTATGTCACAGCACTGTCATGCCATTGCTGTTGCTCTCCTCTTAACAGCTGTTGTGTCATGCAGTGCAGCTGCATAAGGATAACATGTCATCTCTGCCTGTTATCCAAGCTTACGACACCAGTCTCGTCTGTGCAGTCAGTCTTTTGCATCTCCTCATTGCTGTGGGGGTTTCTTTTGCAGATGTTTTCCCAGAGAAGTTACTTCTACTGTTCTCATCAACAGAAAATAAACAGCAGAATCCCTCATACCACTGAGCTGGTATTGCACTTCAAGCTCCCCTGGCTGCTTTGTTGTTGTTGTTTTTTTTCTGTCTTTTTTTTTGGACATGATAGGTGATTATCTGCCTCACTATCTATCCGTCAGGCAGCTGTGGCTTTACAGGACGCTAGTTGGAAGGAAGTCTACCCCATGGACTTTTATTCCAATCAGAGCCTGGGGCCGTGGACGCCAAACCACCCTGACAACCAGCCAGTGCGGCCTGCACGTCGACAGACCCAGGTGAGCAGGAGCGAGAGATAAAAGAATGAATGACAGAGGGAACAGAAGGAAGAGGAAAGCTTGTAAAGAGTGAACCTGAGTGTGTGCTGGATGGCTTTAATCAGAGCTCATACTGCTGTCATCATACTGACACCCAGTGGCACAATCACAACAGGACATGTATTTGAGTATGGCTTTAAAACATGTGGTTTTGACCTTGACCTTGATGTGCATCACACATTTCCCTATTTATTCCAAAAATGTTTTCAAAAACAAAACAAAACCTTTTATATATTTGATTAATTACTGGTGGATTAATACAGCCTATAATGACCATATTGACCTGTATTAACTCTAACCTGTCTGAATTAGAAATTGTCAACAGTCCAAGTGTTAATTCTATCCCTCTGCCTACAGAAACCGGGTGCGGAGACAACCTCAGCCAAGCACTGTCTGCAGTCCAAGTGCACCCCCTGTGGCTGTCAAGGAGAATGACATCTCCAGAACCAGAGCTGCCTTTGACTTGCGTCGTGACATTTCTTACACCACGACCAACAGCTAGAGGGAGGTCAGACCAAAAGAGAATGGATATTTGTCCAGACAGACTCTCAGCAAGCACAGCTAAAACCAGAGGATCCCTCAGTCGTTGCTGACATGGATCAGCAGCTATTAATAATCCCCGTTTTACAGTATATCCAAATTTATCGCCCTTGTTCACATTTTGCGCGTGTATCCCGAGATCAAAACACATGGACTGCTGAGAATCACTTGTGTATTCAAGCTCATGAATGTTCATGTGAATCAAATTCCCATGAAGGAGGCTGCTTGCTGTGATCAGAAAGGAATTCTTCCTGCACAGTGAAGTGTGTGGGCCTCTCTGAAGCGCAGATACAGCATTTGTAATTGTCAGAGAGCGAGGATGACCTTGAGCATTTTGTATGGAATATATGTGTCTGCTTATGTGGGTGGCTTTGGTCAAATGCAGGTTTCCCATCACGCTATGTTTCACAGACAATCATGTATATTTTTTAATGCACTTTATGACACAGACAGTACATCACATTCACAAGACTCTTCTTTAGACGCTAAAACTGCGATCAACCTTGTATATCTTTTTCACATTTCTCATCCAATTATGAAATTAAAAAAAAAATGGAAATATGAAACCTTGCCATCTTGTTTTGACTGTTTTTCATAAACACAAAAAAATAAGCTGCAATGCTGAAGCAAGGAGTCTGTTTTTAAGACTGAGGGGTATGAGTTCCTAGATGCATGCAGTGGTAGTCACGACTGCTCTCCATCCTCATTATTTATTGATGGTGGAGTCTGTCAATAAATAAATAAATAAATAAACATTCTATTGCTGTTTGGCTCCTGCAACAGAAATTTAAAAACTAGCTGACAGTAGCTGATCACGGCCACAGATGATCCAGGGGACTTGTAAAACCTCAGATTGTAGTATATTGTCTCAGGTATGAAGTTATTTGTGTACAACTGCCGGGCTTCACTAGTCAAATTCCGTCTACCCATCATTGTATCTCCTTGGCAACAAGGGCCAGAGAGATGCAGCTTGTCTCGCCAGATGTCCATCTTCTCATGATGTGTCTCACGTGTCCCACTAGTGACTGTTATTTTGAAGAGCTCAGTACTTGCGACAGTACAGTGTGTGATACACATTGGTCAAAAGTAAATTATTGGCCAACAGAGCTTTCTCTTTTTTTTTCATCTGATGTTTGATTTATTTTTTGGCGCAGTGTATCGATAAGGGAGAAAGCTTTAATAAATCCTCTTCTTCTTGCCTCTGCAGTATGCCGCCTTTAGTATCTCAGCCTAAATATTTGTTCTGCTTTAAATATGTAAATCTAAAACTAAAATATTAATTGTGCGGTTAAACATGCAGAAGAGGAAAGTTGAAAAAAACTCAAAACTGGTAAGACTTGACCTTTGTGGGGAGAAGTGTTAAAAGTTTACACTTTAAATGGAACAATCTGTTGCAAATACTTTATCATTCAGTGCCAGTTTGTGTGTGTTGAGGATTCCAACAGTCAGTTGTAGGTGCATGGTCCCCATAAACTGTTAAAAATGACGGTTAAAAGTTATTTTGAAGTCATAGTTGTGCATGTACTGGCTTGGATAAGTCTCCGGGAAACAAAGCATATATGATATCCCCTAAGAGCATGGAAATCCAATATGTGTGTGTGTGTGTTAGAGTTTAGGGAAGACAGAAAAGCGAAAGGAGAGAGGGGGAATAAGGCAGAAAAAGTAACAGATCAGGAGCAGAGGGGCGAAATGGCAAACAGTCTCCAACAGATCAAATATGGTCACAGATGAGGTTACACAAATGCAATATGGTAATTACAGCTAATGAATATACAAACCTGTAATAGCTATAACAATTAAGTAGATTAGATTAAGAGATTTGGAAAAACATGCTACACAGAATAAGGAGATACATCCTATAATCAAAAAGTGAACTTCTAAATAGATTAATGGAAGTATTTCGAAGCATATTGTGGTTAGTTGATTTGGCTCACGAATGCACACTACAGAGGGGATAGATTTAAAACTTAATGAGGCTCAGCTTCACAGATGTGTTTTATCTTTGCCAGCTGCACAGACGGTTATGTGAGTCATGTAAACCCCACTCAGTCTGGTTCATTTTTTCAGGTTCATTACCAGTAATAGCAATTAACCACTAGATGGCGATGTGTGCATAGTTTATGTGTGGCCCAGTGGGGCATTGAAGTTGCACAGATTTCACTGTGAGAAAGCTTTCTTGGCATGCTTGGACATAAATTGAGTTGGCTTGGCAGAGTGTGAGTACTCGTTCTACTTCTGTGGCCTTTTTGTGCAATTGTTTACAGATGTGGGGGAGAAATTGACTCGCCCCTCCTCCTTGACATCCCATCTCTTTCCATTTTTCCTGCTCTAAATTAGTTCGCCTTCACACTTCCTCCACCAGTAGCACCCAAGATCCTGTCCTGGGGGCACAGTGGGAATTTGTTTTAGGCTGAAGGGTGATGTGCCTGTGCAGAGGCTGTGCTGAACACAACAGGTGCTGAAGTCACATACTTTTCACAGTGATGCTGATAGAACCTGAACACACTATCAGGTGGCTGTCACTGGTGTTTAACATTTGTATATGTGTGTTACAGTAGTAACAGTGACCATCTGTTTGCACATCCTCAGTAACCTACCAACATCAAACATCCAAAGGAAGGGATTAAAACAACACATTTTCACTCTCTTGGCTTGAATGAGTTAAAGTTCTACGCTTCGTCTGGGACCTGCAGGTGGAAAACATGTCAGTATAATGTGCGCAATGTATTTAGCTGTTTATTCTGTTGACCACGGAAAGGCTGAGTCACTCCAGTCCCTTTCTGTGTCTCATCGTCACGATCCTGTCTACTCAACACCTCCCTGTACACTACGCAACTTTACATTTTCCACCTTCTAGTGCATTAGCATAAGCTTTCATCAGATTCCCATATATCCTTTATTATAACATGATTATCTTTACCAGACTAGAAGCTAGACAAGGATATGAAAACACAGAAGTTTTGAAACACATTTCATGACCTCTCTACACTACAGCTGAAGTAGATGAGGGGGAGGTTTATTTTGCAAGTTTGTTTTGCGTTTCCTCTTTCATAAAGTGTAGCTTTGAGGCGCAGTGTGTCTTCACAAAGCCACATGTGACTGGGGCTGTGCTGGGGAAGGAGTGGCAGTAGATGACATGTATAAAAGATCCCAAAATGAGTCAACAGAAGTCTATTTCTGCATCTGCTTCTCTGTCTGTATTCCTCTGTTTCTCTTTCATTGTTGCTTTAGCAATTCCCCTGGATTACATTAGAGCTAAAAGAAATGTCAACAAAAAGGACTGATTTGGTTTAACTCGCCTGTTTTTACATCTGTCAAGACACTGTGTAGGTGGGTGAAAAACTTGTGAAAAAAAAAATGTTCAGCTGCACAGGAATGCTGTTTGAAGGATTGTGTTATTGCAGTAATAATGCATGCTGATGTGACGGTGCATGTGTAATTCGCTATTTCAGTTTCAGGGCCTGGAATGATCTACAGTACATCTTGTCAGTGAATAAGCTGTTTTTGCCTGATTTGGAAATATTCTAAGGAGGGGTCCTTACCGGTTGATGACAGCCTGTCTTATTTACTTTAGGTGATGCTCCGCGCCAAAAAAGGATGTTCTGGAGGAAAAGGCTTTAACAGAAACAGGTTGTTGGATGTATTGTGTCCTGCTGTAACACTCCCCCCCCACCCCCTAAACAAAAAAAAAAAAGTTAACAGGTCCCTTATGGAGGCAAGTTCAACTTTTAGCAAACAGTATGTTGGTTAAATATTTAACTCCTTTAAATCTAACTGTTTTGGATCTAGTTTGGTTTAGCAGAATGCTAATAAATTGCTGCGTATTTAACAGCCCCTTCATCTGGATCCCTGTGGAAATTTAAACAATAAATGATTATGTCTAGAGGCTGCTGACTCCGTGTGTGTGTGGGAGAGAAGAAGCATGGGCGGCCAAACAGCAATGTGAAGGAAGGTTGCTAGAAGGTTGAATAAGGATTTTCAGTGGGAAAAAAAAAAATAAGTGGTGTAAAGAGATGACTAATTCTGCGTGGGAGCTCAGCCTGTCCCTGATCATCCGGCCAACAGCCACCCCAGCACAGGGCTGTCACAAAGTCACCTTCCTCCTCAGCCCACTCCATCCTACCATGGATTGTCATCGTTTTCCGTTCATTCTGTGTTCTACGTTTACATGTTAATTATTTTTGTCCTTTTTTTTTTTTTTTTGAAAGGTCTAGTGGGATGTGCTTAACTGGAAAACCTGTACGTTACGACCGGAAACCTTTTGTGTCCTAATATGGTCTAACTTCCGACAAGAGCTGAAATAGGCTCTCGGAGATACAAATCCAGATTTTGTTCTTCTTATTATGCTCAGTGGTTTAAAGAAAAGTGGAAATTCATTATGTTTTTTTGTGATCAGAGAATATACAATAATTTAAAAGTGCATTCTGGGTGATAACAGTTTAGTCAGATACTCTCTGTTCACTTTCATGGCTCAGATACTACAACTACTTTTGTTGATTTCTGAATTCATGGTATTTTAAATTTTTACTAAATACTTTTCCTTTTATATACAATATTACCACCAGACAACCTAGTTAGAAGTGAACTACTTACCATTGTGGTCCATCTGTACCTGGCCTCCTGAGAGCTCTTTATCGAATGTTGCTTTCAGTAATTCTTATATAATGCTGTAATTCTCTCTTATTTGTGCGCCTTAGTTTGCTACCACTTGTCCTTCAGTGTCTTCATCATTGTCAATCAGTATTTTTCTTTTCTTAATCCTGTGTAAATATAATGTATGGAAACCAATGAGGCACTATTGAAATTGTAATTTACTTGTTCTATTTAAACAATGTTATTTATAACTTGCAGTGGCGTCAGTTTCATTGTCAGTGTCTGAACGATAAGAGTTAATATGTTGTTTATCAGGAGTTCAGGTTGTAGACTCTTACAGTGTAGCATCTATTGACAAAACCTTTGCCCAGAGGATAGTGGATAGTGACACCAACGGTTCTTGAATTCCTGTAGGTCCATGGTGGTCAGTACTCATCCTCCTCAAGTTTCCTGGATCGAAACTCAATCCTTTTACTAACTGTCAGGTTTCTGGTACGTAGCCGACTCTGAGTTTTCATTTCACTTCTGAAGAAACTTATTGTTATTGACAAAGATCTCAAGACGTGCGTATGCTCAATTGCTTTATTGAGAATATGCAATATTTTACAGTACATAGTAAATATTCAGGCATGTACATGTTTGGAAGAAGACATGAAATCAGGTATAATTAAAAATACAGAAAAGAATAAAAATAAAAACTGTATAGAGATTAGAACATATGCTCAAGAGATGGGTATTTAATAAATGCTAGGATTTACAAAGGCTTCAGATTGTTTTCTGAGCTGACAAGAGTGAATTAGTTATTAGGAGTGTTAAAGTATCACCAGCCTGATACTGGTTTTCAGAAAAAAAAAACTCAAAACCACTGTATTCCTTTGTCTCAAGTAAACAACGTACAGTACGTGCAGGCATTTTCAAACCATGCTCAAGTATTCACAGTCTGGAAAACATCCTTTGCATGTACAGATTTGTCCTCTGTGTTGAATAACAGTCAAACGTACAGTTAATGTATGCATCGAGCTTCGTTGTACAGTTCCAGTTTTACTCTGTATGCATCGCACATTCTGCATATTGCACAAGCTCGATTTGTCTTTTGTGAAGCCACTGAATATTGTAAAAGACACATCACTTTTACGTCTACGCATTACAAACATATTTTAATTATAAAAGCTACAATGCCCCAATATTACCCCCCCTCCCACTGCTTTTTTTTTTGGTTTTGTTTCCCACAGTTTTCCCCCCCACAGCAAGGCTCTTTTTCTCTGTGTGTTCATTTGCACCAATCTGGTTCAGCTGTGTTTTTTGCCCCCTAGCGACCATGGCTGTAGACTGTTACCGGTGGTGCTGTTGCTACAGTAACAATCTAATGCCACGGTCACCATAGAGACAGCAAGAGAAATATGATTGGCTGTGTTAACCACTGACGTCCTCACTGGTTTGATGAAGTTGATGATGCAGCCTTCAATAGTGCTGGGCTCCAAAAGGAAACTTCATACAGTAAAGCAGCATCTTCCCACTCTTACACTCACAAAGGGTTATTTTTAACAGGGTAGAGAGTTGCCAGACGTCAGTAGCCATGACTGTAGACTGTTACTGTACTTTGGGGGAGTTTTAGCAGTAAGCAGTCTAGAGCCAAGGTATTGATGCACTGACTTGTAGAAAAGAGCTGCAGACTGTAGAGTAAGTAAGCATACATGCAAGTAATAAGCAGAAAGGAGGGAGGGAAGAACAGATAAAGAGAACAGAAAGCTGTCCTTTGTTAGACAATTAAATGTCATCTAATGCTGCATCATGTAAACAAATCAAGGTGTGAAGTACTGAACACATAAAGCTCTAAAGTATTGGTTC
>JAPTYQ010000006.1:27541769-27553184 GCA_029814465.1 Ostorhinchus cyanosoma | reverse complement strand
GAGGGCAATCTGGGGTGGGGGTGGGGGGGGATTTACCAGCAAATGGAGTGAAACATTTTGTGATTCAGTCCTCTTAAGGGAGGAAATGGGTAAGAGGGCAGAGGAGGAAGAGGAGGAGGCGGAGGAGGAGGAGGAGGAGGAGGAGGAGGACATGAGTGGAGGGAGTGCTGTCCTGGTGGAGTGTACAGAGAGTAAGAGAGGTGAAGAAAGTGATGGAGCAGGGAGGGGTGGAGGGCTGACAGATGCCACAGTCCAGGCCCACAGCACAGGAAGTCATTCATACTGGGAAGTGCCTGCTGCCGGCTCCCACTGTCCACTCCAGAGAACAGTTTAAGATTAGCCAATTCTGGAGGATCTTGTGACAAAGCAGCTCCCGCACAATGCATTAAACACCCCAATAGGAAATGCATTAGCACTGTGTTTTTGAGTTGAGTTTAGTGCGCTGTGACTCTTTCAAAAGTCCAGTGTTTCCAGTGATGAAGGGTCACACTGATTAATCACGTAACGAAAAACCCTCTTATTTATTTCTGAACATGACCACATTTATTGGAAGGTCATAATGACTGCAGCTCCTTGTCTCATTTCAGCATAAATCAGTATCGATTTGTCACCCAGAATACTTTGGTTCAATGAGTACAGTGAAAGGGGAATAGTAAACAAAACAATGCACAAACCAGTCAGTGAAACAGTTACGTACATGTGGATTAAACAGCTGCAGCGCCTGATGTTGTGCAACATTAGGTTTAAAAAGCCCAACCCATTGACCGGGGAGAAAAAAAAAAAAAAGCTTCCATTGTACATTTCTACTAACAGATACTTGCACTCCCAACCTTTCTGAACTGAAACTTTTGTAGATAATTGTACAAAATTATCATCAAAGGACTGTTTTTTTGCTTGAGTTTAAGGGAATCGGGACCTAAATTCCGCTTTTTGCTTTCATAAATGCACCGTCCATCCTGATCACCGCCATGTTGACACATTCACATTTTGCAGAATCACACAATGGCAACATTTTACTGTGGCGACCGGTTAAAAAGCCATATGGGTGTGACAAGGAGCCGTCATCAGCGGTCCGGTCTTACTGTACGCATGTGTGTCTATGTGTCACAGCGAGATGAGGATGGATGTGGATGAAAAGGGATTTTGGAGGGGCAGATTGTACTTTGGCAAGGAAGTGCAGCTGTGTGCCAAAGAGGGGTCTGCTCATCTCATTGCCCGCTCACACTCACATACAGTATACACGCATGCTAACCCCCTCTCTTAAGCCCATTTCCTTTGCACAGGGCATGGGAACTCCCCTGATCTCTCTCCTCCCACTCTCCTCTCTTCCTCCACATCATCCCTGTCCTCTTGCTCACCCTCACTCCTCTGTCCTCTCTCCATCCCTTCTCTTCCTTTTTCTCTACCTCTCTCCATCACACCCTCACCCTGTCCCGCCCTCGCTCTGTCACTCTCTCTGGTACCCCCGTTGTTACCCCCGTGATCCTCCTCTGCGTTCCTTTCTCCAAGTGTCTTCTCCTCGCTAGTTTTATTTCCTGCCTCCATCTGTGCCCAATTTATCCCATGCACAGTCTGTGTTTTTTCCTGATAATTTGTTTTTGATTCCCCAGAATTAGAAAAGCATTGTGTGCACTCTCACTGCAGCGAGCACACATACAAACGCATTGCACACACGTACGCACACATTTTTATTGTATTATTCTATAAAAGTTCCTATAAATCACTGGTTATTAATCGGCCCCAGACGGCCGTCCCCCTTTTGCTCCCCCTCTCCCTCTCAGCACAAACACAGACCAGATGCATAGGAAATGGGATGGCAAAAAGGGCACCCAAGAGACAGGCTGCACTTTTTTCTTTTTTTTTTTTCCTTCTCCTCCTTCTTTTCTCCCCCTCGCTCTGTTTTCTGAGAACGTTCATTTATGTAGAAGTGCCCAGACCTCAGACTCACAGAGGAAATAAAGTTTAAATTAAAGTTTAGAAGAAATAAATTAAATAATAAATACAAATGGTGATGTGCTGCCAAACAACCCCGGTGTGTGGGATAGAGGTTAAACATCCATCCTCTGTAGATGAACGCAAATGGATTCAATTCCAGCTGCTTGAATTGAGCCCAGTTCATCTCACTGTGTTGTCAACCACACATTCACCCTTCCTCTCTCTCTGTCTTTCATTCAGTTCTTGTAAGGTTAGCCCTCTTATTGTGGTAACTACACCAGTTCCTGCCCTGGATTTGCATCATATCTTGCACCTGTGCTGCTGAACTAATTTGAGATCGACTTTTTTTAACTGTCTGAGACATCTGTGTGCCCCCAAACTGACTCTCGTCTGTGAGGCTGTGCCTGCCAGACACCCGGTTTCCTCCCCATTAGCTCAGACACTTTCATATTAGCAGCTTTCTGTGATCAAACTACAGTAACGCATACACTCACACACCTGCACTCTGCTGGCTTGCTCACCCTGAGCTAAAAGGGCAAGTAACCACCAGAGAGAGGGATTTGGATGGAGTGAGAATGAATTATAGCGAGACTTTGGAGACAGAGGAAGAGAGACAGGGAGGATGTGGATGTACTGTAAGTAAGAGGACGTATCTGTCCCACCCTGTCCTGTGCCTGGGAGCCTGGATGATGTGAGGAGGCTGAAGTGAACTGTTCACAGAGAGCAGGCAGAAAATGTGAGAAATGTGCGCGTTGGCTGCAGGGACGAGGGGGAGAACGCTGGTTTTTCAGGCACGCAGGGACAGCCTGCAGAGTTCTGCCAAGAGAAACATGGTGCTGTGTTCCTTGCAAGAGCTATGGGGGCAAGAGAGAAGGGAAGGGGCAAGAGAGAGAGAGAGGAGAGAAGGTGTGTTTGTGCAGAGGTGGAGGGGTGAAGAAGAAGACAAGGGGTTCCCTTGGGTGCTTCCCTGACCTGCTGCCAAAGATGTATAAGATGTGACAAGACATTACATGACCTGGTGTGTTGATCATGGGATAAAATCTAAGCAACTGCTGCAATTTGGACGATACATGAAATATACCCCCTAGCTTTCATTCTGTTATGGATGATATCTATATATCACACTGGGTTTTACATATGAAAGTTCATTCTAAGTTTTAAGAAAAGATAAAATCTTAAGATGTCCAGTGAGCTGTACAAATCTGTCACATGTGTAATGTTTGGTCTGTAGAAGATGCAGGGTGATAAGGGCAGGGGAGTGAGCCTCAGCCAAGGACCAGGCCCAGATGTCCACTTTCAGCTGTCCTGGCTGACCACTGCCTCGCCTGCCAACACTTGGCTAAGTATCCCCACATTGCAGCAAATATGTAAATATGTTGACTTGGAAGGATGTCCTCTTCTCTTCCGACCTTGTAGCACTTTTGGAGAGAAGCAAGACAGCAGAGAGGAGAGAAAACAGCTCCAGCACTCCATATAAGGGCCTGCTTTGGGCTCAAACACCAGCTTCTCATCACTTTCTACTCCACTGGGCCATTACACAACTCAGGGGAACACGTACAGGAACCCTAACCTTCAACACTTAGTATACACACACATACATGCACACGTACACACTAAATGGTGAGATGAGGAGATGTGGGTGTAAGAGTTAAATGGACACCTTGAGTGGTGAACAGTCTGTTCTACACTTAAGTGAAATGATGCTTTGGCTGCAGGCGGAGTTACATCTGCTGTACTTAATATAAATATGTTTTAAAAAGGGGTGGAAGTGAAAGAGCTAATTAGGTTTTCTTAAGTATGAACTTTGGTGCAGTTTATAAATACTTTGGTAATCATTGGACTGGTGCAGCGTTGGATTGAACGGCAATTTTTAATTCAAATTAATTAGTGAAGTTTTCCACACATAAAGGCAAAATGTATTGAGGCCAGAAAGAAATATGTAATGGCAAGGTAAAAAAAATCTATATCTTCAATAAGTGTGAAATTGTTATGTGAAAAAAAAAAAGCCATCTTTGTGATTGGCACACCAGGTACTAAGAATAATGATTACTGTGTAAACAAGAGTTCTGTTTGCATGTAGGCAGTTGTGCATTCCACTTGATATTTGCTAAAAACAAAACTGACCGTGGGGTGTTTTTATTAAAAAAAAAAGGAAGATCCCAGTTAAGATTCTGCTGAGTTAATAATCATAAATACAATTGAAAGCCAAGACTTGTTTCCATTGAGGACTTTCACATAATAGTGCATTTGTGTAGTTTTATTGGTATTCTAGTGCTACTGGGGATATGCACACAATCACAAATGGTCCGGTCATGTGACAGACGTATTTCAGACCAGTCATCACCTCCGTTTCCCAGGCAAAGCAGTGTAGTATGTAGTATGGCTGTTGCTCATCTCTGAAACGGCACTTCCCCGCCTACAAGCCTTCGTGTCCCTGCTGAACTCTGTGTGCCCTTTCAGGCCTGGATGATTAAAAAGGGGGAAGAGAAGACAGAGAAAGACAGAAACCTCACTCATTCTCATTTTCCAGAACTCTACCTCTTTACTTGGTATGTGTGGTTGGTTGACTGTGTGTGTGAGGTGAGTGTGTGTGTGTGTGTGTGTGTGTGTGTGTGTGTGTGTGTGTGTGTGTGTGGTGGGTATATTCATCCAGGCCTCTCTGGCTTGTGGGTATTGGCTTGTGGTTTGGGTCTTGGTGGAGAGCGAGGGTGAGGGTGGCGGAACACCATGGCTGCCACACTGCCACAGACATACTGGCACCACTGAGCCAGTACAAGTTCCTCTTTCCAAAATACGGAACCACCACTGTGTGTGTGTGTGTGTGTGTGTGTGTGTGTGTGTGTGTGTGTGTGTGTGTGTTAACCCGCATAAGGCTTAGTGATTGCCTATGTGGCTTTTAGTATCTCTGTGTTAAACTGATGGGCTTTCTCACACATAGATAGACTGTATAATTACATACGCTTTGCATGTACAATCTCATAAACTTGCAGCTGAAAAAAAAAAAAAAAATCCTCTTCAGTTTTGTATTTCAGGCTTTTCACTTGTCATGAATTGTGTGTGTTAATTAAAAAAAAAACTCTGTGAATTACAAACACAGGCCTTTATCCGTTTCTAAGGAGAAGGAGTAAGATGATGACAGTGAGCTCTAGTTTTAAGTAAACAATAGTAGGTGAAGAGGTTAACCAGAACGGAGAGGTACATTTCAAGAAGTTGATCACACTGCCCTGAAGTCATGTTATTTTACAGATGGTAGCACTCTTGGCAGGCTACTCCTCCTGCCAACCCTTCTCTTTCTTTTTCTTTCTTTTTCTGTGTGTGTGTGTGTGCGTCTCCATCCCTCCCTGGGGCTGGCAGCGGTGTCTGGGCACTCGTTTCACTGCTGGCCCTGAACCCAGCAGGATGTGGAGATCAGTGTATGAGTGTGTGTGTGTGCGTTTCTACATAAATGTGTGTGTGCATGCATGCATGAGCGCAGGCATGTGCTTCTGTTCTTTTTTTTTTTTTTCTTCCTTTTTCTGATTTTGCGTCTTGGCTGACTTTTTTACCTCTCGAAGAATTTGGAAAGGCTGTGAGATTTTTTCTCCTGCATGACTTTCAGCAGTGCTCCCTCTCTCTCTCTCTCTCTCTCTCTCTCTCTCTCCCTGTTTCCCTGTTGCTCTCTCGCTCCCTCTCACCCTGTGTCTGCTGTAGCTCCTCACTAATAGATTTCATATGTTGCTGCAGTTGACATCAGTCTTAAACTATTTTACATGTGATCTGCGATATTTCCTCAGGAAATCTGTCAGATATTTATTAAAGACTAATAAAATAAACTTCTCCTGTTGTCCTTATACGTTTCGATCTCTTGTCCTTCTTTCCTTCGTTCCCTTCTTCTCGCTCCTGTATTGTGTCCCGTCATGTGTTGTCCTGCTCTCAGAAGCTGGCTTGATTCTATTATTACTCATGCTTTTTAAATGGGCTTTTTTCAGGAGACAATTTCCTTCCATTCATAAGAAATGCTGTGGGTCAGACAGCACACAGGTTGGGTCTGTGTGGGCTGTTTCAGGTCTTCCCTTTCCTCTGTCTCCTTGTCCCGTTGACTTTTTACTCTGCTTTTTTGCTCTTTTATTCTTCTAACATCCACTCTTCCTGTTGTAATTTTTAGCTGCAACTTGTGCAATAAAATTTTCTATCCCACTGACAGTCTCACATGCAGCATCATCTCCATTTTCATTGAAACTTTAAGATGTTTATCTAGGTCAAACCAACTTCTCGTCTCCTCGTCTTACAGAAACTGCTACTAAATTTGACCTCATATATTTCATCTTTGGAAACACTGAGTCTTGTAGAAAATAAATTGGTGAGCACAGTGTTGGCTGCAAAACATTTGTAATGATGTACTGCCAAAGCTTTTATAGTTATAGAAATTTTCATTCATTGTTATTATTTAGTCCTTCAGTTTGGTTCAGTTTATTCTACAAGTTTGTAAGTAGTTTTAGTCCTTGAGGAATGGACTCTTGTTTGGTTTTTATGTAGTTTTAGTGAGAAAAGCCCTCGTTTGTAGAAGCTGAAAAAGGTAGTATGAAAGAATACGTGGCATTGAAGACAATATATGAAACCACTGTTTCTTAAAATAAGGAACCAGTCCATTATTGTGTCATCTTCTTTTTTTATTGGGGGAAAATAGTGTGGGAAACGCAAAGAAAATTGCAGAGGGAAACCAAAACGAAGCTCATTTTACATGCATTTTTATTTTGTCTGTCTTGTACTGTTTGTTTTGGTTTTCACTGGTGGCTTTTCCATTGGACATCTGTGAAAAACTTTACCAATATTTACAAAATGTAAAAAAAAAAAGTCGTTCTTTTCCATTAAATCACCAATGAGATGAATTGTTGATCATGAGATGACACAGTCATTCCATAAACATCTCCATGGACATAAATATCATGTTGATTTAATATTCATTATTATATATTACCACTCTCTCGTGCTAAATTTAAAAATTATTCAGTTTCCTGGTGTGTTCAAACATGTCCCATGTTGCTTTTCAAGCTCCTCTTCTTCACTTGTAGAAACATCCATCAACATCCATTTTAGTTTTTTTTTGTTTGTTTTTTTTAATTGACGTGACTCAAGTTGCAGAAAAAGGTCTTTCCATTGCAGCTTTGTGATATATCAATTTTGCTACGCCCAAAAAGCCATCTCTTCCAGCACTAAAACTTTTCATCAAAAAATAGTTTTAGGGAAATTGTCGTTTTTATGCAGAAGTTTTATTCATGCAATTTGAGGGTTTATGGAAACGTGTCCTTATCAATAGTATTTCAATTAATAAAATTACTGTTTGATCACTATTGTTAGTATTTATTAACCCACAAAGACCCAACCATCCACTGGCAACCAAATTGGTTACTGATATATAAAAGTTTAATTCTTGTTGATCCATTAATCTTATCAATCCATGTAAATAATTGGTGTAAAATACAGTTTTTCATCTTTTCATGGTCTTCAGATATGACCCATTTAAATGTTCAGAGGTTCTTTAGTTACTGTGCAAACATGGTGAACTCCTATAACATGGATTCACCAGTAAAACCTGAGGAGTTTGATTGACAGTGGATGGAGACACTGGATTTTATGCTCAGTTGGTGATATATTTCACTGAAAAAGTAACATTTTCTTCCATTTTCTCAGTTTTTGATATAAAAACCCCTCAACTTTAATTCAAGATTTTATGGACATCTACATGATCAGTGAGTTAAATACAGCAAAATACCAGATTTTTACTTAAAAATGCAAAATACTGATCATAATATTAGAATAAATGGTGAGAAATCACTTAAGAAAAGTTAAAAATAGAGGAAAACTCATTTGAGAACTGCCATAAAAGTAGCACTGGGTCTTTGATGGTCTAATAATTTTTTCTGTGACTGTATACTTAACCCATAAACATCATCAAAAACAATGTTTATGCAATCAAACACTAACTCCTGTGTGTCATGTGACTAAAACAGACAAAAAAGTAAACATAGAATGACTAAAAGCAGTGTTTTTGTCAGTACAATGCCATAGATATTGATATAAGAACTTTAATGATTTTGGTTATAATAAAACAAAACAAAAAAAACATTGAAAATGCTTAGATATCAGCCTTTAAATTAAACTCTTATGGGTGATTTTTTTTTTTAATCATTATATTTGTCCAAACAAATGTACCTTTAGTTGGACCAGGCATTAAAATGAACAAGAAATAGAAGAAAATAAGGGGTGGTCTAATAATTTTTTCCCATAACTGTATAACCCTGACATTGGTTCAGAGAATTTCAATGGGCAAAACTTCACTTTTATTTTCTTTCTCTTTCTTCTTCATTCAGCTGCACATCTCACGTCTCCGTCCACATACTTGTACAGGACTGATGGAGCCGAGCCACCGTCTGTCCTCGTCTCTGCTCCACACACTCCTCCACCTCTTCCTCCGCCCGTCCAGTCTGTCCCATACATTACCTTACAGCCCCGTCCAGACGAACCAGTGCGTCTGGATCTGCCTCTGCATGCACCGGCAGCAACAAACTACCTTATAAAGACAGGTATTCACACTTAGCATAAAGCACTACTGCACAGTGTAAAAAGTTGACACACACCATTGAAATGATACAGTAAAAGTCACGGTTTTGAACAGACGCCATAATGTGAGTATGTGTGCTCTGGTCAAGTCGCAGCGATGGCTAATGTAACTAACACCGCCATCCTGTTCATGTTCACAACAGCAGCTGCACACTAAGTTTATGTGAAGATGAGTCCATGGTAGACACACCCACACTTACAGTCTTACACTATATTTATGTAGGTGTCTTTTTTTTTTTTTTTTTTTTTTTCTCTTTCTGCGATCTGAACTAATGAACACGCGCAAGGTTCCACGTGTGAAGATTTGATATGAAGTGATAACCATAGTTTGGCGATAAGTTAAGACACTTTCATTAAAGAATTATTGCTCTGAGAATAGAGTTGAAAGTCAAGTCTGTATGTAATATATCAGTGTTGCCGTTTGTTTTCTCTCTCTGTCATTGCCCGGAACAGCAGTGATGGAAAACAAACACATCAGCACTTGGCATTCTGAACCCTTAAATTGCCCTCCCTCCAACCCTCCCTCTCTCTTTTTCTCTTTCATCCTTCTCCCAACAGTACACTCACTCTGTTCTTTCTGGGGTCCCCTGGCTATAGTACCCATAACTCACCCTGAGACACCAACACCCACACCATGCTCTCACTAACCTTTATAGAGTAGCCAAGACACAGCCAGAAAGAGGGAGAGACAGGGCAAATACTTTCTCTGCCGCTCTCTCCGGGCCTCAGGCTGGAAAACAACAGGGGAAGATGGACTAGGGGAGTGGGATCCAGTTCACCCTGGGCACTGGAGACAGAAACTGTAGAACGATTTGAGGCACAAGGGGAAGAAAAAGAAATGCCAAGGAAGTGAGGGTTAAGGTTGTTAGATTGTGCGATAAGAGGGAGAGACTCAACAGATGTAGAGAGATAGCAATGCCAGAGGGTGCCTGTCTGTCTCCACTATCGTCTATGTGTCTGTCTATGGCGGATTTATGTGTTTGTTTGTGTCTTCGTCCTCAACTCTGTCACTTCCGTAATGCATTCCATATTTTGTGCCGTCACCAGCCAGAGCTCATACTGGCTCTCTATAGCATTTCAAAGTCTCTTTTCTCTTCCCTCTCTCCACAGACTTGTCAATAATACATATCATAACCCCTAACTGTTGACTTCTATAGAGGCAACATTTGCTTTAAAATAAAAAAAACATAGTAATTACAGAAGTATGTGATGCCTTAAGTGCACACTCAGTCACACTGGGATCTTTTGGTTTGGCTGCGTTCGAGACCATTGCTGGAATTTGGATGAGATATGTGGTCATGTGTTTGGTCGTAGTTATTCAGGTATACTTTGTGCCGTACAATTATGTGGTTTTATTTGTTTTGGTGTAAACAGTCTTGTATGATGAAGATAACACTGTTGGACCGGCTCTTGACTAGATGCCAGGAGTCAGTTGGATGGTAGAGGCCCTGATGAAATAAACAGAAAGAAGAGTGAAATGTGATGTGAAGGCAGGACTGACTGTTGACTTGTCAGCTCAACCTTTAGTCTTTATAAAATCTGAATCACCAAGGCAGGCAAAGTGGGTAATTGCTTTGCGGGAGCCCCAAGCCACAAATCCACATATACTGCACATCAATTAAGTTACTGTATTGTTACTCATTTCAAATGTGTTAGAGAATTTGCACCAAGTACAGTTAAAAAAAACCAAAAAAAAAACCTGCATTGTTCCCTCATTGTGTACAGAAGTCTAACACCAGTCTTTCTTTTCAATGCAAAGATTATAATTTTTTTTCTGTTGTGCACAACTTGTCTTTCCCAAACAAGAAATTAATCAATACCTCTTGCAAAAGGAAAATGATTTGCATGCAAAGTATTATCCTTTGTGCAAGTACAGGCAAGTTAGTATTTTCTGAGAGGCTTCCACTGTGATCACATGGTGCATATTGCTAAATGAAGTTATGTATAATCCAAATACAACAAAGAAACTGCTATCAAATACGGATCCAGATTGCATCTCTCCAACAGTAGATTATTGTTGGGTGTCTTGATACATAATGAAACTGATGGTGGACTATGCATAACAGGAACTTGGAGAGGCAATGGAGTGTATACAAAAGGCAGAATGTGAAGGCAGAACCTGAGGGGAAACAGCAGCTCGAGGCCCGGCAGCAAACCTGACCCTTCAAAAAGATTAATCTGCCGTGGATCTAAATCAGCAAACAGCAGAATCAAGCAGGACTAATGTGATGGCCTCAGACACACACGACTGCAAAAGCACCGTTTAAACTAAATGATGACAAACTAGTGCGAGTATTCGGAAGGTCACTCCTACGAGGTACCAGTAATGACGATACATCAGGGAGGCAGTCTGTGGTTTCAGTCCCCTTACTGTAGGTTCCACCTACGCTGACTGATCTGTACATATGGGCACGGCTTTATCAGAGTCACTTGAGTGCTGCATAACAAAGGGAGTGTTTGGAGAATGGGTATGCACTGTATTGTTGTAAATGAGTGTGACTGAGAGGTTAGATACCATATGGCAATGAAGTCATCTGGCCTGGCCCTTCTCTGGAAGCCCCACCCGAGCCCCAGTGAGAGACACAGGGCGCTGAGACTAAGGCAAAAACAATTTTTAATCGATTATGATAACCACCATCTAAATCAAGTCCCCTCTGCTCTCCTTTCCTCCCCTGTTCCTCTCCTCCTCCACTCCTTCACCTCTCCCACTCTCATTTATTCAACCCCACCCCAGGGTATTCTGCTTTCTTGGCAGAACACCGGAGCAAGCCACCTGCAAAACTCCCCCCCCCTTAATCACACATATTCTCACACACACACACACACACACACACACACACACACACACACACACACACACACACACACACACACACACAC
>JAPTYQ010000006.1:27489457-27502814 GCA_029814465.1 Ostorhinchus cyanosoma | reverse complement strand
ATGATAGTTTTTTTCAAGAAGTATTCATATTCAATTCATTTGCACAATAAAATAAGGACAGTACATTTGTGCAAAACGCATATATGCAAACAACCACTAGCGACTATCTTCTACAACATTGATTCACCAGTAAAACCCAGTGGAGTTTGATAAATTACAGTGAATGGAGACACTTGGTTTATGTTCAGTTAATAACACATTTTGATGAAAAAGTCATGTTTTCCTTATTTCTGATATTAAATAAAGGAAAATACTGGATTTTTATTGAAGAAATGCAAAATACAGAGGATAAATCGCTTAAGAATGGTTAATAGAGAGAAAAAAACTCCCATCTGGGAACTGCTGCATAAGTACTGCTGGGTCTTCATGGGTTAATAACAGTATTTCTGAGCCAAAAGTAGGTTTTATACTAACATGTTTACATATTGCACATTTTAGTGTTTTAGTCATCCGTGGTGTTTTTCGACCATTGTTACTGAAATGATGTGTATTTAATGATTTTTTATGGTTAGATTCTGGCACTGGAAGCCCTTGTTTAGCGTGAAAAAAATATACCAATATAACACAGCAACTCATAATGTATTTAGTAATATTCTGACCAAATCACTATATTTTCCTAACAAAAACACTTTTTTGGCCTAAACCTATAAACCCATAGAAGTTTGGAGGCAAACGCCAGTCTCTAGTGGTGAGGTCCTACATTTTATATATCTATTATACACCCCAGCCACTTCCTGCATACAGAGGAAAGGATAAACTACGCTGGGATTATACATAGATGTGGTTTTAGATTTTGTATCTTATGGTGCACTTCATTCCTGTAGCATTTCATCAGTTTATCAGAACCAAGTGATGTAACTACGTTCACAAATAGACTTATTATACTTATATTTTATCAACTTTTCTTGCATGGAAGGCTAAGACAATTTCAGTATGAAATGCATTCTGGGAATTTTGTTCCGATACTTTATTTGGAGTCTAAATGTGCTCTATTTGGAGAACTATTTGCCTACTACCCCTTTATGTGGGGTTAAAGGAAGGATCTAGGATTGGGCCGACTATCAGTGTGGCTTTCTATATCACAGCATAATGGAAGAATTAAACTTTTAAGAAATTTATAGATCAAATACGACAAAATGATTGTGAAGTTTTATAGATCCTAAAGACTCACATTTGAATAGCATGCAGAAGGTCTTGCAGAGTTTTACAGTTTTATGCACCGACTCACTTCTACTCCCTTAGAACTGAGCACCAACTCACTGTATGAAGATAATTTTATGTCTTTATTATGGCAGCAAAGGGGAAAAAAGCAACCAATTTGAAAACAAAAATGAAGGTTTCAAATTTTTCAAGCCGAACAAATCAATTCAAATCTGAAACTTCTGCTTGCAGGACAAAATGTTTTGTCATTTTAAAAGTTTTTAAAGGTTTTGCACCTCTGTATCTTTTGCAAATCAAAACGTTGAAGTGATACTTACTTCCGGGTCAAAATTGTTTGCAAGTAGAAAAGTTTTGCGTGGCTCAGATCCCCGGTTCCCACTGTGTTCAAGTGGGCGGGAGGACCAGGAACCAGCCACACTGTCAATCTGAAGCAGGCTACCAATAGAAACCCACCCCTTCTGCTCTGGTACATCCCACCCATCAGGTTCAGTTGAAGTGCTTTGTAGAAGATTTTGACCCGGAAGTAAATACCACTTGAACTTGGAAGCAAAATTTTTTGATTTGTAAAGGATTTAGAGACGCAAAACCTTTGGACTTTCAACCAAAACTTTTAAAATGACAAGATTTTGTCCTGTAATTTGAAATGAATTCATTTTCTTGAGCTTAAAAATTTGAAACCTTCATTTTTTTTTTTTCAAATCTTGAATTTTTGGTTTGTTTCAAAACTGTAGCCTATTTTTTGTTTGCCTCTTTTCCTTTGCTTGCATAATAAAGACAAAAAATGATCTTCATATGATGTGGGTGGGGCCGTCATAGCAAAGTAGTAAAAACTCCTGTGATGTCATTTGTGTGTGACACAAACACATCACAGTGGACTCATGACTCATCCAGGGACCAATCAGTGGCCTGCAGTCTGATGACATCACATTATCAGCTGACTTCGAACCTCAGCTGAATAAATAACTAAAAATGGAATGGAATGGAAAACTCTAAAAATGGAACAGAGTTGAGAAGACACTAATGGAAAAGTCCTGAAATTGTTAGAAATTTTTTCTTCATTGCAAAATTGAATTGTGTAATTTTCAAAATATTCTCTCAAAATAACCCGAGGTGTGGAAAACATTGATCTAGTGTTGGACCAAAAGCCAAAACAAAGAGGAAAATGTGCTATTTTAAAAATGTGGATAGCTACGACCCTACATATAAATCCTCCCAATCCTCTGTTTTCCATTCTCTTCTCAAACACTCATCCCATCTCCTCACTAATTTTTCACCAGGCCGGAGCCAGGAGAGTAGTTTCTGGTGGGCAGCAGCAGGGATGAAGTGCTTCCTGTCGGGCCTGTGGACAGGAGGAACTGCCACTGGCCCTCAGCCTTCAGAGGTGGAAAGTATGTGTCGTAGGCTGAGCTACCACCTCCCACCTCCCAGCCTGGGAACGGAAGCCGGGAGCCGCCAGGGAAAACAAGCAAACAATCAGGTAGGGCCTGAGCTGGGAGGGAGAAAGAGAGGATAGGAGGGGAGGGGGGGCGGAGCTGCAGGACACGTCAGGTCCTGAAAGACTCAAGTGAAGCTCTAGGAAAAGCATACAGATGTAATGGGGTTTGGGATGGAGCTTTTGTTTATGTGTTTGTGTGAGCATTTCCTCATCCATCAAAGAAAGTGAAAGGATGTGTGTGTGTTTTCAGAGGGACCAGCATGCAAAGCGTGTGTGTGTGTAGGTGTGTGTGTGTGTGTGTGTGTCTGTGTGTGTGTGTCTGTGTTTTGCACGCGCATGTTCGTGGCTGAAATATAATCCGATATTAAAGTTCAGAGAGTGTTTGTACTGTGTGTGGGTTGATGTGACTGTGTGAGAAACTGAGAGCTGTGTGTGCGTGTGTGTGCGTGTGTGCGTGTGTGTGTGTGTGTGTGTGTGTGTGTGTGTGTGTGTGTGTGTGTGTGTTTGGTTAAGGACAGCGGCCAGCAGGGGACAGGGTGGGTTCAGGGCAGAGGGGATGCCTAAAGGGAGCAAGATTGTGGTGTTCAGTTTCTACAAGGGGGGTCCTGTCAGCCTGCACGTAACACAGTAAGAGTGGGTGGGGGGCATGGACCCTGACTCCCCTCTCTCCCTCTCCCTCTCTCTCCCTCTCTCTCTCTCTCTTTCTCTCAGAGTGAATGAAACGACTCTGCTTCATTCACTCTGAGGGGGTGTTTGGCTGTAAATGAGCAGAGGGGTGAATGAGGGGAAAAGTCTGTGTCAGGATATTTTTGAATGAAGGACATCGACACAGTCATGACGGTCTAAGTGAATTATGGGTGATTTTATGCAAACTGAAAAGTTAGTTGTCTATTTTAACACACTGAAACACTAAAAGATAACAACATAAGAATCCAATACCGCATCTTAATTTGACCTACATTGGCTGGTTTCGATTTACATCATTTTATGAATATTAACCCATTCACTAACCAGTCACTTAATATCATAATAACTGTTTAGTTTGCAAAGGTCTTTTCAGGGCCAATCAGGTATTTATTCTGGTGTTACAATATCAATATATGGTATTTACATGATATTAATACAGGTATTTGTAAGTTTAACGTACGAAAAGTGAGAAATGGGTTTGAGATTACATGTATTTCTGTTATTGGGGATAATTTACAGATAATCACCATTTTTAGAATTCACAAATCACTTTTTTTTAGAAGTGTGAATTTTTCTTTTTTTTTATGTATTTGTCTCATTCTTTCATCATTTTTTTGGAAAGTTAACTTACTGTCTTCACTATTAAATATTACAGCTATTTGATAAATGATTACCACTGTTTTCATACGAGACTTGCAGTAATTCAAGAAATACCAGCACACTTTTATAAAAATGTTTCAAAAACTAATGAAAGATTCAAGATTGAGGATCTACTTTATTGCTCCTCCATTTAGGGACATTTTCTTTGGGAGAAAACATATTCACCATACATAAAGGAGGACTAAGTGAGGCCAGTTGTAAAAAAAACAAACAAACATAGAAGACATAATAAATCTACTAATAGAATACTCTTAAAATTAAATAATTACATGAAAAAACATGCAAAGGTGGATTTAAGTTGCAAAAAAAAATCTCTATTGATAGAGTTCCATGTATATATACATATGTTCATCTGTAGATACACATACACACCCATACATGTGTCTGTAAACATCTATGTGAATCTACACCAATACAAAAAATACAAATAAAAAAAGTAGGAATTATTTTCCTACTTGAATGATTCAATGATTTTTCTGCAAAAATCCATATGGTACCTTCTAACTTCTGTAGTCACATTTTGCCTAAACTTCATCTAAAGACAATTCTGCATATTGAACCTGATCAACTTTAATGACCTTTCATCTCGGGGTAAAATAGTTTTTCTAATTTCAGTCTTTGTGTCAGTGCGGTTTTGGTCATTTTCTCAGTTTAATACAAATCATGTCAAATCAAATCCGATGTCAAATGCGCTTTTGTTATTCAGTTATTTTTGGTGAATTAGTTAATTAAATTGTAGCAATCCAATTTAAAATCTGTTAACAGTGTGGTAAATGTTCCCACCGTGCACCGTATATGCACTAATAATAACCTAAAATCCTTTAACCAGTGCGAGGAAGCCCTTTTTTTTTTTTGTTTAGAGGGTGTGTTACATAAGTGGATGTCTACAGGTCAAACACTAACCCTGAGGGAGCCGCGGTGTCAGCTGCTCGCCACCACTTCACACTAATGACTTTAAAAAACCTGTCAGTTCTAATAAATCCCTGCTTTGTGTGCAGATCCACATGAATGGAAATGAGACTTTATATCAATGTCAGGTTACAACAAACACTACAGTTACAAAAAATCTAACAAATGATATCCTGTTTTTTGGGGTATTTTTGTTGTGTTTTTTTTTCCTATACCAGAAACTTACCAGAGGTTAAACATGCTCCAGAGCTCTTTATGGTCACATCGGCCATAAATCTGTCTTTTACTTCCTCTCAGTATCAATGTTGTTTTTCATAGGCTATTTCTTGTGATCTGGCCTGAGATTTTTAAGAGTTTTTAACAATACTTTTGTAGGTAAATCACCGGTTTATGAGGCCAAATAGAGTTGTGAGTGTTCATAAGTGATGTAAACTGACACAACTTGACCTCGGGGCTTTAGTTAAGTTGCTCTACACCTGCTATTTAGAATAATCATGTACAGATGATTTAGATATTTGTGTATTTAAAAGGATGGAGTTTCAAAACGAGGGTTGGAGAAGTCACTGAATCTGGTTTAATGAGTTCCTGCGTTTGGTCGTTTTTTTGTTTTTTTTCCTAAATTGTAAACATTTATATAAAGCATTGAAGGGATTTGACTCTGTTTTCACTGCCTTCATTACCTAATAGGGTTTCATATGTAATCTATAATACATTTGTACAATCATACCGGTTTATAAACTCTGTATATGTGTGTGTGTCGGATGCATGGTGGTCTCTGTCTTCAGTACGTGCTCCATTGACTGTCCCAAGGCATCATGGGACAGTAGTGATTGAAGCAAAGTTGAGAGGGGGGACAGAGCGAGGGTAGGAGGGAGAAGGGAGAGGGGAGAGGGGGAGTGGACGTGACATCCCCAGCCGTCCCATGACATCACGCCACCAGGGACAGGAAGTAGGGGAGTTGGGAGGGTAGGGTACAGCAGGTGACATCAGAGCTCCGTCTGGGTTTCTTGGTCCTCCAGCTGGGTAAACTAGACAGAAGGACACCCACATCCCACCCACCCATCCGCCCACTCCTTCATCTCCGCCTTTGTTTCCATCCCACCACGCGTTCTTGGACACTTTCTTGTCTCTGGCTACGTTCGTATTCACAGTCGTTTACCTGTCTTTTCTGACTCCCAGACCCATAATGCCATGTGTTTCCTCATGCAGTCTCTCCTTTATCTAACTCCTGCTTTTATGTTTGTGTGCGTCTGCTCCTCATCCGCTCACTCTGACCTTGTCCTAGATGTACATTCACTGGGATCAAACGCTGACGATCCCCCGCTGGCTGACATTTATACATGTATACGTATGAGCAGGAGGATCTGTGCATGTGTTAGAGGAGTTTAGCCTTTTCTTTCTAAGGACCAGACTGACCCATGTGAACTTAGCACCTGTTAGAGGCCAACAGCCACCAGAGGGCCCCCCAAACAGACTGCAAACTCCTCATGGTTTGTATTTTTATTTACTCAAAAGACACAATCGATGATCTACTACAACTTCAAGAGATCCTGTTAGCTCAGCAGATGAAGATGGGGAGTTTTTTTTTTTTTTTTTTTTTTTTTTTTGTGCTTTTGCAAAACTGTTAATATAAGACTAGAAGCAGAGCCACAATTACCACTTTTAATTATTTTTATTTGGATAATTGTTATTTAGTTTATTTTTTATATATATATTCTTGAAAATAAGCTTTAATTCTCTGGTTTTTTTCCTTTTGATATTAAACTGAAAATCGGGAGTAAATGAAAAAACAAGAGAATCGGGGACGCCATGTTGGGGCTCCGCAAAAGTCAACATTTATTCAGAAAATAAATGACAAAAAACAAAACAAAACAACAATTAAATCTTTCTCCCTGCTCAAAAAAGTCCTGTATCAGCTGTGTAACAGAAATCACAATCTACATAGCAAGACTTTACAACATTAACAATGAATTGGAGACCATGATGTCACAACTTTATGTGGATTCGAAGTCATATTTTTAGCCTTTTTTTATTATAGTGTCCTAAATCATCACTGGCACTTATTACAGTGTTGCAGGAGAGTGCACTTTTTTGGAGACTGAATGCACAATTGTCTGCTCAGCCACAGTGTGGTACTTCCTGGTTTAGAGCTGAGAAACTGCACAAGCTGAGGAAACAATGATTTTTTTTTTTTCACTCATGAAGAAATGTTGCAAAAATAAGTTTGTTGAGAAAACTTATAAAGTGATGAGGTTAGTCCTGAACTATATTAACTAGCAAGACTGAATTATTTAAACATCATTTTTCATAGAAACAAAGACCATTTAACAGCACTTATTTACTTACACAATTTTATACAATTAATACATGTTGCTAATACTTATGCCTTTTATTTGCTGTACAGTATTTTTTTTACATGCTTTTATTTAATTAGGTTTGTTAGATGTCTTTATATTTACTATCTAAATACTAATTCCACCACTGATAATTGTACTGCCTGTTCTGTACTTAAGGGGACGGGGCTATTTCCTGAAGATGCGTGGGTGGAAATAACCTCACGTGTCAGATCATTTCTGTTTGGTGAACTTTATGCATCTTTGTCAGGTGAATACAGACGGTACAACTGTGCCATCAGTAAAAACACCTTGTCTGGTTTGTGTGTAGGCTCCTGCATGAGTACAGAACAGCAAGTTATTACGCTGTCCATGCAATGAGCTGCAACACCTTTAACCTCTGGAAAAAAAAAAAAAAAATCTATTAATGAATTCTTTTTTGTTGTTGTTGTTGTTGTGAAATAGTGTCCCGTTCACTAGCCAACCAACATGCTATATTTAGCAAGAAACACACTAGTTAAGGAAGGAGAGAGAAAAATGATGATGCATCTCACTTTATAAACCACTTTTTTGGCGTGTGACCCCGTTTTTACAATCACAAATTTCATGCAACCCCAGACATTCAAAACAGAGACATGATTTTGCTCAAATTAATTTGTTTTTGATCATGTAATAGTTTGCTATGCTGTGTTGCAAATAAAAACATTAATACGACTTTCATTTTAGACATTAGACTATATAATGTATATTATTATGGACGGAGGCAGAAAAGCCAGGTTGAGGTTACTGCACAAAGTGAGAATTTAAACGGTTGGTCATGTCTTTTATGTATTGTGATTATCTCTATCAACTCACCATATATTGTTTATTAGTATTTTTTTTAATCAATTACTGCACCCATTTGAATTCCAGGCGACCCCAGATGGGATCCTGACCCCAAGGTTGAAAAACACTGCTATAAGCAAAAGTTTTACCAGTTAAAATCAATAAATCTTAAAATAATGTAAACAGAAATAATAATCATCTGTAATCCTCATTTGTTATTTATTATCTTATTTGTGACTAATGTGATAATTGAAAGGTAGAGGTTTGTTCTTGTTTCTATGAAGTACTTCTGTTAGAAACACACACGAACAAGATCCTCTTCTCTATGTTCATTTCTGTGACTTCAGATCGAGTGTGAGGGAACGGGCTGCCAGTCACACTGAGTGGTTGGTTTGCACATCTCCGCTTTGAATGTGAAACACATGTTAATGTGTGGGTGGGAGTCAAGAGAATAGAGGAGAGGGTATCCATGTCTCAATATGAAAACGCCCTGTCTGTCCATCTGTAGGAACATTTAATAAGACTTGCACACCAGCAGGCCTTTTTTCCATCCTCTCTCCTTTTCTCCATCTCCCTAGCCTCATTCTCTCCTTATCTTTGATCTGCGTACTTTGGAGCCTTTTCTATGCAAATGATGTTTTCAGCTCTAAATGGAATAAAATTTAAAAAAAGAAGTATTTTAGTGGATATGTGAATGTTTGTGTCTGTGTAATGTTGTGCTTTTCACTGGAAATTCCCTGTTTGTTTAGGTGTGTAAATGTTTTGACTATAGACACTACTATCTGTCACATGGTATTATATTTCTCCTAAATGTGTGTGTTCTTCTACCACATGTGTTTGTTTGTGAATGTAAGAGAAGAGGCTGAGTGCGTGGCAGCCCCCTGCTTGCCCCCCTCAGTGTTCTGGTGTGTGTCTCAAGGCTCTGCAGTGGGTTTATGATGTCTGGCAAGGACTGTAGAGAGTGCAGATGGCAGGAGCAACAGAAAAAGGGAGGCTGGAGTGGGGGTGAGGTGTGTGGTTGCATTAATACGGTCTGCAGTTCTCGTTAGCACTAATCAGGGGCTTCCTGTACAGAGAGGAGCATGGGTTCACCTTCCCAACTACCCCAGCAGCGTGCACACATACGGACATACACATAGACACATGCGTGTACACTCTCAGAAAACACACACTTGTACACTCTCCTTCCCTCCCTCACTTCCTATCCATTCTCCTCGAGCACTGTAGGTCCATCCCTCTGGATCTGCGTTCCTGCGCCCTCACTCTGACCATGTATCCCGATTCCTCTATGTTTGTTTGGCTCCTCGTGCTCTGAAACTGGCCATAAAATGAGTTGGAAGGAACTGCAAGCGACTGAAAATGGAGCTTTTTCCACACTTGGGGTGACTTACCATATGCTACGAGTCACGTGAGACCACAGTGAAGAGTTCACTCTCCCTCAGAAAGGCACTCGTCCCAATGTGAACTCTGAGGGGTCGTGAACTTCAGCTGGAGTGCAGAGGAACTGGCACTCAGGGTGGAGATCGACAAAAGACAAGTTAGTTGGCATAAAGGTGGCGCAGTTGACATCCTGGAATGTGCAGCACAATGACGCACTCGTGAACGGTAAATCATCTGCTGACATTGGCATATTGGAGGAAAAAAAGCAGCAAAGCCTGACAGGAATCAAGTCATCTGCATGTGTGCAAAGTGTGTAATACCATCTGTGACCGTTTAGCAGCTCGGAGCCTGTGTGGCCATGATGGCATGTGGAATCTCTGGGCAATATGTTGACCACAGAAACAATAGAAATGAGATTCCACAATGAAAATGTCATAAGTACCCTCGCCCCTTTTCCTCTCCCTCCTCCCATCTCTTCCTTTCCTTTCTCCTGACTTTAAAAGAGCCCCGGGGTAAGATAAATTAATGTATTTAAGATGTGGAAATCAGATATTGAAATCTTTGCCCTCACCATCCTCCCCCTTCTTCCCCTGCTTCTCCCAGAACCCCATCTCCTTTACTCCCCTTCTCCCTGCACTGCTGCTCCCTTTAATAGAGTTTAATAGTGCACAGGGAGACAGTGTGATAGATAGACTGAGAGAAACTGAAGAGATTCAGGCTTTTTTTTTCTTCACAATCCACACTTTTTGTCAAATCGTTTTTTTTGTTTTTTTTTTTTCTTTTACTGTGCCCTGGGCTTTGCAATTGATAGCCTCCTCAAAAACAGCAACTCCCCCCTCCTGCCCCACTGCACACCTTCCCACCCCACTGAACCCTAGCCAGCCACAGCTGCCTGACCAGATGTGAAAGAGAAAGAAAGGAGGTAGAAGGAGAGATGGAGGACAGGGAGAGGCCACCTCCTGCGGGGAATGAGGATTGAAACACTGAGAGTGGAGAATGAAGGGATGAAGAAAAGCAGGGGGAGGAAAACCTATAGAGAGGAGATGAGATAAGGAAAAATTAATAACTCACTTATATTGCATATATTAGAAGTCTTTAGTTGGCTTTAGATCTAGTATGTGGCCGTACCATCAGAGACCACCTACTCAGATCCCATCATGCCAAGTGTGATCGGTCTTACCAAGTATGGGAGAGTTCATTATTTCTCAAACTTCGCACGTCCTGTGCCACCAAAATCATTAGTCGAGCCCAAGACCTTTCAAAAAGCTGACAGAACAGATCAGTCTTGAATATTTTGCGGCTCTGTTGGCCGGTTAGTGGAGTCTGCATGTATCCAGGTTTCTCCATGGGCAGAGCTGATTTATGTAGCAGCTCAGCACTCTAAGCCCCGAGTCCGCACTCACACCGTACTCCTGGGGGCTGTCTGATTAGAGATGGGGGAGAGAAACCATGCGCTCGCACACCCCACCATTTGGTTCTGATTACACACATGTACATCGCACACCCACAAAACACACACGCTCTTCCTCACACATGTCCACACACACACACACAAAGATGCAGAAGAACTCCAGCCTTTAACATTTAATACAATTTCTCCTGTACCTGCATATTGTAAAAAGTGGTAATTAATACATCACTCGCAGCGCAGGATAAATGGTTCATGATGAGGAAGTGTCGAGAGTATTTTTAAAAATTCAAATAACATTCATTATGCATGTCAAAGAGCTTCCTGTGTTCTAAAATCGTGTTCTTCTTGTGCTGTGTCTTCTATGAGCATCCTGATTTTCTGCCTTCCACATGTTCAAATCCACTTTGATCTTTTCTTACAACTAGTTTTTCTGTCCAGTAAAAGCAATAAAGCACAATAAAAAGAGAAGAGAAGAAGAAGTTTTATTATCCTATTTATTTTTTCTTGCCCTTCCAGAGATGGATAAACAAAATTAATCAACTGCTTGCGCTTCGCTGAGAAAGGTGTCATCAGTCTCTCATTGTCAGACCACATCCCATTTTCTTAAAAACCTGGTATAGGATGGTACCCCATGCTGTTTAACACAAGTGTTAATATGAGAGGACTGTAAACACTGGGCTGTAATCACAGACCGCAGCATGTGGTTACTTTGACCGCAATGAGATGGGGGGGATACATGTGTTTGAGGTAGAAATGGAAGTTTGAGCAAGGCCAATTTCCATCCCAGAATGTCAATTTTTACAGCTGATCAATGTATATGTTGAAGCGAGGAAGGATGTGTGCGTCCTGCTGGAGTGTATTCTGGGTCCGTGTATCTTTTGGTAATTGGATTTTCTTTTCAGAAACCAAACAAAAACTAGTGGTTAATTGATTTTCCTTTTAAAATAGAAGGAATTAAAATTGGATTTCAAGGCCTTTTTCTTTTTCAGTGTCAAAACAGATAAACCACATTTAAAAAATGGATTGATTTTCATTTTCTCTTTTTAATATCAAAAAAGAAAGTTACTGCTGGACAGAAATGGAAAAACAGACCAAAAATGCCTGTTTTTTTCATTTTCTGAGATCGGATGTTGTCATTTTCAAGGAAAGAGCGCTAATGCCGAGGTTTCAAAGATTCGTACGAAGGATGGGTTTCATTCAGTTCGTACATAATCTGGAGTTCTTAGACATTCATGGAGGGAGGATGTCTACGATGTCCAGATTTAGTTTTTAAGTTTGGTTTATCTGACAAAGAAAAACACGTTGAAATTCTGTTTTGTCTTCTATTTTAAAATGAAAATCAATTAAACACCATTAACTTTTCTGTTGTTTCTGAAAAGAAAATCCAATTACAAAAAGATTCTCTGACCATCACCAATCTGGATCATTAATTCATGTGAATATGAAAAAACATACATGTCCACCCGTTACTCTGTCCCTCTTTAATGGACTCTAGATGCACTTGTTTGTGTTGTTTTGTTGTTGGCTCAGCACCTTATTGCCAGCACCTCAGACGGTCGCCCACATTCTTCCGGTCTTCACTCCCACCCCGACACCTCACTTCGAGTGACATCAGGCTTCAGCAATGGACGGAAACACGTTAAACACGTACCTTCTCAGTGCTGTGCCCCTCACCGGGTCAGGAGCTCTGATGGGTAAACCAGATGCACACAGAGACAAACACACCCATACATAGACACAAATTATGCCCATATGCACAGAGGTCAGGAAGATATATTTGATACATATAGAGTAAAATAAACTCTATAAAGATGTTTTATGGTTGTATGTAATAACAAAGCACCTGTTTAGGGAGACGTCCCTCATTTCTGCTGCGGCTCCTTTGAGCATGTTGAAGCGTGGAAACAACAATGGGGCGGACAGACATGGATGAGGGTTCTGTAAGGGACGTAGTGGAGACTGGACAGGCTTTCCCTCTGAGGGGGTGTCGCTGTCTGACAGGAAGTCTAAGTCAGTGTGTGTGTGGCCAGGTCCCCACCAGCAGGTCAGGGTTGTACAGCCAGCAGGAAATGACCCAAAACATGCGTGCTCTGCACATGAAGATTTAACCCCATGTGTACCATGTCATCTGCTCATGTCAGGTTCTTGCCTGGATGATGATTGTCATAATTTTGAGATTTGTTCAATTCAGTGATTTGTGTTTGTCAGTGAAAACTGCACTTGGATCATGTTTTTTTTTTTTTTATTTAGAGCTTTAGTGTACAGTAGCTGTATCAATCTGCTGTTGAAACGTGGATTTTTTTAAAAGCCAAATATTTACATTAGTCATCATCAAACTATGCGTCATGACGTAATTTTGGAAAAGGATGAAGTAACTGAAAACTGTATACGTGAGCATCCAAATACACGTAAGAATATTTGGAATATTTGAGCGGAGGTGCTCTAAATTTAGCTTCCCCTTGACTTTCCCTCACCCCCTCCCTACACTTGCAGCTTCCAGGCCGAAACAATGGACCCCCTATGCCTCCCCATCCCACCCTCCACCCACCACACATA
>JAPTYQ010000006.1:27465531-27480321 GCA_029814465.1 Ostorhinchus cyanosoma | reverse complement strand
AGAAGATTAGTTTGTGTCTTTATTATGGGAGCAAAGGAAAAAAGGCAAATCAAAAATACAGTTTTGAAACCAAAAAATCAAGATTTGAAAACAAAAATGAAGGTTTTAAAGATTTTTAAACTTAACAAAATCGATCGTGTTCTCATTTTCTTTCACTTCAAATCAGAAACTTCTGCCTGGAGTCCAAAATGTTTTGTCCTTTTAAAGGGTTTGTAAGTCCAAAGGTTTTGCACCTCCGAATCTTTTGCAAATGAAAACGTTTTACGTGCAACTTTAAATGGTACTTACTTCCATGTCAAAATTGTTTGCAAGTAGAAAAGTTTTGCGTGTTGAAAAGTTTTGCGTGCAAGTTCAACTGAACGTGATGGGCGGGTTCTACACGAGCAGAAGGGGAGGATTTCTATTGGTAGCTTGTCTGGTCGTCCGGCCCATTTGAACACGGTGGGAAATGTGGTGGGATCCGGTTTTTGTTTCAGAATTGTATTTTTTGTTTTGCCTTTTTTTTCTCCTTTGCTTGCAGAATAGACACAAAATTATCGTCATAGGTTTGCTTTTAATAGTACAGATAGATATCAATGCTGCAATCGAATACACACACCTTCCTTTAGAGCTGACTCACTGCAGTGTGTGTGTGTGTGTGTGTGTGTGTGTGTGTGTGTGTGTGTGTGTGTGTGTGTGTGTGTAGTTGTTACATGTTGGTCCCCCACAGTTAAAACCTACACCTTTGCCCTTCTCATGTCCCGTCTACATCTAAAGCACCAGGTTGCACAAACATCCAGTTCACTGGAAACTGGCCTCATCTATTCATGTTATGCCTGATTATTCCTGTTCAGGATGAAAAAGGTCTGGAGCTTTTCCCAGTGTACATTGCTCACATCCGGAAACTGTCCCATCACCAAGTTAACACAAACAGACGGACAATCAGCTCACACTTGTATCCACACCTGTATGCATTTTTATCCGGTGCTTATGTTTTGTCAGGGGGAAAACGTGATAAATACATATAAAGGAGAAGTAAACACCCAGTAGAGAAGAATTTGCTCCGTTAGAAATGGGACTCCAGGCTTGAAGGATTAAGGAGGTGACTAAGATGTGGCATCTAATCTGTGTCACTGCTTGAAATCAACCGGGCACCTCTTGGCTGACACCAGACACCTCAGACCTTTGCCATTTAATGTTTGATGCCACAGTGGGGGCTGGGGGGAGCTGAGTTTGCTGTCAAAAGTCTCCTGAGCTGAGGACACTGAATAACAGATATCAGATGCAAATCCCAATGTTACAGTCGTATTTTCCGTTCCTATTTTGGCTATCATCATTATCAGTTATGATTACCTTTTTCCTAGGAATGCCACTTTTTTTTTTTGTTCTGAGTGGATTAAAAGCCTGCAACAGGTGAAATGATTCCCATTTCATTTGGATGCACTCACTTTTACCTGAAAATGATCTGGCTAGAGTTGCATGTTTATAATCATCCCACTTTATTTTCTATCCAGACTGACTTTGATGGTAGCCACGTTCCCGGAATTTCGTATTAAATTAGTGAGTACAATTAAGGTTAAGGTTATTTTATTTTGTCCCAGGAGAAAATTGTCTTCCTGCAACAAACCAGACATTACCAGATGTTACATTAAAATATATTAAATACACTTTAAAAGCAATATTATCATAAGTGATAGAAAGTGTAATAGAATTTTCCCCATCAACGTGGAAACACTTAACTTTTTTCTACTAGTTTTTTCCTCAGAGAATGGAGTTTGCTTGGTTGTCATGGAAACGGCTCATCATATTCCATTAAGTCAGGTGAGGACAACAGATTATCTTCCTGACAACTGACTCAAGGAGTTCATTCAGACGAAGACTGTGAGACTGACTTTTAGTGTAATGTTACACTATAGAAACTACACACATTTTAATAAACTGCAATGACCCTTTAAGTCAGAGAAATATGTGCCTTCGTTCCAGCTTCAGACCAGAACTGAGACTGAGACGTTGTGATGGATGTCACGCTGT
Source organism: Ostorhinchus cyanosoma (assembly GCA_029814465.1). Taxonomy (NCBI): domain Eukaryota; kingdom Metazoa; phylum Chordata; class Actinopteri; order Kurtiformes; family Apogonidae; genus Ostorhinchus; species Ostorhinchus cyanosoma. Next base: position 27,478,311 of record JAPTYQ010000006.1, on the reverse strand, counting down.
TCCTTTTGTTTTCACCTACTGTTTAAACAGCATAAAGCGGATGATGTCTTTCATTACACCTGGTGAATTCGATCTCTCAGGAAGCTCCTCCAGCTCATGAATAGTGATGATTTAGAGCACCTGAGAGAAGAAATGCTAATTTGTTTAATGTCAAGACGTAATTTGTGGCATGTTGCTTGATTCATATCAAACATCTGGAAGGCAGTATGATTTCTTATGTGCGGGTGATAATAAGGTGATTTTCACACAGTGGAAAAGGATGTGAGAGTGTGTGTGTGTGAGTGTGAGTCTGGCTGCTTTTACTCCTGCTGACAGAGTAATGGATCTGCTCATTGTTGCATGTGGACTGTGTGTGATGTATGAGATTCATTTGAAATTCTCTGTCTTAAATGAGGCACTCACATGTCTCCATATGGGAGAATATAGACTGGAAGCAGAATGTATTATAGGAAAATGAACAGAAGTTGCTCATTTTTGCGGCCGTCATTGCTGTGAAATGGTCTTGATCGTGGTCTTTTGTCTCATATTTTTCTGTGTGATATAATATAATGTAAAACCCATATCATGCTCAATAAATGTGTCTAAAACACAAATATTTGCCGGTAGCTCTAACATCCTATTAAAAGTTTTGCTGTGCCAAAGTAAATCTGTGTAATTAAATTCAAGATAATATTAATCAAAACATTGAATGGTCGTGTATATATTGATAAAGAAACATTTTAGATTTATTAGTATTTATACATGATAAAAGTGGTGAAAATGGAGAGGAAAGCTTCAAATGATTTTTTAAAAAATCACGTACTGAATCTGGTATGCAATTCATTTTATTGCCAAGTTGATTTTGAGTATAGTAACAAACAAAAAACATGACATTTTTCACATTGGCTTTTAAAAAAAATAAAAGCCTTATCAACATGATTTTATCAAGACACCATAATTAAATGAAATTATAAAACCCACAATTGAGAAATGTACACAAAAATTAACTATAAAACATTTGACATGCAATAAATACATTCATTTCACTAAAGCAAAGAAAGATCAATATTGACAATGAAATGCAGAAATGCAAAAATACTGTTTTGGTTTAATGTATTGCTGTAATTGCTTGTTTTTCAAGAGAGGCCTCATAAAAACCACAAAATAAAACACTGGACATTACTGATGTTGCATGGATGTGTGCTTCATGCCTGCTGAAATTAGATCCTGTCTTCCGATGAAAAATCTCATTTCCATTGTAAATTTGTGCTGTATGTATTCTGACATGTATTTTTTTCCACAGCTACTGCTGTGTGCGTGGCAGTCTGTGTGCTAAACTTTCTGATCCCTGAACCACAACCGGCCGGGTACAACCACCTCAAAACGTCAGCAATCTTCATTAGATCATAATCCATCATTTCTGCACATAACCTTTTTACCAAAACCCAAAATAGATGTGTTCTATTTGTGTGTGTGTGTGTGTGTGTGCGTGTGTGTGTGTGTGTATAAGGACCCTGAGGCTCTGTAACATTCTGGCAAAAGTTCAATGTGTGTTGGGTGAAAGCTGTCAGTGGAATCAGCTTTTTTTTTTTTTTTAATAATGACTTTTTCTACAAGAAACGACACTCCAAAAGGAACCGGGTGACCTAATTAAATCTGACCTAATCTGGAGCTGCAGTCTGCCATCCAGCTGCATGTGCATGTGTGTGTGTGATGTACAATCAGATCTTCTCCCTGACCAACTTCCATCCCTACTTGTTTCGTCCGTGATCTTTGTTTTTCTTTTCATTTAAACTCCCGGAGCAGAAGTTTTTTACACTGTAAACAAAACACCGATCGGTTCAAGCCAAAGTCTACTTAGCCTGTCGTGTGTGTTCAAGGTAGAAAGAAAGAAACAGAGTGCGATATCTAAGCTAAACAGATGCAGGAGCAGTCGGGCAGCCGGAGCCCCCGTCCTATTCAACTACAAAGAGCCTACTGTGGGTCATGTGCTGATTGAGTGATAATTGTTAGGTCTAGAAGAAGGATGGCTTTTCTGAGTGCATGCTGATGTGAACATTAACCTTAAAAAAAAAAAAAACTGACAATGACTGACAGTAATCAACAATGAGAAAGCAAACTGCATTTCCTAATAAAAGAGGGAAATGATATAGAGTAGGTGCTCAGAAAGAGGTGGAGAAAAAAAAGGTGAAGAAATACACCAAGTAACCAGCTTTCCTTTGTTATTTACGGAGGGTTAAGACTATCAAGCACAAGCTATTTTCTCTCCCTGTTTCTGGTTCTTTTCCTCTCAACCTTTCTCCCTTACTTATTCTCTCCATCTCAGCGCATGACTTGGCTGGTGCAGCCGAGCCCCGGCTCAATTGTGCAATTTCATACATGTTTACTTTACTGGCATCTTTCTGAGCATATTTTCCCCTGAACATTTCCCCTCACATTATTCTGCATTTCCTCTACAACGATATGCTGTCTTTAATCTCCCTTTGTAAGCCGTTTCTTGGCTTGAGGATCACAATAGAATAACCATGTCAGACATTTTTATTTGGCCCATCATCTGCTGTATTTTAACACATGCCACAAAGTTCATTTTGGAAATTGATCAGGGCTTAAAGAAAAAGAAAGTAGCTCTTCACATAAACATTTAGACAACTGTCTTCTTCAGCATGAAAAACAGCTGGAAGTAAGTGGATCATGGGAGAGGGGGAGGCAGTGCGGCGCTGTGGGTCAGCGGTTTGTGTTGAGTGTAAGAAGAGAGAAGGACAAAGAGAGGTGAGGAGGGAAGCTGTACTTTGAGGTAACAAGGGCAAGTGAACGAGTGTGGCCAAGCGCTGCACTGAAGGGAGGAAGAAGAGGAAAACGAAAGACGCTAAGTGCCAAAGGAAAGGCAATTGGGGGACTTCTAGGGGATCTTAAGAGTAATAAAAAATCACAATAGAATGATTTTTCCAGAAAAGTGCAGTTTGGGGGAAATAAATCTGAAGCAGCTGCTTGTAATAAAGACTCTTGAAAGTGTCAAATCACTCCCTTGTACTTTATCCTGCTACACTGTGGGAAAGCAGTTCAGACATGTAGAAGGGCAGGTGCACTATGTGGACACATCACATCATCTCAACACATGCACATGTTTACACACATAAAAGACGCCCGTCATACTGCGGCCGCATTTGCATTTGCTTTGACCTAATCATCAGCTTTTGGTTTGCCAGAGGCACAATTCATTATTTGGCTGTAGCTTCCATTAAAAGTTATGTTTCATAAAAAGAAATATGTACACTGACAATAGTGGCCTGTCTGCGCTGCGCTCTTTTGATTTGCCACGTGGAAAATATCTTCCATAAGAGTCAAAGTTTGTCTAAAGTTTAAGTTCAACAATGCAACAGCGCAGTGGAAACTACAAATATTGTCACTGAGTTTTGTTTTGAGCGTCTGCGATGTCTGCTAAGTGCTTCAGTCCTTTTGGCACATGTCGTGAAACAGCCTACCATAAATGTCAAACAATGGTATGAATGCAGATCAGGGCTACTCGCTCTGTCAGAGTCACATAGGTGATCGCGTTCTGCTGCAGCCGGTAGAAGGTTTTAAATCATTCTTTGCATTTTTTAACATTAAACTGAAACCCTTTTTTGGCTTACACAGGACCGCTGGAACTGTGTTTTACTTCTATATTGTTAGTGTTATAAAAGTTATAGGTCTGGGAAGGTTGCCATAAAAACATTAGGAAGGAATGAAATAGTCAAATAAAATAAAAAAAAAGTTTCAACCACATCTTATAGTTGGGGTTTTATTTTTATTTTTTTTACTAACTTGTGTCATGCATTAATTCATGTCACTATGTTAATTAATGTAACTAATCCATTTCTTAACGCCTAATTTTATTACTTTAAACTTCTTCATCTAAACCGCTTTGGTGGCAATGAGAGGTTTTCTGGGTTGCTTGTCATATAAATAACATTAACAAAGGCGTATGCTATAAACCCCATGTGGCAGCGCCACTAAATTGAAACAAGACCCTTCTAATTTTACTAATTGAATCAACCACTGAGCAGAAGAAATACGGCAGGTTTTTAATGGTTATTTATATCAGAGCGCTCTGCTATTGTTGTTATTATTGTTGAGATGATGAGATCTGCCTAAATGTTTTAAAACGGTGAAAAAAAAACGCACACAGACGATCCAGAAAATGCCAGTAGAATAAGTGGATGGAAAACTTCCTCTCCATGCAACAAAATGTCTGAATGGCTTCCTCACCGTGCAGCCCTTGAAAGCCCACGATGTCGTATCACTGTGATACTGAGCAGAGGTTTATTCCCAAAGAGCAAAAAGGGGAAGGAAAAGAGAAGATACAGTCTACTTGTTTTCTGAATGGAGAGTTTTAGAAGTACGGACAGGCTTTCATACTGAGACAATGGCTCGCGTCCACCCTGCTGTGCTCTCCCTGCTCCTCTCCCTCCCTGTTCTCCGTCTCTCTATCTGCCTGTGAGCAGAAACACACGGCACATCCTGCTCAACAAAACACACCAGCCAAAAGTTCACTTCCTGCTCCTCAGCTCTTCTCCTTCACACCAACTCTATTCCCAGGACATGCATTAACAGCCCTTCATACACTCAAATAGCATAGGGGCACACAAACAGACAAGCAAACGCTTCCCCTTTTTATAGATACACAGCCCTCTCCTTCTGTCTGTCATACACATTAATGCAATCAAGCAAGTTTGAAACAGGGCACATCCTACAGAAAATGTTCAGGCATTATCTCGCTCTTCCCTCCTGCACAGATTTGGAGTGACAGTGGAAACGCTTTGTGTTATTTTAATGGCATAAGGCTGTGGATAGATTCTCATTTAAACCAGTGAATGAGAGGGAGTGAGTTGGAAAAGTGTGACTGAAATTCCCACGACTGACATCCGCCTGTTTCTACATTTTTAACACGTACACATGTGTAACTAGACAAAGGTCTAATTGCTAATAATGTATCATTTGAGCCATTTTTCATTTTTTCATTACAGAGCTAAACAACAGGGTCCCAAAACTTAAAGCAAGATGGAAAGCAAGGTAATTTCCCGTAAGTTGTTGTGCAAGTTTGTTTCTAATTGTAACACAATTTTGTAACAGGTCAAATAGTGTAAGGCCAGTTTTTGTATGTTGAGGGAAGTGCTGATGATATCGTTTGTCTTGTGAGGAAAAAAAACTACACTTGACAACTAGACTTTTCTGTGATGTTGAAACCAAAGATAAATGATCATACTTACTACACTGCTGTTCAGTTAAGATACTCCCAAAATGACTTTGCCTCATGTTAAAACAGTGGAATTGGTCAAACCGACATAAGCCTCTTGGAGGACGATACAATACAAAATGTATAACGCATAGTAAAAATACAAACAAGAATGTTAATATCACATGTTATCTCTCCACAATAAAACTGTAACAAGAAATGTATAAACACAACATAACCACAGGTTTGACACAGGACAACTGCCCTGTAAAAAAAAAAATTAAAAATTAAAAAAATAATAATAATTAAAAAGAGTGTGCAAGTGTGTGTATTTGTAATTGAAAGTTACTAAAGCTTAGCGTCCCCATGCTGGGTTCAGTCCTGAGGTAAGCACCGGTTTCACGTGCGCTACTTTCAGTTAAAACCAAAATAAGGTCAAGAAAAGTAAGTGACAGGAAACAACATGTTTGATATGATCATATGCTACAGATATGAAGCCCTTAAGTTATTGTTACATTAAAAAAGAAAAAAAACAATCCCAAAAGTCAGGCACATTGTTTCTGTTTTTTAAGCCTTTAAGATTCACTACGTCTATCACAGTGTATTTATGGCTTTAGTCTTCACATTCACCCACTGAGGTTGGCATTGGCACTATAGTGGTCAGACATTTCTAATCTGCATCAAGGACCAGTAAAAGAAACAAAAAAGAAAGAAGAAAAAGCCAGCATGTTCTTTGGAATAAACATTTAAAGGCAGAAATATGCCTTCAACCCACAACTTTTAAGTGCTCTTTTGTTTTCAAGCTGGAGGAACTGCTGGCCCGCCAACACAGAAATATGTCATTCTTATTTCTGCGTTTGATACCAGCAGGGAAGGGAGGCCGGGAGATATTTGCTAGGCTGGGATATGATGTTAATAAGTGGATAAGAAGGGTAAGATGGCAGGCATGAAATGAGACATCATGCCGGCGAGCAGTGTGAATTGTCCAGGAGAAAGTGAGATTTCACAGGGATTACTGAAGCACAACAGCTGGGATGTGCTGTTCACCCGCTAGCTTCTGAGGAAGACCCAGATACCCCTTCTTATGGTCATATCACTGACAGATTAGCAGCTCACTGTGTCTATCTGTGTGTGGTGTAAATTTAAAGGCAAAGGGCTGAGTACAGCGCTCGCTTTGGCCTGTCAACAGTAGCAGGGCTTGCAGACAACATACTACAAGGGAGGGAGGTCAAATGAGAGGGCAGCAGTGTAACAGAGCTTCATCCAACACAGGATTTCACTACTGCCGCGTTACCATTATTCATTAGACTTCTGTGGATGCAGTAATAGCTCCTGACAGTAAATGACAGATTTCTCTCATTAATGGTGACCTGGTCCCTGCCTCCTCTTGTGCTCGGTTCCCTTGTTGTATCCATAATTGTAGATATTACACAATGACGGAGGCAACACCCATGCTTCGTCTACACCATATGATGAAGCTACACTCGTCATGATCAGGGATTAGTGTGTCATGAGTTGGGTATGTGCAATCATGTCCCAGTTATTAGATCACAGGGCCGTGCTTGCTGCTTTTCAATAACAAGTGAAAGCTACGGGATGTTAGTCAAAAAGCAAAGGAAGTTTTAGCTCAAGAAATGCTGAGTGTAAGACTGATTAAGCTACCATTACTGTCACAGAGTATGAGCTTTTATCGGTAGTAAAATGCAGGGGAGGAGTGGGTTACTTCAAAAAATGTGGAGAAATAAAATCAAAAGAGACTTTACCAATATGCTGAGGCAATTGCTCTTATCGTTCAGTCACTTCCATATGACTTGGGAAGCAGGAACAGGATGGGGAGAAGCAGGGGGTGAGATACATAAATTGTCCAGTACCCCAAAAAAACAGCAAATTGAAAAATAATAATCCTCTCATTACTTTAAAGTCCAGAAGAGTTGGCTTATTCATTCGGTAAAAAGTTCCGCTCAGGTCTGGACGCAAACCCTGAATCCTGTCCTTATGTGCTTTTTCCTTTTTTTTTTTGTACACAGATGACACTCAATAGTACACAGGTTTAGGGTCAGATTGCAACACTTCCTTGCAACAGTTTCTCTTTGGATTTCATCATAATACAAAAATAAATAAAACAATTTCATTTTGGTTTTCAATTTGTTGCTTTGGCTCAATGGCTGGAATTTAAAAAAAATGTCTGTTGCACACGCTGTACATAAATACTGTACTTCTTTCAGTAAGTGTTCCTTGGTCATGGAATAGCCCAGTGCTCCTTTATGAAGGAGAACTGAAAGATACATTAAATGTATAGAAAGGCACTTGGAGTCTACACAGTTTGGTGTGCATTAGCAGACCTTTTGGCCTGAGTCTGAGGTGCAGAAGAGATACTGAGTTGAGGTGAATGGCTTCAGAATACTGCAAGTTGTGTGTGCATCGGTGATTGATATTAATACAGTTGAAATGGCCTTAGCTGGGAGAGTAGCGGTCAATGGTGCGACCGTCGGACAGGGGCTGTGGAGGAGGGGGCAGTGGTTGGCCCAGGAGGTCCATCTTGTCATGGGGGATGCCCAGGTGTTCTGAGGCCAGTTTGGACAGTGGGTAAAGGCTTTCTATGGCCTTTGCATCAGCTACCAGTTGCTGCTGAGCTTGTATAAGAAGCTCATTGGCCTTCTCCTGCTTAAGCCCCAGGTGTTCTGCTGTGTATTTACTCAGAGGAAAGATGCCCTCTGCAAAGTCCAGCTTCAGTTTCCCATCTGCGGTCAGGCCCCCTGCAGTTCCTCCACTGCTGTGCATCTTCATATGGCTGATGAGATTGCGCTGCTGAGCAAACTTTCCTCCACACACCTGACATTCGTAGGGCTTCTCCCCAGAGTGGATGCGCATGTGCTCCGTAAGGCGGTATTGGCGGGTGAAGCGCATGCCACAGGAGTCACAGGCAAAAGGCTTCAGGCCCAGGTGGCTACGCATGTGACGGGTCATGGTTCCACGCTGCGTGAACTTCTTTCCACAGATGCTGCACGGGTAAGGCCTCGTCAGCCAGTGGGTCTTCTCATGTTGTCGCAAAGTGGCCGGGTCTTTGTAGGACTTCTCACAGTTGGAGCAACGGTAGGGGCGAATCATGTCCCCAATGCAGCCTGAATTGAGACTCTGGTTGGATTTTGTCTCCAGGTGTGAGAGACTGTTCAAACTGTTGCTGCTGTTCAGGCTCCCATAACCGTTTGTATTGCTGCTGATGTTTTTGGTGTTGTTATTGCTGTTTCCCATCTCCCCACCAGAGTTGCTGTACAGCTCCTCTTCTGTGTGTGTCTCCACATGTGCATTGAGCTGCTCTGAGCTTGGGAAGCCTTTGTCACAGGGAATGCAAACATACAGATTGTCCCCAAAGCTTTCTGGCTCATACGGCATGTGGAACCTCCCCATCGGTCCAGAGGGGGACGGCCGGCCTTCACTACTGCCGGTCTCCTCTGTGCCTGACCCGCTCTTATCATCCGCCCCTTCGCTCTCCTCCCCGGCCTTGTGATTGTGATGCTGGTCTCCGTTTTCACCTGCTTCATCCTCATCCTCATCTTCATCCTCATCTTCAGCTGGGTATGATATTGGCTCATGTTTCACCCAGCGGTAGATGTTGCCCACCTCTCTGCCGACCTCTCCGCCTTCTGTTGGGGTGTCGGGGCTGGGGGGGCAGGGGTAGCGGTCTGTGCCCTGGGAGCCAGAGCGGTGAAGGTGGGGCAGGTGTGGGCCAAGAGGCTGGTTGAGATGAGGGAAAGGTGGAGGAGTGAGAGAGCCCGCCTGATCGGTTGACTCCATTTTGTCTGATGGGAAGGCTCGTCCGTTGATCCCGTGCATGGGGCTGGTGCGGCCGCTCAAAGTCCCGTCTCGCTCGTCATCGTTATGAGTGTTTGCCAGATGGGACTGAGAGGGCGTGTGTTGAGACTGGGAGTTTGGGCTTTTCTTGGAGAGATCAAGGCCGTAGATGGGGGAGCAGTTTCTGTCAGGATGGGCTGGGCGCAGTCCTAACTGGGCGGGAAGAGCTGACTGCGGGGATGGAAACACCTGAGAACCCTGGGTGGAGGTGGGAGCATAAAGCTCTCCAGCGTGAATGGCCAGTCGATGGGGAACTAACTCCTCTAGTGGTGGTGCCCGGGGACCAAGGCTGTTCACAATTCCTCCTGGAGGGCAGGACTGAATGACAGGAGTAGAAACCCTATACCTGCCACTCCCTAAACCCATACTATTGGGGCCCATCTTTGGATAAGGAAGAAATGCTGGGCCCGGACGGGGCGGGTATTTGCCACTTCTTTTCAACTTCTTTTTGCACAAAGCCACTAAGTCAAGCAGCTGAAGGTAGCTGGCTGCTGCCAAGACCGCCCCCAGATTGGGTTCAGCAGGAGAAGCAGGGTCTCCTTCAGTAAGGCGGCCTGTGTAGATGTAGTCCAGAATGACCCTGAAGACCCCTGGACTCACCATCTCGTGGTCGAGGTTAATGAGATTGTCATGGACCACCAAAGACTTCAAGTAGTGGCTGCTGGCAGCCAGAATGTTCTTGTGAGCTCTGAAGAGGGCGTTCTGCACCACAATAATAACATCACACAAAAAGCCCTTGGTGCGTTGGCTGTTGAGCTGCAGGAGGAGATCCCTAGCATGACTTGGAACTTCCATGGCATCCAGCATCGTCTTCAGTCCACCACCTGCAATGACAGACACCTGTAAAGACCCACGCAGCAGCCATCATTTCAAGACATAAAAGTATAACACTTTGCACCACACATTACCCCTACTCTATTTAACGACACTAATCCATTTAATCCTGAGATTATTCATGAGAAAATACTAAAATATATTTCAGAGATTAGAGATCCAAGAAGAATTAATAGCGTACAACCAAAAAACACCACAGAATGAGTTGCATACAGACGAAGTCACATTTTCTGAATAAAAAAAATTTGAAATTTAACATTTGATTTATGTTTTTTATGCTTAAATCAGGATTTAATAATTTTCTCCTCTTTTACAATTATGTATAAATTAATTATTTTCATAGTCATGTTCAATTCTTAAATTTCATTCAAGGCAACGTGTTCACAGTGCAGAATTGGAAGTGCACACCAAGGCAATAAATGTGAACTTTTATGAAAGGTGAGCAGTTGCAATGGTTTTCTCATTATTAGAAATTCAAGTCTATGCATTCAACTTCCTGAGAGAAAAAAAGAGCGAAAAAACAAAATTGAAAGAACCGCAGATATATATTTTGTAACTGCTGGCTTCCTGATCAAGTATTCGTGAAGTGGTGTGCAGAGTTTTAAACAAAGTAAGGGTAAATGTTTCACAAGTATGATGAACAGCAGGTATAAACCTGTGGGGAAAGGACATTTCCAAAAAGAGATGTGTCTTTCTGCTCATATAAGGAACACTACGCACATGGAATGTAAATCAGAATTAGATAGTCCAAGACCTTACGTTGAGATGGACTCCAGGAATTTAATGCGCACACACACATACACATACACACACACACACACACACACGCACACACATATTCATTCACACTCAAACATCAACACTAATTGTTCCATCAAGCCTAAAATAAACTACAACTGATGCACGAAAGAAACACAATGTATTGTTCAATCACTGGCATCTGAGGATAGTTTACATGTGAGATTAAATGTCTCAAACTGTCCCTAAGGATTTAGTCTCACTGATGGGAAACAAGCAACTAAATAAATATCATGTCATCTGTCTGATCATGCTCTTCCTGACAGCAGCTCGTTCACTTCTTGTTTATTCTATTCAACGTACACGTTCGGCACACAAATAGGGAAGTATAACTTTTTTTTTTTTTTTTTTTTTTAAACCTTGAGGGGAGAGTTATGAAGGGATTCTGGAGCTAAAAGTCTTGTGTCTCTTCTGTTTCCGTCCTCTTCACCCTACTTTTAACTTAAGTTCAAGGACGCTGAACAGTAGATTTGCTCTCTGTGGTATTTTTCTGCCTCGTTTTCAGCGTCAGGCCGACAATATCAGAGGGATTTGTCATCATTGAGTGGAAAATGAAAAATATGACCTTTACAATAATCATGTCGTAGCGTTGAACGTCAATGTGAGAGAAATATATCTTTTTTAGCAATTTCTAGTGTTTTTCTTAAATTAATACAAGAAGAATATGATCTGCTGTGTATTATTTATAATTTATTTATAAATATCTAAAGATAAAAAAAAAAAAGCTGAATAGGGGATGAGTCTGTGATTAAACAGGCGGGTTTAGGTGGGTCCATGCTTCATCATGTTCCCGGTTGTCATCTAAAGTGTTTCCACTTCTGGTTTCTGTCTGGCTTTGATTACTCAACAGTCATATTTTACTATAAATTTCAGTGCCGGTCAGATCAAACATGTTTAGAAATAAGTGTGATACGAAGAATATAGGCCAAGTACTTTCCATAACTAACTGAACCTTTGCAGAGTCTCGGCTGCATTAAAGGCCAACTCGTACCGGTTACTGTACGGGGAACAGTGACACGTTGTGTACCCACACGCACACAGTACGTTTACATGCAGTTCACAGCACATTACTGTCAGACACAGCCCCATAAGAATTACACAAATGAAGCCTACTGTGTATCAGATTAACGGCACGTCTTAATAATGACAACATCACATTATGAATCCATTTTGTAGATATTCTTATGACATTAACAAACACGACATGCAAGAGAAAATCAAGTGCGCAAAAGCAACATTTCTGTGCACCTGCATTGTGCTTAGTAACTGAAAACAACATAACTTTAGGAAAGAGTCAGTGGAGCTCCGTGTTTCCCATCATGACATTTAAGGTCGTTCTCATAACTGTGAGCACAGCGACTCTTTTGGTTGGAAAATGTGTTAAAAATGTTAACATTCACAGCATGTTTCTGTCTATAGATAAAGGTGTTTATTAAAAGTCTTAATCTGTCGGGTAGGTGTGATCTCACTGCATCCTGTTAGAAAGAAGTGTAAGAGTGTAATGATATCAAGGGGAAAAAAAAAAAAAAACTTTAAAGGAGATTGAATATTCTTGTGAACAGTTGAAGGCCTGGATGCACAGCGGAGTAACCTCGGTTTATGTTGAACAGGATAAATTCAATAATTACACATACATCAGCCTCTAGTCTTTGTGGGATGTATCTAGTAGCCTGCGTTCATCAACATGTTAAGTTTACAGAGCTGATGTACTTTACAGCGTTTTAGTTATTTGCATTAGATTAATATTCATTGTCCCTGTATTTTGTCTGTTTTGTCACTTTTGTGGTTTCGGTTCTAAACCCAGAGACTAAACACTCCAGACATCTGCTTAAAACACTTTGCTGACATTTTATTTTTGTTTCATTTCAATGTTCTGCCCATGTTCACATGCACTGTTGTTTATTTTAGAACCCATTTCACCATGATCATGCAGAGTCCACGTTAAATTTATGAGGCGTGACTGCAGAACCACGTCGGTGTAAATTTGCAAGAAGATACGCTTCATGTTCACTTTAATATTACCTTATTCCATCTGATTTACTCGTTTGTCATTTTTGGGGGGTACCAGAAGCAAACTGCGGCTGAGGAGAGGAGGGGGGAGG
>JAPTYQ010000006.1:27428531-27463062 GCA_029814465.1 Ostorhinchus cyanosoma | reverse complement strand
CTCTCTCTCTCTCTCTCTCTCTCTCTCTCTCTCTCTCTCTCTCTCTCTCTCTCTCTCTCTCTCTCTCTCTCTCAGGTAAAACACCTGTCTAATTTAGAAGCAGCAGGAAGCATTCACCCATCACCTGGAGGCATAAAGAGGTGCTAATGCAAATAACCATATTATTAGTGTCCCCTTCATAAGACCTGGGCCTTTCCTGGTTTGACTGAGTTACAAATACCTGATGAATTTACTTGGACTCAGATCATCTCAGACAGTTTACAGCTTGGATGACAGTTAGTTTTCAGGAGTACTTTGATCAGATTGTCACATGTCTCGTCCTATCCATGAGCCTCTCACTGGTATGGATGAGATGAACATGAAGGCTATATATTCCAAAATGAAAATAAATCAGTACAGATGTAGATTCATATACATATGTGACACTGCCTCATTTAGATGGAACTTCGATATGAAGTTTGTCAAAACCACTGACTCCAAACCAAAGTCCTTAAATCAGATGGACTCAGATTCTGACCCGGTGTATGGTTTCACTTTTCTGCGTGGATGCTATCACAGCCTCTCAGCCGTATCACACGCTTACCTCGGACTCATGTCTGGTGCTCTGGCCGTATGTCTGCTCTCCTTTTCGGCATTCCCTCATTAAAACTCTCCGCCGTTTCCTCCAAGACCGGGTTCCTCGGATCTTCTCTTCCGCGTCCTTTTGCAGCTCACCCCTCTCTTGTCTGCCGGTTTTCCCCGTCTTTCAACCCTCTTCCATACACTGGATTTCTCACGTGTTAACAAGACTATCTGACACTTACGACTGTGTTGGGGTCCGGTCGGACCAAACCTGCCGGAGGAGACTTTACGCGCACAGCGACACCCAATGGCGCACCGTGCGTCAGCGAGTCCCATCGGCCTCATGAGAGTGGATAAGCAGAGCAGGGATGAGGAAAGACTTCAGATGATAAGTAAAATATGAGTACAGTTTGAGGGAATCATATAAAACAACTCATTTACTCATAAATCAGTCATTCTTGTTAGGAACTGGAAGTCAACCTCAAAACTGGTCATGTTTTCCAAAAAAAAAAAAAACTATGCTCACATGTAAATGTTTTTGCTGCAGTTGAATTAAACATCAAGAAAACAGATGGCAGCATTTAAAATTGTTTAACCTATAAAGACCCAGTGCTACTTTTGTGTCAGTTCCAAAATATTTTTCTCAATATATTTAGCTTTTCTTAAGTAATTTATCACCATTAATTATAATATTATCCTCTGTATTTTCCATTTTACAGTGAACATCAGGTATTTTCCTATATTTAATTCACTGATGGTGTGAATGTTTATTAAAGCTCAGATTAAAGTCGATGGTGATTATACCAAAAACAGAGAAAACTGAAGAAAAAGTGACTTTTTCAACAAAATACATCATTAACTGAACATAAAAAAGTGTTTCCATCCACTGTCATTGATCCAACTCCATGGGTCTTAATGGTGAATCAATGTTGTAGATGATGACAGTGTTTCCATGGTAACTACGGAGCCTTTGAACGTCCAAATGGGTCAAATCTGATGACCATGAAAAGACGACTGATATCAAAAGGTTGACGGATGGCTGTTTGGGGTTTTATGGGTTAATATGTGTCAGATTCATTAATATTTTATTGTCGTTATTTCAGAAATCCCATTATTGATATAATCCGTATTTATATTCTAAGTTTTGTGCTTTGTTAATTGGCTTCAGTGTCACAGAAAAGTAGTTTATTTCCTCCACATTCTTTCTATGAACATGTAGCCTGAATAATATTTGATCTACTATATCTGGCTGTGGCTGAGGGGCTGTTCTGCAATAATTTTAAGTAACAACATAGCTCTGCTGAGGCACATCGGTATAAAGCAAAGTAATTAATACACAGAGCGATCCAGCAGAACACCAGACTGTGACCTATTTACGTTTATTTTGATCACAACAACAGCTGACAATCCTGCCCCAGAAATGATCTGAGCTCAAGGTGCCGGCGTTTCATTGAAGTGACCTGAGGCACCTGAGGGTGGAAGGTATTGTCTCTCACTTCCATGTTCCCTGATGAACTGCTGATAACCTCACCGACAGAGGTAGGCAGCACTGTGCAGGAGAATAGATACACTCTATCAAGGATGTGATGGTGTGCTTCAATTCATGCTCCAAAATAGGTTTTTCCATCCAGGAAAACACAAAGTGATGTCATTCATCACTCGTCAGGTGCTTCGTGTATTCTACAAACAGACAAGATTTTGGCTATTGGGGTGCATACGAGTAAATACTGTGTTTCACAAGCTTAAATAGTGGAACATAACCTTAAGCAAAAAGAGGAAAGATTCAGACGATACTAACGACGGTTGTTATTAATTCTTTTGTTTCTTTTGTGTCTCTGTGTGCAGCTGTTGTCTTTCCAGACAATCTTTATCTCACTAATCAATCAGCCTTCTGAGGCCCGCGCTGGACATTAAACTTCAGCTTTTCAAAACACAATTTAACATACCATAATCTGGAGCGCAGTAAACCTGAAACGCTGAACTCTTAATGAACTGAAAAAGCCTCCAAATTCCTGGTTGTAAGCAATGATTCAATTAAAGCTGCCTGAGCTGAGCCCCTGAACACAACTCAGGGAGCCCATCCCAGAACTCTGTGTGTCTGCACCCCCAAAGACCCACACTCAGAGAGGGACGATGCAGGGCAGAGATAAGGCAGGCTCGGTGCAGCTGAACGCTCAAATCCCTTAACAGTCGCCCGTCACCCTTTAAATCACACACCTTTCCTGCCGTTAACACCGCTGGTTTTACATGCGACATATTTCTTGCAAAAGCTCGCTGGGTTAGGTATGGAAACACAACCAGGGAATGAATAACTGTGGCTCTTTTTTTTCAGATCAGATAGGTTACAGGGTCACCATGTCTCTAAGGCCCAAACCACCTTGTTTCAATTTTCCTGACGAATATTCCAATCATCTTATTATTGCTCCATTTCTGTCTGCCAGCAAATAGACGGAATAGTGCTGGACAATAGACAGGACAGCCTAAAAGTAATCTTAACACCTTAAAACAGACTCCATCGCCATCTGAGTGTAATATCCACATAGCTTTTTGCTCTCCCTTGTTTCTTTCATTCTCATCAATCATCCCACTCTCCTTTCTTTCCTCCCTTCCAGTGGATATGGCCACACATATCTCCAGATGCTTGCTGTGACCGCCCCGTCATACCAGACACACCCCCGTCCAGCTTCAGTCTCCTCGCCACCAAAAATTGAACAGTAGGCTCAACATTTACACACAGACCTCTCTTAATTCATTGTAATGAGCAGTTTTGCGACAGCTTTAGAGCATAGGCGTGCAAGGCATGTCATTTGAACGAGCAGAGCTGTTGTATGTGTTCTGCCGCTATTCTAGTTTACCCATCTGAACGGTGACGGGCAATTATCATGCCATGATTAGAACCAGAGAAGAAATGCTTCATTTTCTTTTCAAGCATGAAACCATTAAGGCATGAGAAATAACTCCTCATATATCATTCTGAAGAAGGCCATATACTGTGGAAAGTGTTTAAGGAATATTATTTAGGGATGATGCAGTTCAGCTCCAATACAAGAGATAAAACTACATTAACTTTGTTATATTATAGAATATGCAATATATCAGAGGAACAGCACATGTTAGATGTTTTGGAGAAAAAGTCAAATAGGCCAGACTGAGATGGTTTGGACATGTACAGAGGAGGGATAGTGAATATGAATAAGGTTGGAAATGCCAGGTAGAAGGTTCTGGAGGCCGACCCAAGACCAGATTTATGGATGTAGAGAAAGAGGACATGAAGGTATTGATGTGAGAGAAGAGGATGCAGAGGATAGGGTTAAATGGAGGAAGATGATTTACTGTGGCGACCCCTGAAGGGAACAGAGGAAAGGAAAAGAAGATAATACACTGTAAAAAATGAAAATCTTACCCAGTGTATTTTTCTCATTTTTAGTCAAAACATCTCATCACGCTTCAGTTAACTTGGTAAGATTTCTTCAAATAAGATTCTCAAGATCTATTGTGTAAAGATAAGTTCTTTATATCCCACTGAAAAGTTACTCTTTAGGTGATGATGTCTTATTTTAAGTGTGATGAGATATTTTGACTGGAAATGAGAAAAATACACTTGGTAGGATTTAGATTTTTTTCCAGTGCACACAGTATAACAAAAATACATTGGTATCATTTTACAGTTGCCATCTTCCAGGCTCTGTTTTTGCATCTATCTCAGTGGGCATATACTGTTTCCATCATGCTTTGGACCACACCATGCACCCGCCTACGTCTGTAGTAATTGCAGATCAAGTATCTGTATAATATGAAATAGAACAGGGAAGTCCAATAACTGTTTCTCATTAATACTGAATATCACAAGGTGCTGAGGCAATGCACACAGCGCTTGTTGCACAGCCTTGATAACTTTCTGCTGCACAGAAGTGTTGGTGTGAATGGCTCTTTTTAAAAGTGTGTATGTCCATGTTTGTGTGTGTACTCGTGTGTGTTTGTAGGCCAGTGCAGTGGGCGTCTGCAGAGCACATGGCTGTCCGATGCATGGTCTCTGCTCCCTGGTCTCTCCTCATTAGCCTCACACAGTGCAGCCATTCCCTTCCCTCCCTCTCTCCCTTCCTCCCTCCCTCTACCTTCCACTCACTCGAGGGGAAGAGCGAACCTTTTGTTTTCTGTGTCCGACCTGCGCCCTGTTCCAGCCCTCCTCCTTTTCGCTCCTTTCTCCTCTCCACTGACTAAATCTCTTTTCCGGCTTGATACTGCTGAAAACCATATGGTGTGTGACATCATCAGGGCAGGAAGCATGGAGAGGGAATGGTAGAGCAGCAAAGAGACTGGCTTGCCAGGTCTCTGTGCGGTGATGTCAGCAGAAAAGCACTCTGGGAGGCCCGTAGGGGGTGAGAGCAGAGCAGGTTGGAAATTTTATCTTTAGATTTCACTCCCACCTGGATAATCAGGAGCAAAGTGAGGGCAATGTCCCTGTGAAAGCCATCAAAGCGCACCCACTTCATACCTCTACAGGTGTTACTGGACCCCATTCTGAAAATGTTCAACTGAACAGGAGTTTTGGCCTGAATTGCAACTTTGTGATGCTTAAAACTTCTGCAGATCATCTGTCTACCTCTTCCCTTTAGTCACTGGCAGTCCCAATCTGCTCACCAGGCTTTATGTCTGTCAACCTCCCTCCCTCCCTCTTTTGTTCTCTGGGTGAACTCTCCAGCTTTGTTGTGAGATCCTGGTCTCCATACCATCACCAACAACACATCCAGCTCTCTCTATCAGCACACATGGGGAAACACACAAACACTCAGTTTGCCTCTCACACAGTCAGCATCTCTGTTTCACACAAACACACACATGCACTAAAATACCCTTCTCCTCTGATTAATGGCAGAACTGGGGAATGTGCCAGGCAAGTTTCTTATGGAGGAGAGGAGAGGAGAGGAGAGGAGAGGAGAGGAGAGGAGAGGAGAGGAGAGGAGAGGAGAGGAGAGGAGAGGAGGAGGCTGCTGCAGCTGTGGTTTTGGAGCGGGTCTCCACACCCCCTCGCTGCCCCCTCCCTCCATCTCCTCTCTCTCTCTGGCTCCTCTAGGGACAAACGCTTTGGCCTGGCCCCAGGAACCAGGGAGTCAGGACCAGGCTAAGGGGGAGAAAAAGGGGAACAAGACAGAGAATGAAGGATATCACAAAAGAAAGAGAAAAACAGAGCTGACCTAATACTTAAGTATTGTCAGGCAGCACCTACGTAAACAGAAGATCGCAGATAGTGCACGAGATGATTCTCAGACGTTTTTATAGGCAGTAGAATAGAGAGCATTTGTATTTGTTTTTTCTTATGCATTTCTGTAACAGTTTGTTCCACTATTTGGTATTGGTGGTTATTGTATAACCAGAGGTCATACTTACAGAGGGGTGAACTCCGTCTACTCCGACAACTCAGCAAAAAATAGCTGAGGTCAGGGGCAATTTTAGGATCAGACCCTTGGGAGGGCTGAGAAAATGTACCTTGTAAAAAATTCCCTGCCACCCATTAATATTTTAATGAGGTTTACTCCGTGAGACATATTTTTTTAAAAGAAAATAAACATGCAATATTTAAAAGTATTGAGTCTCTTTCAATTTGGCGAAACCTAATTCTATTGGATATACAAATGATATGAATCAAGGAAATTTAGGGGGGAAACAGTTGCAGATATTTCCAGGTGTTGGGTGGCGCTTCTGTCTGTATGTGTAAACTGTTAGAGCTGCAGTTCTGTATTTCTGCTCAGTTTCAACATCTTCACTGGGAAAAATCTAAATCTTACCAAAGGTATTTTTCTCATTTCCAGTCAAAATATCACATCACACTTAAGATAAGACGTAATCACCAAAAGAGTAATTTTTCAGTGACATGTAAAGAACTTATTTTTAGACAATAGTTCTTGAAAATGTTATTTAGAGAAATCTTACCAAGATCATTTTCACTTGTTCCAGTGGCAGATTTTCTTGCTTGAATTAAGCAAAAAAAAAACTGCCAATGAAACAAGATAAAATCATCTTAATTTCTTGAAATGAGATTTTCAAGATCTATTGTCTAAAGATAAGTTCTTTATATCTCACTGAAAAGTTACTCTTTAGGTGATTATGTCTTATTTTAAGTGTGAGATATTTTGACGAGAAATGAGGAAAATACACTTAAGATTTAGATGTTTGCAGTGTTATTACAATTGTGCAATATAAGACAAAACGAAAGCATAAGTGAAAGCATGTGTTAACCTGATCCTATTTTACAGACTGACATGTCATTGTGCTTAACATCATAGAAGATACTCTGAAATAAGGTTTTTATCTCCTCGCTCTAAGAACTGCTTTTCAACCTTTCACCTTCTTTTCTTGTATGATGGTGAGAATAGACTTTCAATGACTGTCAATGGCAGGAACAGTAATAGGTAAGACCCAAAAGCCCCTGTGCCAAATTTTTTTATTATAGAAAGGACCAGGAAGAAGGCGAGGACTATCCTGGTTGATAGATCCCATCCTCTATTCACGCTGTTCGAGATTGTGAACTTTGATATAAAGTTCTCAACTCTTATCTATTGCTAAATTTAGAAGTCCTTTATTTCATGTGCCAAACTAGTTTTATCTCTACAAGTTGATAATTAAAGTCAAGGAAAAGGAAACTATTCTGTTCTGTTCTGTTCTGTTCTGTTCTATTCTGTTCTGTTCTGTTCTGTTCAAGTTTAAGAAATTCTAATTACATATTTCTTAAAATTTGAATTCAGAAATCCTAGTTTCTTATTAGTTGTCGTGTTAGTTGTTAATTAGCCAATCACAAAACAGTTTCTTATCTATTCTGTCTTTTAGAGAGGACACATTTACAAAAAGTATCAAAGATGTGAATTTGAATAAACAGAATATCATCATTAGATCCCTGCAGGTAGTATTCACATTGATGATAAGAGGCAGGTAGAATAAGTGTTTATGAATAAAATATTATCCATTGAAATCCCTCTGTCAGACGAGCGTGGAAAGAGGTCACTGCCACATCTCTCCTCAATAAAACATTGTCTTTCACCTTCTGTCTGCTTGATAAATGACCCCAAACTGCTCCAGTGATCTGTTTAACCTCCAGAACACTGAGGATTTAATAGTTAAGAATGTATTTCCTTGGTAGAACGAAGAAAAGAATCTGCTCAAGTGTGCCAAGACCAGCTCTGGTACCTTTATTCCAAGGATACTTCCTGAGGAAGACATGGAATGATGAGGAATGACAAAAATGGAGGGAGAAGTGTGTAGTAGTTTATAGTCAAGTGGGCTGATTAACTTCAGAAACGGACTTTGAATGGACACTCGTTCTGTGCGTGCCTAGTTTGCTTGTGTTTTGTAATGTTGTTAAAACTCGTGTGTAATAAATTCAGCATTAATGCACATTGGGGTGAAATGTTTCTTTTTAATAGTGAAGGTTCATGATGGAGGAGGTTTCTACAGAAGTTTTATCCGTATCAAATTAGAGATAAGCTTATCAGTTAGAACATCATGCTGAGTATTAACGTGTTAACCTATGCCTTTACTGGGAACCTATGCAGGATGTTTGCCTATACATCTGTGTGTGTTTGAACCCTAAAGTGTGATTTGTTCACCCCCACTGGCCTGCAGTGCTGGGCTGGTGTGTATTTGAGGCCTGTTCTCTTGCTCCTCTCCCCCACTCGCAGTGTTTTATGGGCTGTGTGCTGCGGTGCACTGACCTCCCTCTCACCCCGGTGCCACCCAGCCGGTGCAGGATTCAAGCGCGCATGGCCCCTGCCAAAACCCCATAGCGCCACATCTGCAATCCATAAACGCCAGCCACTCTTGCTCTCCTACTCCCTTGCCCACATCGCCTCAGACTCTCACACTCCTCCATTTCACTCTCTCTCTCACCCACTAACTTTTTATTTTAATTTCCAAATTCTATGCGTCCCCCTTTTGCATTCCATTCACTGCTTCCTCCCACCACTTCTGCTTTTATTCATGCTGAACATCAACTGGCTCTTCCCTTATCTCTTATTCCCTCACTGCCCCCTTTTCTCTCCTTCCGCTCCTTTATCCACATCCAACGGAAAAATCTCTCACCCATTATATCTTCAGTGGGCGCCAACTAAGTGTGGTGGCAGTGAACTGAGAACCACAAGACATTCTTGATCCAAACAGCTCTAAGTCACCAGCGTTCACGTCTTGTGATGGTGGCCTCTGCTGAAAAACACATTTCACTCATGTGCTGGAGTCTGCTTTACCACGTTGCAGTTGGTCCCTAAACAGCTAAATGTTTATCTGTTTCAAATTGATAGTGTCAGGGGAAAAATGTGCCATACACATCTAAATTCAGTACCATTTTGTGCATGTGTTACTTTAAGAGCATTCTCCATCATGGGGGTATTGAATTCCCCCTCCCCTCTTCATGAACTGCTGGCCCGCAGAACACACAACACCCCTCCCCTCAGCCTTTACATGATGTGTTCACCACATCACTGCTACAGTGCCCTTGCCTTAATATGTGTATTTTTTTCTAGAGTAAAGTAGGAAATAAATTGAGTGTTACCACAAAACTGTCCAGCGCTCCCCGTGTGCCCCCCATGGGCAATAGAGACATTTGTCTTACTCAATTGTATTATCTTTTCTCTTCAACTTTTTCCACAGTAATCAAATAAAAATGCAGTGTGTGAACTTTTGCTCCCCTTTATTTCTTGGATCATGTTCTCCTCTCCATCCCAAAGTCTTCACCTTCTGGTTTCCCAGACATATTGGCATGTCTCTGTGGTGCAGCTCCCAACAGAGCCCAGGATGAATCATGTTGCTGCAAGTTTTATGATAAATATTGCAATTCATAAATCATTGTTTTCCTTCGTACGCAAGGACAGAGCAAGGGAAGACGCAGAAATGTTGAACATTTCACTTCTAGTCTGACAACAACAGAGGTCCTCATATGTACGTGTGTCCTGACTTGTGCTAAAAAGGAGACTCAGGTCAGGGCAAGACCACCAGTGTGAAAGAGAGCAGTCTGTGTGTAGGAGTGAAATCTGCTGGTATAAGGCTAAGTGCTATCAGTGCGTCTACTTTTAGATGTCCATAAATTTTAGGCACACCACTAGTAAATTAAATCAGCGTACAGAAAGCATGTGCCTGTAAAGCAGTTACCATATTTGCTCACTTGCAAAGTAATGGTGGTGCCAAGTAGCCTATTATGGGTTAAGAGGACAAACCTGTTTGTACTTTTTGTGTTATGTTGGTCTTAATGTTTTAAAAAAAGAAAAAATCAACCTCAAGCTTTTTTTCAAATAATTTTGAGCCTGTTTTGTGCAACCCATGGAGCTTGTGATAAAAGACTACATAAACAAATGATCCTGGCAGCTGCAATTTGTCACAATTTCAACTGATATAAGTTATTCAGAGATTATGGGCATGGGTTTTTTACTTTTAAGTACAACTTGGGAGTTCTTTTCCATGATTAAAGTCCCTAAAATATTACATTATCTACACTGATTTTGTCCCAGTTATACTTTTTAATGTGGCTGCAGGCATTAAGTTCCATCTGCGTCACTTCAAAGAGTTGCCAGTGCAATGGGCTTAATACATGACTAATGCAACCAGGATCCAAGTTTGCAAAACCTGTTACTGACCTGCCAGCTGACACACAGCCCTGTTTATTAGTTTAATCAGAACGTTCTCTGCACACATGCAAATATGTGTTAAATGATCATCACTTAAATATTTTGGAAGCATTTTAAACAAATGTCTGAGAAACCTAACAGAGCAATGGAGAACATTCATTAACACTAATTCATCACTGCCATCTAGTGGATAAAACTAACTCAGCAGCACAAGTTAAACAATGCATGTGAGAACAAAGACCAAACAAAATATTTAGATTGAAATAGTTTACTTCATACACATTACACTCTGCACAAGTATCAACTGGTATAATGTATTTTTATTGATACATATGCTGCATTTCATCTTTCCTCTACTCCATGTCCAAGTCATCCATCTCCACAGTGCCCTCTCTCTTCACCCAGGGTAAAGACAGGGGCACATACGGGTCATATGTCCAGCGTGGGTACACTCTCTTATACAAATTCATCAGGACAGTGTCCTGAGAACGCAACTGATTATCAAATACACACTTCATATGGCCGTGTGTTCCTGAAAAAAAAAAAAAAGAAAAGCATGAATTTAAAATAGTTTTCTAAAAATATTGACATTCTGCTGATTGTTTGTTCTCACCTAAAGCCTCCTTAATGTGTCCTCGCCGTCCCCACTTGGTTCGCAGCTCCACTGGCTTGAACCACATGATATCATCTGTAACAGAACAGACGCAGATGTTTTGCTTGTTTTTTTGTTTTTTTTAAATAAAAATTCCCAACATGGACGTTCAAAATGAATAGAAGTTCTAGAACACGTTCTCACCCCTATTAAAGAACATGTAACGGACAACTGCTGAACGTCTGTTAATTTTGAACGGGTGTCCACTCAGGACAATTCTCTTCAGCACAACGCGCTGAGGATCACAGCTGAGCAGACTGCCTGTAGCCACCAGGTCCTGAATGCCTAGAAGCACAAAATCAGCCCAAGTGGATAATTAAATAACGCAATCAAACAGACAACGGAATGCATGGTCAAAAGTTAAAGATCAAGACAGCCAGACCACTAATTTAATCTACTCATTTTCAAGGACAGATTGGGCTCTTTATCTCACCATCGTTCCTTTGTTTGAACAGGAGGATTCCTGCAGGGGGGAATGTGATGGGAGCATACACTGACACCACGGTGGGGGCATCTGGCCTGAGGAAACGCTCCATCTTGTGCTTGTCAGCTGGAAAAGAGCCAAGAGTTAAAAATAATTCTAGGTGAGTCTGCATCATTCTATTGAAAACTCCCTGTCTGAGAAGATCAATAACAATACAGTGCAGTGGAATGACAACATCCAAGAATAAAAAAAAAAAAAGTCCTAAATGAGGAAATCACAGCTTTAGTCTTTACAGTACACAAATCTTCAAGGCTTGAAAACAGATTCAGGTTTCAACATGTTAAATCTTGGATGTTTGAAGACTACATAAACACTAGATCAATTGTATGTTTTCATGCAGGCAAACTGTTGAAGTCTGTCTCGTGTCTGACTTTAGTGATGCCTCCGATATGAATATATAACCGTATTGGGTGACGGCAGGTGTTTGTTGTTGGCTTTTCAGGGGCTTGATGTTTCCCATGGGACAGTAACGCCTTTATATCAAGTTCCTGTTTTGGGCGTCTTCTTGCAAAAGAACATCAAATTTGTTATTGAAAACAGGCTTCAACAATGCAATAATTATGATGTTGTCAAACCTGATTTCATTGACTTCACATACATTCATATTAGTTGGCAATACTGTTTACAGAAACAATTCTTCAAAAAGTAACTATTTGTTTGACAAAGAAACGCCACACTAACTTGGTTTGCATCAGTATATCGTCACCAGCCCCATGTTCATTTAATATTGTCATTTTGATAATGTGATCAATGCACATTTTCAACAAAAATAATAATAGATGTTAGATGGAAGTCAGTGCAACTTAACAGTAATACACTTATAATTTTCAAACCTTTTGTAAATTTTATTTAAGACAGTAAAAAAAATTTTGTATCATCCGATGTTTTCAATTTTAGGTCCAGGCAACTATAATTAAAAAAACAAAAATAAGTGGGTCTGCAGCAGAACAAAAAGTGGCTCTTGCAGCAAGTAGTGATAAATGGGTTGTTAGATATATCCTTGGGCAAATTTTAAAGATATTTACACAAAATATACTTTTCTTAAAATATGAGCATTCTTTAAGGAAATCGCGTTTATGTCACGCCACTTCTTATGGCATTTGATGTGCTATACGTGTGCATTTTTGTCCTTTTGCGTGTTATCCAACGCCATTTGATCGTGTGCCAATTTACGCCAAGATCTACGGTCCACATATCCGTAACCTCTAAACCTCAGTGGGTATTTGACGCGGTGTGAACATGCACGTGGAAAGCTTATAATGCGTACAGGGAACACGTGGTGTGTATATTTACATGATTTCATGATACCACGTTGGTTTAGGGGTGCGTTTGTTTGAGTGACAGGTGTTCTACCTGAGGTGTGCTGTGAAAAGATCGGCGAAGCCCGAAACCTCCGAAATCCACAGTGGAAGACTAGCTCCTCTTTGGACTTGATGGGTTCTGTATTGCTCGGGTGTCTCCGAACCAAGAGGTGCATTACTGACATCTATGAAAAAGGGCAAAACAAGTAGGTCAGAAAAATCAGCAGCAATAATTTTACACTGCCTGTGTGAATTTGTTTCAAGGGAATGTCTATAAAAAGTAGATACCTAAATTTAAAGTGTCAAAAGACTTATTCATACCTTCTGTTCATGAGGCAAGAGAGACACCAACACTAGCGGTCTGCCCGCCTGGACACTCTCCATCACAGAAGGTGGTACATCGATGATATGCAGGGTGACAAACCAGCCCACCTGAAACAGAAGAGGCAGTCGTGTCGATGAAGTCAACTATCTATAATTTAACAACAGCGTAATTACAGTCCCACGCTTTTTTTTACCATGGCTCCGTCGTCTTCAGCTGCAGCTTCCGTCAGGACGCGGCGCCGGGTTCGTTCAAAGCTCTGGAACTGGAAGATCCGTGAATAATCAAGAGGCAGGTTTTCCATGGGGTCCCAGGGAGACGAACGGAAACTCTTTAAGCCCCTGAAGCGCTGAAACCTGGGAGAAGAAATTAAAAACATGATCAGTGAGGGACACCGTGTGGAGTGATTTATTACCAATCGACAGCAGCAGAATTTATCTCAAGTTTTTTTCATTAGAAAATATTACAACAGTGTGAAGTTTTGTTTATTTTCTAAAACACAGGAAGCAGAGCTGACCTGATTTTAGCTGCCATTTCAAGGGGCGTGTCCACCTCATCAGGAAACATCTCATTGGCTCGAGCCTCACGGTAGCGCTTCAGGCCTTCTTCTTCTGCAGCCTCATCCATGTGCTCATCGTAACGCTGGTCTGCTCCAGTACGCTCTGTACTGCACACCTCTTCTTCCTCCTCCTCTTCCTCTTCTTCCCCTTCTGAGCCGGAACCAGCCTCCTGGGCAGAAAGGATAAGGTCACAAAAGATCAGAACGATGTCATTTTGGACTTGGAAAATGAAGAAAAAATAATTATAATATTGAAATTTTGAAATATAAATTTGATGAAGTTGATCTAATTAAGAATTACATTTCAACCAAATCAGAAATATCTGCTTAACCCAATGCCTTCTTTTTGTTTCCATTACAGCCTGAGCATTTTATAAAACATGACCAAGAAAAAAAAAGTCATTCATATTCTAAATATAGAAATGCAATATAAACAAGATAAATACCACAAACAGTGTTTACAGTGTGTAGCTTTGATAAGGTCCTGCCAGAATTTAATCTTTGTTAATTCTTGGCCTGTTTATGTCCTACGTCTGCGCCTTCCAAGTGTGTCAAGAAATGACAGACTTCCACTCTTAAGTGAGTTTTTATAAATCACAGCCAATATATAATTGTATAAGGAAGTGAATCATCAAAGACAACACACAGTCCAGCGTTCCCTCTGGCAAATTACAGGAGGAGGCAGACACATGAGGGGAAAACACTCAGCATGGGGTTGATTCACAACCTTTCCAACATCCCCGCTGCAGTAATAATAATCATTATCATTTGAAGTACCACTTTCTCTATTGTTAACATCCCCTAAATATGTATTCCTGTGTGCTTACATCAAACACGGGTTAATAACAATTACAGTTTGCGGTGGCCCGTTGCATAAGGGTTTCCTAGACGTCTTTTCAAGCACAGCTCGAAATAAATAAATGGGCGACCCCTCCCTTCGTCCAGACGGGAAGTTCTGTTCATAGGACAGGAAGACAGGAGGCTTCTCTCGGGACTCGTGCTCCAAACACTATTGTTGCGGTCAGCAGCCTGGCACTGCAGGCCAGAGACAGACACTGAGAAAACAAACAGTGCCTCTCAGCTGCGAGGTGCACTGACTGGGGGTCACGTATGCTCCGGCTCCGGAAATACTGACACTCAAACATCGTAGCTCCTCCAAAGACTGAGTGAACTCATCATACTCCACAGGATTACAACACGTCACTGGAAACCCACTGTTTCTATGGCAACAAGCAGAGGCTAAATAGGTGTATTAGATTAAAGTACATTTTAAACTCACTGACCACAGCCACCAATATTTGTGGTTTCCAGTTTCTTAAAAAGCATTTGTCTCTATTTTATTCTATATTAAACAACATTTTTTTAGAACAAAATCGGCATTTGCAAAACAAACACTGGCTCTTTTATCCATATTGTTATAAACTAACCCAAAAATAAAACTGTAACAAGCATTATAGGATGTGAAATGAACTATAACCACCATTTCCTTTGCTGTGTCTTTACCTGCGAGTTAATCTCCTCATCCTCTCCTTCCAAGGCCTCATCCATCATGTCGTCATCGTCATCATCCTCATCACTGCTTTCTTCATCACCCTCATCATTCTCTTCATCGTCATCAACGATCCACGTGGCCTGGTAGTCTGATGTGCCTTTTGGAACCTTCATCACACGTTTGTTCTTCCTAGCCTCTGAATGCCAACATACGACAGCAGTAAGAAACTTTTTGAATTCTGTCTCGACTGCATTATGTGGCCTTCACTGAAAATACACATTTTTATATTAATATGTATCTATAAAACTATTGTGACCGAGAATTGTATATATGAACAGGTTAATTATGGCTTTGATATGTTTTGTTCTACTCATGTTCAATATCGAGTTCTTTTATTCCTCTGTCTGCTTCCCTTTATCTACCTGAAAGGAATAATAACAACAATATACATAACGTATTAAGGGTGAATATCAAATGAGCCAAAAAAACCAGTTTTATTACAGCATATAATTTATACTCAAAAACTGCTAAACTGTTCATTAATGCAGATATCTAATAGTGACTTGGCAGCAACTCCATGTGTTTAGGCATGTAGACATAGTCAAGAAGTAAAATCAAGCAGCAGAATGGGTCAGAAAAGTTTAAGATTTAAATGGCTTTGAGCGTGTCATGGTTTTTGGTGGCTAATGGGCTGGATTTTCATGCACAACCATTTCTACAATTTAGAAAATATCCAGTAAGTGGCACTCCTCTGGGTCAAAATGCTTTAATACCAGTTTGATTTTTATTGTCTGGTCTAACTAATCTCCACAGTCATCAGATCTCAATCCAACTGAGCATCTTGGGAGATGCGTTGGAACAGGAGATTTGGATCATGGATGCAGAAGGTTGCTGCTGAAATCTGCGACTCCACGTGTTGCTATCAGGTTAATATGAACCAACACTTCTGAGGAATGTTTCCAGCACTTTGTTGAATCTATACCCTGAAAATGTAGGACTTTTCTACAGGGAAAGGGAGCCAAACCAAGTACTATCACGATGTACCTAATAAAGTGGCCAGTGTTGTAAATGCTATTATGTGTAACTTGTGCACCTTCAGCCTCCAGCAGCTCTGATTCCGTGGGCCAAGTCTGCTCTCCGTCCATGGGGTCCACCTCAGCCTCCGTCTGCAGACTCTCCCTGCAGGATGGATCTGCTTTCATTAACACCCGCACTGGAGCCTCCTCTTCACCGTCCTGGGAAAAAGATGATTAAGATGAGTAAATAAAAACAAACTGTTTGGATACAAAAACACTCACACTGCACAATTCCAAATAAAATGGCACATACTGCAATCCTGTGAAGTTTATATCCCTCTAATAAATACTTTAGATACTTCAGCTCTTTAGCATGAGAGACAGAGAGCAAATAAATGTCTGCCTCTCCAAAAACTTACTAAATCTTGCAAATTTTGATAAGATTAATTAGAAAACAAATAGCAAAAATGCTTAGTGGTTCATGTTTAAGATATATGATAAAAGGGCTATTCCATGTATATATAGGTTCATATTCAGTTTTAGAATAGATGTGTAAATTTTCCACAGGAAGGAATGTGAAATGTGAATATATTCTAATATGCAGACAGTGTTTTAAAGTACAACTGATAGGTCAGACACAAAAATTCCTTTTGACTACTACTCCTAAGATTAATTCTCAAAATTCGAACTTTTTATCCAATACTGTATATTGAAAACTGCAGCCAACTCGCACTTTTGACTTTATTTTTCTGTATTGGTGACCCAACTTTGGTAAAATTTCATTACTTTTATTAAGCAAGTATTCTATATATAGACCAGCAATATCTATAAACACAAAAAAGTACAATAATTGTCAGCAGTCGTTCAATTTGGAAAAATGGCGATTCCACATGCATAGACGTAAAATGTAAAACAGTACTTAAGGGTCAAGAAAACATCAGTGAGCAAGTAAATGCATAAAAGCTTGGTGTTTAGTCACTTAAAATAAATAAGAATATCATTGAACCACCTACCATCATGTCAACATCTCCCCCCTTGCCAGGCTTTGCTGGTCTCGCTGCTGTTGCATTAAGTGGAAGAGGGTCTGAAGGAGCATCAATTTGACTGAGCTGAAAGTCTCCATATCCACTGATGTGAACCAGTCTGTCAACCTTTAAAGGACAGCCACGGACGTAACCAGACACACACAGGGTACCGAGGCCAGTAGGACCAGCTCCCATCCCTTCAGGGTTAGGTGTAAAAGTGACCTGCTGAGCCAGAAGGTGAGAGCGTCTAGAGCGGAACCCCAGTTTTCTCTGTCTTTGAGTGCCCAGGTGTCTGAGAAGCAGCGTGGCTTCCTGTTCCGAATCCAGAGAGAAGAGACGGGCATCAGGAAACCGGACCTCAGTGATTTTTGTCAGAGCTCTCCTGGAGTCAACCCTCTTCTTAACGGGGAGGTCGGATACACCTTGGCAAACCAGAGCTATGGAATATAAGAAATACAAGGTCTTGAAAAAAAATGTACAGAACTTATCAAGAGGAAAAATAAAGCTTACTGGGAGGGTAAAAGATGCCAGTTAATTCTGGGTTAAACTCACCGTGACTGGGAAGGCCCTGGGCAAAGAGACATGACAGACAGTAGTCCCCATAGTTGTCCCAGCCTTCATTAGATTCCAACACAAATACAAGGCTATCTGCAATCTTTGCCACATCCAGCAGGGAGTGTATGTCAGCTGTCCAGAGAAACCAGTACAGAAGTCCAGTAAGACAATGCACATAGAAGAATACAGTAACACAAATACATGCAACATTAGGTGTAATACCATATTGTTTTTTTTAATGTGTTGACATTATAACATTATTTAAGGGTGTAAATTTTGCATGTGCAGCATGTTAGAACAGTATTTGTACTAACTCATTCACCTTATCTTTCACAAAGTCAAAACTGGAGTTGCATTCAGTTACTAGTATTTTTCTTTACAGTGTTGCATAACAAACAACACACAATATAAGTATTGCCATGTGAAAGACATTTTGTAATGTCATGACATCACAAAAAAAGGATGGAATTGAGAATTTTCCCCACCACAAAGGGTCTAAGTAAGTGATAGTGAATGTAATTTTAAAATCCATACATTTTAACGTTTAAACCTAAAACTGAACTCATTAGTGCATAAACCTGATGTAAAGGTCCCCATTAATTAACACAGTACCAGGATAGAATAGCAGAGCAGACCAATGACAAAAGCACTGTATTTATCGGGTTTCAGTTGAGCTCCTAATTATGAATTATGACAACTCCAGGATTTATCTATAGTATATATGAGCTCTGAAACTCAAAGTCTTACAAAATATCAGAGACAGTTGGTTTTATTAGCTCTTACTTCAATATTTAAGACTCCTCTCAAAGATAAATGGGCCAAATTTGATTGTTTCCATCTTAACTGGGGTTGATGGCTGTGTTCCCACCAGCACAACTAAACCTTAGCAAGAGGTTCAAGTTTTGAAATAAATGCTAAAAACAGAGACATTCTCTTTTCAAGTAAGCACAGAGCCATTTTACTGTTTACTTTATTTCTACTCACACCTGACATATATTTAGCTATAAAAGGGTCAAATTCCCTTCTTGTTCATCACTAAACATCTATTGAGGATGCAGAGGGTGTGTCCTTTTTAGAGGTCTTCTCATGTTTTTAAATACAAATTAACGCCACCACCCTCCACCCCAACCATGCCTGTACCCTCTGACTCCTGGGTTATACATATGTTAAAAGCTCATAATTTAATAGCAAATTCTGTAACAACATATATTTGTGAATTTTCAGTGTCATCTACTCCCTGTTGAATAGTACATACCTGTGCTTTGAGTCAGGAAGGTGAACCTTTGCTTAAAACGAGGCAGGAGGAGCCCAAAGCTGTCACTGACACCAGTGATGCACTGCTCCTGATGTACGACACCCCCAGCACCTTCAGCACGCAACAGTTTGGTAATAGCGCCAGCATCAACGCTGGCATGGAGCGACACCACTGCAACCAGGTGAGGAGGGCCATCTCTGCTGCCTAAGCGCCGTTTCTCTGTAAGCACCTGAACAAACCAAGGAAATGATAACTTTACAGTAACCGTCAAAAACTAAATGCCAAGGCATGAAAACTAATATTTGAAAATTACCATATCTTTCTTTTTCTGGCGTAGCTGGTTAGCTTTGTGCCTCCTGTCCATCTTCTTTTGCTCTTTTCTCTGTTTTTTGGTGAGAGCTGTCACTGATACTCGTCCTACAAGACAGTTAAAAACGGTGCCTTTTAACCACTACACCAGATGGAGACCAAGGTCAATGTTTAACCTGATTTAAATTCAGTTTTTCAAGACAGTGGAAACCACTGTTTCAATGTTATCACTTCTGGACTTGTTTAACACTAATGTGTTGTAGGGGAGAAGTCTGTTTGCTCTCCTAAAATCTTGAGATATATGCACCTGAAAAATTACATAAGAAAGGTTAAATAGAGAGAAAAAAGTCATTTGTGAACTGCCAGAAAAAGCAGCACTGGGTCGTTATGGGTTAAGGCCAACTCTGCTTGTAAACTAAAAATGAAGTTAAAGAGGTATGTGTTGCTGCTTAAATGATCATCAAATCAAGAATCTTTTTTGGAGAACTTTTCTATATCTATTCTAGAAGAGTATGTTTGAATGCATGCCTCCCTTGTTTGTCCCTGTTTTTCTGGGTCCACCCTGAAATTTTATACCCAAATACTGATCTTCATGAAAACTGGCCACTTGTTTAATAATAGTTATAATCCAGCCGTTATGAAACCGTAATGAAAACATGACCCAGGAGACAAAAGTTACAGCAGACCACAACTTTGTAGTCCTTAAGCATCTGAAGTTATGGCTGATGTTTCAGTGTTAAGACATACATATGGTTTGGAGAATAATTTACAGAAATCGATCCAGTTGTCTACAGTTCTGTACAGTACAAATGCCAAACGAAATCAGCTACTGTAAAAAAATTTTTTTACCTATAGACCTTCAGTGTTGCAGTGCTGTAACTTGACAAACAAAAAATGTCAATTATTAGACATAAGATACATGTAATAACATGGCATCATTATCTTAAATCAGATTTATGAAGTTGGACATGGTTGTCTTTGGGGGTATCTGGTAACCTGAATTTAATTGTGATCTCATGTATTATAAAAGGGTAAAGACACTTCCACTCCAGTTGTTTGGATGTCACAACATGGCACACTGTGCAAACTAACCTGCTCTGACACGCGTTTTAGCGCTATTTATTTGAGAGCAAACAGAGAAGCACATGCTTTTAACAATATCACGTATTCTGCTGAACTACATAGATCTTCCATTTTCAGAGGAAAACCAAACACGTGTGTTTGTGGCTGAGTGCCATTGCCGTAAACTGAAGTGACACAGCTGCCACCACAGCTCACCGGCACTTTGGCATCGGAACAGGACATACCTTTGTTTTCTCTCTCAATTTCACCTTTCGTCCGGTGCTTGCCATGTTTGTGGCCTTTGTTTTTCTGTTTATAAATACCGGGTCTGTGGCCCTGTTGTTTCTCCCCGTTCGCAGCCATTTTCACCATGTGCGACAGTCAGGAGTACTTCCGCATTCGCACTGGCGTCATGACGTCACCACAAAGGCGTGTCTTCAGACTTTCCGGAAAGGTTGTCTTCAAAACAAAAGTCTATCTAACGTGTTGAGTGTTTGTGGTAATATTATTGAGTTTGGTATATCACTTTTTTTTACATTACTTGTTGAAGGATTGAAATAAAAATGGCTGAAATACATTTTAGTCCCATTTTGGCTTGATCAAAGAACCAATCTCGCCTTTCAATGTTTTAATTTTCATCTTTCATACAACATATTCTTCACGACAATAAAACAGAAAAACAGAAAGGAACTCTGGATAGGGACTTTTGGAATTTGAAAATTGCAAAAATAAATCACAATCACAAAACTACATAAAAAAAGCATAATTGATAAACATTACAAACAATAATCAATGAAACATCTAAAGATGGAATTACAATACAATAGCCAACATAATGGTAAAATACACATATGAAAAAAATAGTAATTTGTAAATTGACAAAGGTAAATAATTACAAGACAACTTAAAAATCAAGCTAAAACAGGTCTGAAGGTTTCTTTTTAAAATGTACATTGACAAGGAGACTCTTAGGAAAATAAGCCCCCAACCTGCCGATGCACAATCCCAATCATCCTCTTAGTAATCACCCTCTAATCCTCTAGCTCCGGAGTTCACAAGATTGCAAAGCCTCCAAAGGTTTCTCTCTCCGTTATCTGGAAACAGTAAAATATGTCTCAAATGTTTCCCTTGCAGCTCTTTCACCAGTTCATTCAGTGAAAATGTTAATGCTGTAGTACGTTACATCATGCACAGACCTGCCAAAAGCACAGTATTCATTAGTAAATAATGCTAATAGGCTTAGTCACACAAAACCCAAAGAGGAGAAAATTGCTCACTCCTCATATGCAGTAGAATTCCTCTGTAAATGATATGATATATGATGTAAGTCACACAATCTCTCTGTAAGACCAGTTTTGCTTCAGGGGCCTTTGAAACTTACATACTGAATCCCAAAGCAAAGGGGACATACTGGGTAATGTCTTGAGACATAATTTTTGGCCCCTCAAGGGTAATTCTCCTGCCAACCATCCCCAGGGCAAAGCACACCACATAGACTACTGTCCCAGATCTGCCCATTAACACACAGTATATACTATAGAATCTGTAGCCCTCTAGTTAATGCCCAAGTAGTCTGCTATGGATATGCGCATACGTCTGAAATAACGAGGCAGTACACAGACACAAGTACTAAAGTCTATAAGAAGTTCAATCCATATCAATATGATCTTATCTCTAAATACTTTCAGTCTGTTTTAAGATGTGGCTGGGAAGCTTGGTCAGGGTTTTCCCCTCGGTTTTTGGGGTCTTCAGATTAGATTGGACTAAACTTTATTATCTTTATACATGCACAAAGTAATGAAATACAGTTATTATCTAACCAGATGTGCAATAAGCAGCAAGTGCAGAATATACAGTATCTATACTATGTACACAATAAGGCAGTATTATGGACATATAAACAGTTGGATGTGCTGGTTTAGGATTACGGTTTGGAGCTATGATTCTGTTTAGGAGGTGTTGTAGTAATTGAGCGATTTTTTTTTTCATATTATTTGAGTGAAAAACATGAAGCAATTTTCACATAATTTTGCAGAAGACTTGAGTACATAAATGAGGGGTGTTCTAGAAAGAAAAGTGGATGATTTTTAATGAAAAATATGTATTGTTACATTATTTGGGACCATTATTATTACTATATGCGAACGCAATTTTAGAAAAGCCACAGTAGATAATAAAGAAAACCCTAAATGCTGACCTACACGTGAGATCTGGAACAGTCAGTCAGTGCTGATGTTCTCCAGATTGATTTAACTTAATTCTTTTCCCCAGAGAAATTACCTGTAGGCTGATCTCCAAGCAGTAACTAAGCCCCCAGGGGTGCTTTGGTGCAAGGCTTGATACTTGGTTATGCAAACCAAAATGAACTGGCTTACAATAGTTGGGAAAATCCTGCAGTTGTTCCATTTGTCTTCATAGCTTTATTGACAATAAATATGATTGGTGTACATTGTTCCAATGTGACATTAAAAACAGAATCACTGGTCATTGATGTATTAACATGTTATTGAGTAATGCATCATGTCTTAGCTGTTATGAAAATATAGTTTTAGAATATTTTCATGATTTATGGACCTTTTCTCTCACACCAGAATGAGGTCAAAATGTACTTTGAATTAAGGAATGTCATAATATTTTTATTTGTGAGGCTCACATACAGGTCATTATGCACAATACTACTTTTCACTTTTACACTAATAACATCCTAAACAGAGAAGACAATGTCCAAGCCCACAAATAACAAGCTGCCATGTGGAGTATATACCTTTTAGAAAAAAAAATCAGGCTAATGTTTTTCTTATTAAGCTACAATGTCTCCGCCTCTGGATGTTTTTGGGTCAGAGAGAGTTTAGTGCAACAGGCAGGGCGGAACTGCTGTTTGCAGTGTGTCGAAGGCAGACGGACAGCTTAACACAGTTACCACATAACTTAGGACTAAACTAGTTAACATGCTGTTGACTTAAGTTGAGTTCTTGGTTTTTCAAAGGCCATCGCGGATACTGTTGGTACCTGTTTATGGGTGTTTGGAGGTGTTCAAACTTCCCTCACATTCTTCCCAACGCATTTTCACGAAGGGAGGCGGCGGTAGAGTGCTCGGCAGCCATCTTTGGACCTGCCTGGGAGTGGGATTCGACAATTCTGGCACTCCAGTTACTTCAAGGGTGGGGATTTTAACCTACAGTAATTAAGAAATATCCGTGTTATAATCGACTGACAGCGTTAAGAACCACAAGGATCTGGCGTCACTAAAGTACTGCGCCGGGAATGAAACGGAAAGAATTCTTTTATGATCACAAACTGTTTTGAATTACACGACATTCTCCACACCGCTGAAACCTGGCCTGTCAGAAGAGGGTGAGTTTTAGCTAACAGGCTAAGCTAACATAGCAAACATTAGAGCGGTTAGCTTGCTAATTTAGCAATCTGAAGTAAATGACCTTTGAAGCTGGCCCAGTTACACCTCATTCATGTTGATGCTTGGCTGTTTACGTTGATAAATCGGCTTGTATGTAGTTGGGATTGTTTCACAGTATGACACGTAACTTAGCCCAGCTAACGTCAAGTTTGGTGTGCAGCTAACATTTACGTTACAGTCAACGTTGGCTGTATGTGAGCTTCTGAAACCATTGATTTGTTTACGCATACTTGTGACTGTCCTGGGTTTCATACTGTGTTACTGGGTCTTTCTTGATCGATGGGTTAACTTGGTTAGAAAGTGACAACTTTCTGTTAATCCCTCAAACTGCTCCCTCTAATTCTACGTGTGTTGCAACTCCTGTGAGGCATTACCTAGCCACAGGTAACTGGGGTAGCCAGCCCTGAAAATGTGGCCTATGAGGATGTGTGACCAGCTTTACCTTTGAAATATTAGGAAGTGTATGCTTTAGGATCATGCCTGGCAGTCATTTTTAACATTTTAAGCAGTATCATTGCTATTTGTTGTTTCTATCTGACACCAACTGCTGTGGCCTGTTTAAAACCCAGCGTTATTACTACCAGTAAAGACTGTGCATAGACTTTGGATATAAATTATACTTATGTAATTGTGTATAAATGTCAGATTAAATGTACAATGCTTGTTGACACTGTTGATGTGGTTTTGTCATGGGCTAGAGAGTTAAGGGGAAATGACTGACTGACGTAATATTATTGAGTAGTTACTGTATATTGTCGACTGATGACTCAAATGTGATGCACGAAACATTCATATGATGTCCACTCCTTGTTCAGTGTGATTTGGAAACTATAAAACCCCTTTCTTTCTCAATGCGTTAAATTGTAATGCATGTTTGGGTGCATGCATGCCATTGCTGTTGTGTCAAGAAGGACTGATAATCAGTAGTTAAAATACTCACCAGGCCCCATTCCTACCTCCCTATAGTAGTGTGAACAGGAAATGCTGAGAAATGCAGCACAGTGAGGGCATACATTGGGAATTCCAGCCCTCCAGCTTTGTTGTCCTGTCCTGCTGCATTCTTGTGCATGAGTGTGTGCTAGTTGGAACGTAAGGCTGTTTTATGAAGGTATCAGTTATCATCACTCACTTTTGTGTTCACGTGTCCACAGATGAAAATGCCATCATAAGATATGACAACAAAGCTCATTCATGAGCAACAATGTAGTGAAGAACAATGGTAATAAAGAGGCACAGTCCCACATGGTAATGAGGCTTTATTTCAGGGCCGTGGCTGCATCTGTGTGAAATAGTGAGTTGTTCAGTGTTGTGGTGAGACAAAAGATGTCTGCTTGAACTGGGGGCTTTTTCTCCCAGGCTGGGAAAAAAGTCTTGTGACTCTAGCGTCAGCTCTGCATCTATTTACTGCTGATCATCTGAGCCACAAGGACTCAGTAAACTTTCCTAAGTGATCTCTTACAATCTACTTCTGTATTCCAACAGTGAAGCCTAATTTACAAATTGTTTAGTGCAAAGGTTAAGATAAGCCTGGCATGACTGCTAAATTCTGTCAGTTTATGTAATTAGATCTGTTTCTTGAGCCATAGTATCTCAGGATATGTCAGATATAGATGAATATTTTAACAAATATTTAATGTTGCATACAGAAACATTTAATATCATAGTTTGAATATTCTGGAGGAAGTTGTCATCTTACAGGTGATTGTCAGAAATATGTTTGTGTTTTTTCTTGATCTGGGCTAACGAATCTCTATAATCACTTGCTATTAAACCTAAATGAAACGTGTTGGGTATGTTTGACAAAGGGTGTTTACCAAGAGCTTACTGGTTTAACAAGTATACCTGTTACTGGAATGCATTGTTTCAGGTAGACATATTGTAATCTAAGTCGCAGTGAAGCAGTGTGTGTTGTCACCTGGGTTTCTTTGTTCTAGCTGGAGATTAAAAATGTGAGATTATAAATGGTTCTTTGAATCTTCCTCACATCTGTTGTCTACATACCAGTCAGTGAAGGTGTAAGGGGAGGTTGTCAGGACACAGCCCACTGATTTCTGTACTGTAGTTGCTGTTACTATGGAAACAAGAGACTTGTATCTTGCTACCTCAGGATCCTGACTGGCCATTCTCACATTTGCACCTGACATCACGGTTCAGTTCATGTTTTGTTTAAACTTCTCTGTCTATGAAAGGGTATTTATTTACATTCTTTTTTACTTTGCCACCGTAGTATATAAAATTATTTTAAAATGTGATTATCGGTGTGGAGAAACTCATTAGTAAGATGAAGGATGTGTTTATATTTTGATGAATAAAACCTTTTTTTAGTATCACCACTTGAAGGCTTGATGACTTGTAGTTTGCATTAAGTTTGAGAAATGCAACTGTGTTCATCCTGATTTTATGTTATTTGTAGTGGATTGTAATACTGAAAAAAACATCTTTGGTGACAGTGTGTGTGTTTTTTTTAAATTTCGTCTTGTGTCACTTTAATGCAATTAAATACATATTTTGTCTACTTTTATGCCTTTTCAGTTCTGAACACATATGAGACCACTGTCCTGCAGATGAGCCATCGGTGGGGGCCTTTAAGTCGCTGTCGCAGACCCAGATAGTTCCTGGCGACAGCGGCATTGCCCCCCCCATTTCCCCATTATGCCCAACAGCAGTCGGGCGGGGAGCCTGAAGGACCCCGAAATCGCAGAGCTCTTCTACAAGGAAGACCCAGAAAAGCTCTTTTCAGATCTGCGTGA
Source organism: Ostorhinchus cyanosoma (assembly GCA_029814465.1). Lineage (NCBI taxonomy): Eukaryota > Metazoa > Chordata > Actinopteri > Kurtiformes > Apogonidae > Ostorhinchus > Ostorhinchus cyanosoma. The sequence goes on along the minus strand of JAPTYQ010000006.1, from coordinate 27,436,696 downwards.
GATTGGACATGGCAGTTTTGGTGCTGTATATTTTGTGAGTATTTTTGCAAGATGAGTCAGTGGCCCAAAGCCAAGGCGGTGTGGTGTTTTGCTCCAAGCTAACATCGTCAGCAATCAATGTTTAAACTTGCCCAACATGTACTAGTAACAATAAAATAATACAACTCTGTCAAGGCTCCAGAAACTGTACTGCAAATACAGAAAAACATAACCTCCTTTAGAAGTAATAAACAAGACCTAAGTGACAGTTATGCATGAACTACAATAAAAGTAAAATTAAAAAAACATCACGAAAAATGTACAGAAGAGGGGATTTGTTACAAGCTAACAGTTATAAATGTATGCATTAAAACAACACTAAAAATGGCCCATAGTTAACTGAATGTAGAAAAATAGTGCTTGGTATGTTTGGTATAGAGTGTTTTGGGTTTCTGGTCACATACTTTAAGCTTTGGTTTTTAAAAATTTTGAATTATGAAAACAACTTGTTATACATTTTGTAGGTTAAGTAAGTGATATAGCCTCTTTAATGTACAATAAGTTCAGTATATCAGTATCTTGAACATCGTGTTGTATTACATAGCTATATCACATTTGGTGTTGTTGCTCCTAAGCCATGTTTTCACAGCTATTTGGGCTGAAACATGATATGGATCATTAAAACAACATTTTTGAAGTCTTGCAAGTATTATTTGGAAATGCCATTGTCCAGAAAGATCTGAAATTGAAACTTGCCTTAAACCACCACATTTATATTTTGGTATGATTATCATTCAGGCACGGGATGTGCGGACAAATGAGGTGGTGGCCATCAAGAAAATGTCTTACAGTGGAAAGCAGTCCACAGAGGTAGGAAAGCTCTTACCTACTTGTATCATGTTATCAGAAGAGTCCTACTATGTCACTACATAACTATATTGGTGTTAAGTTTCTGTTTTGTTTTTTTTTTCTTACCTCAGAAATGGCAAGACATAATAAAGGAGGTGAAATTCCTGCAGAGAATACAACACCCTAATAGCATAGAGTACAAAGGATGTTACCTGCGAGAGCACACTGCATGGGTAAGATTTTCCATCAGAAATGATGATGATGCTACTGTGTAATGTTCTTCATCATGTTGACGCATATTTTTGTATTCTTTATGACAATGCAGCTGGTGATGGAGTATTGTCTAGGCTCTGCTTCAGATTTGTTAGAAGGTGAGTTGAACTGATTGTTACGAGACGCAGAGCAAGCAAAAATCTACTTTATTAAATTAATCCCTGGGACTCTGCTCTTGATTTACAATGTTGTTGGTGAATCTGTCTTCATCAGTTCACAAGAAACCTCTACAAGAAATGGAAATTGCTGCAATTACCCATGGTGCTCTTCAAGGGTTGGCTTATCTTCACTCCCACAACATGATTCACCGGTGAGTGTTTCAAGTATTTGGAAGCATGCTGAGCCCAGAGTGCATATACCCTCAGGTGTTTTGTCTTCTGTATGGAGCTGCAATTATATCTCCTTATGTGTTTGACAGAGATATAAAGGCAGGAAACGTCTTGCTGACAGAGCCCGGGCAGGTTAAACTAGCAGATTTTGGTTCTGCCTCTATTGCCTGTCCTGCCAACTCTTTCGTTGGGACACCATATTGGTATGTTGAAAGTGTAGAATGCACTTTATACAGTAGATCCCCCTCAAAACAATGCAGACATTCCATGAAATTATTTTGTGTAAATAGCATTGTCACTTTATTAAGGTGGATATGTATTTGGGTTTTTTCTCCCCAGGATGGCCCCAGAGGTAATATTGGCAATGGATGAGGGTCAGTATGATGGAAAGGTTGACATATGGTCTTTGGGAATAACCTGCATTGAATTAGGTATGGTTCCTCTTCTGTTGCATCATTCATTCATGAGTCATCACTGTTTTCCCTTTAATTATAAATGTGTACTTATATAATTCAGAAAAATCTACATCACATGAAATAATTGAGTTAATGGTTGTATTTTCTCCCACATGTGACTCTTGATATATCATGCTTCTTGTCCACAGCTGAACGGAAGCCTCCACTGTTCAATATGAATGCAATGAGTGCCTTATACCACATAGCACAGAATGAAAGCCCAACGCTACAGTCTAGTGAATGGTGAGTTTCAAAGCTAATTCTGATTGGGCATTCTTTTTTTAATGTGAATATAAAATTCGCAGTTCCATCCCAATTTTGATCTTTTGGTCACCTTTTATTTCTCAATTTTAGGACGGATTATTTCCGAAACTTTGTAGATTCTTGCCTTCAGAAATTTCCACAGGATAGGCCAAACTCTGAGGAGCTTTTAAAGGTGAGAAACAAAAAAGAAAGACCAGTTCTGTTAAATGGTTTGTTCTTACAGCCACGTATTTAGTTCAATTCTGAATGTCTTTTTTGTTCTATGGTCTCCTTTCAGCATGCATTTGTTCAGCGGGAGCGACCAGAATCTGTTCTATTGGACCTAATAAATCGTACTAAGGATGCAGTGAGGGAGCTGGACAATCTGCAGTATCGCAAAATGAAAAAGATCTTGTTTCAGGAAGCCCACAACGGCCCCACAACTGAGGCACAAGATGAAGAGGAGGTTTGCTTATCGGACTATTTAAACCTCTCTCTCTTTGTACTTTTGTGTCATCTCGATGTCGAGTTATTGATGTAATCTTGTTATTATATGCTATTCTTAGGAACCAGAACACATTGTGGGTCGGACCGGTACAGTTAACAGCGTGGGGAGCAACCAGTCTATCCCCAGTATGTCGATAAGTGCCAGCTCTCAGAGCAGTTCTGTCAACAGTCTAACAGATGCAGGCGATGACAAGAGTGAGCTGGACATGGAGGGAGACCACACAGTAATGTCCAACAGCTCAGTCATACATCTCAAACCGGTAAGACGTTCACATTTCCATTTGCTCCATAGCAACACCAATATTACCCAGTTATGTTGTGTTTGAAATACAGTATGAGACCTAGAATTGGTAAACAGTATTTTGTTATGCTGCTTATGTTTGGTGTATTTTTTACTTTCTTTCAGGAGGAAGAGACATACAATCAAGAGTCAGAGCCTCAAACTCGACCAACTGAGCCTCAGTCCCCACCTGCACACACTCCAAGGCCAAAACGAAACCGCGAACACTTTGCCACTATACGCACAGCCTCAGTGGTAAAAATACAAACATAATACCAGCAGATCTAATGACAAGATTGCTCAATGGACTGAAAATAGCCAGCACAAAGAACTGTCTACGTATTCTAATGAGAATCTGTTTTGTTTGCTTTGTCTACCAGCTCACCCGACAGATTAAGGAGCACGAGCAGGATTCCGAGTTAAGGGAGCAAATCTTGGGATACAAACGCATGCGGCGGCAGCACCAGAAACAGCTGATGGCTCTGGAAAATAAGCTGAAGGGTGAGATGGATGAGCACAGACTCCGCCTGGACAAGGAGCTCGAGAACCAGAGAAATAGCTTTGCCCAGGAAATGGAGAAACTTATCAAGAAGCACCAGGCGTCCATGGAGAAAGATGTAAGATTCCATTAAGTATATGTGATGGCACGATTTGCAAAACATTAGCCAGTACTTTTCCATTTGCAAACTGATTATTATGCACATTTTTACATCAGGCGAAAACATTCAGCAATGATGAAAAGAAGTTCCAGCAGCATATCCAGAGTCAGCAGAAGAAAGAGCTCAACAGCTTTTTAGAATCTCAGAAACGAGAGTACAAGCTTCGCAAAGAACAACTCAAAGAAGTATGGGCATCCCCTAACATGTCATTTCTGCTTCACCTATTACTGGTGTATACAGTAGATATAAACCAGCACTGAGAAAGTACTTCTGCAATTCACATGCATTTTTTTCCATAACTAGGAGTTGAATGAAAACCAGTCAACACCTAAGAAAGAAAAGCAAGAGTGGCTGTCCAAGCAGAAAGAGAATTTCCAACACTTCCAAGCAGAGGAAGAGGCCAACTTACAGCGTAGGCAGCGTCAGTACCTGGATCTGGAGTGTCGAAGGTTCAAACGGAGGATCTTGATTGCACGCCACAATATTGAACAGGATTTAGTGCGTGAGGTCAGCACTTTCTTCTGCTCTGTTTTGTTCTGTGTGTTATAGGGACTGCAGTTTACAGTTTTATATTTTAAATCAATCTATTGGGTTGATTAAAAGAAAAACAAACTGCAAGTAATTCAATTTGTGATCTCATCAAACCATAGAGGATATGAATATTTTCCTGGTAGGACATCTTAATGATCCCATTAGAAGTACTGCAGAATATTAACACTATATGTGTTATATTAAAAGTGTTTTGAGAGAAAGCATGATTTTAAATGTTATTCCTATAGGTACTGTTGGGCATTATGGTATGGGAGCAATGCAGTTGCATCTGGTTGCATACAGTCTTCAGTTTCTACAAATGAACTGATATTGACATTTTTCCCAATTATTTTTTTCAACAATATTGTGTCTTGCTATTTTTGTCACTACGTTTGTACATAATTAGGAATTAAACAAGCGTCAAACCCAGAAGGACTTGGAACATGCCATGTTGCTACGTCACCATGAGTCCATGCAAGAGCTGGAGTTCCGCCAGCTCAACACCATCCAAAAAACCAGGGCTGAACTCATCCGCCTGCAGCATCAGACAGAACTCACTAATCAGCAGGAGTACAACAAGAGGAGGGAGAGGGAACTTCGCCGCAAGCACGTTATGGAGGTTCGCCAGCAACCCAAGAGCCTCAAGGTGAGAAGTCCGCTTCTGAGGACATTTACATTTAACTACTATGTATGCTGTAATTTCACTGATAATAAAATGATTTGCTCTGCAGACTGGTACTTGAAAATATGCCAAGAAAACATATTGTACATTTTAAAGAAGCCAAGGTGTGATTAAACGTAGTTTTAAGTTTAGAAAAACATCTTCAAACATACAAATACTTGTAAAGCATAAACCATCTGATCTGTTTTTGTTCTCTGTTTTTAATCTACAATTGTTTAGTTTGAACTACAAAAACTGATGAGTATGCACAATGTGGACAAAAGTAGATTCTGTAACTGCAGATCTTTAAAATACAATTCAATATCACATCTCATGACAGTCCAAAGAGCTACAGATCAAGAAGCAGTTCCAGGACACCTGTAAGATCCAGACCAGGCAGTACAAGGCGCTGAGGAATCATCTACTGGAGACCACACCAAAGTCAGAGCACAAGGCTGTCCTTAAGCGTCTGAAGCAGGAGCAGCACCGCAAACTGGCCATCTTGGCAGAGCAGTATGACCACTCAATCAATGAGATGCTTTCCACTCAGGCGGTAAGTCTGGCAATGCTGCTGATGATGAATATCAATTGTAAAGTTGAACCTTGTAATATTACATTTTATAATTTCAAAGAGGTGTGTCCAAACTGGTCATGGTCACGTATGTATTTGATACTTTGGATTTTAATCCTGACCCTTTGTCTGCTCTCAGCTACGTCTGGATGAGACTCAGGAGGCTCAGTGCCAAGCCTTAAGAATGCAACTACAGCAGGAGCTGGAGCTTCTCAATGCCTACCAGAGCAAGATCAAGATGCAGACGGATTCTCAGCATGACCGCGAGAGGAAGGACCTGGAGCAGAGAGTGTCACTGCGAAGGGCTCTGCTGGAACAGAAGGTTCTTCTTTTTACATTTACATCACACATTCATCTGCTTCTGTGGTTCTCATTTTGAATTTTAGGGTTAACTTGAATTTAGAGGATTGAGTATGTGCACAAAAGTGTCTCTGTGATTCTAGTTTAATAGACTAATTAGTAAAAACATACTAGGACTACATATGTTGGTATAGAAATGAATTTTTGTACTTTTTTAAAGGGTTAAAGGGTTCTGCTTCCTGAATTTCTGCTGCCAGTGGATTAGAAAAGTCAGAGCAATGTTCATTTAGATGATGCATCACTTTTTTCTCTCTATAAAGATTGAGGAGGAGATGTTATCTTTGCGGAATGAACGCTTGGAGCGAATCCGGAGCCTGCTGGAGCGCCAAGCCCGCGAGGTTGAAGCTTTTGACTCGGAGAGTATGCGCCTGGGTTTCAGCAACATGGTGCTATCAAACATCTCCCCAGAGGCCCTCAGCAATAGCTTTCCTGGGGCTCCAGGAGGATGGAGCCACCATCAGCAACAGCACCCATCTGGGAGTTCTCAAGGACCGCACTGGGGCAGCGGTGGTTCAGGCACAGGGTCAAGCCACCAAGGCAGTCATCACCACTATCACTCCAGTCCGGGAGGGGCACCTATGCAGCAAGGCTGGGGGCAGGGAGGTGGGGGACCCCAACCATGGGGACACCCGTCAGCAGGATCCCTGGTTTCCCGCAGCAGTGGAGGTGTACAAAACAGCCCCCAGGCAATGGGGAGGACACCCTCAGGAGGACGCGGTGAGCCGGGCATGAGCAGGAGTACCAGTGTCACCTCTCAGATCTCTAACGGGTCACACCTTTCCTACACATAGATCCCCTGTTCAGCGCTGGAGTCAGTCTGAATGTGGAGACACAGAATCCAATAAGTACAGCAGGACAGAGTATTGGCCGACTTCTGCAGCTCTGTCTCACTTTGCTACACTTCCCCTCCATTTCCCCGTGTACAGATGTGGATGTTTGATGAAATACATGTTGCTCAGGTCAAAAGGGCTGGAAGAGGCACAGCCCCTTCTCACAGCAGTTTATCGGCACACATAAAGATCCTTACATTTTTGTTACATAGGCAATTTAAGTATCCACACTTTATATTCCCTTTTTTATTATTTAAAGCTGTCTCCTAGGGATTTTAAAAATATGTTGCGTAATAGTCACAGCCATTGCTCTCATTTTGCACAAGAAACACTGTTAGCTTTGCCTTTGACATGTGTTTACTATGTCTTTAGAGATGTGGTATCAAACAATCACCCATATTGTTTAAGTCCCCCCTTCTTCTGATCCATACTCGGTTATACACTGGCTGATTCTCTGACGGTGGTTCAAGCACAGCAGACCTAACCTACAATGCTTAGCTGTTGTGATACCAGCCTGCTGTAATGGTCATCGTGATGAATTTAATGCCTCCTTTTAGTTAGAAGTTTTATTTCAACTGGTTTCCTGTCGAGGATTACTCTACAACACTACTACTGTGCCTTTTTAACTTTTGATTATACACTTTAGTCTCAGATCTAAGTTTGACTTTAAACTTAATCAGCAGTTTGAGATCAGTGCCAGTGAATGTTTATTCAGTTTTAACATTGATTATCTCTCACCAGAGGCCCCAACTACATCTCAGATTTATTCTATTCTGTGTGTGTGAAGTAATGTCGGTTTAAGTCTTATAAATTGTGAGAAATAGAAAATAACTTGTGCATATCAGTGACTATATTCTTGAGGTCTTTAGAATGGTGGTACTTAGAGGTCAACTTAAACCCTTTCCTTTCTTAGAATGTCAATGTCCAGGAGGAATTGTCACATATAGACGCATTGCCTTCAGAAAAAAATTCTAGTATTAATCTGATTTTGTTAGTGCCTTTTAAAACTGCTGCCTTTTTTCAAAGCACTTTATACAGCTAAATATGTATAATGATAAAATTGATTTTACTTTTTCTTTTTCCAAGTACGTGGAGGATGAGTGTTTTTGTTGGTACATGTGTAATTAACTTGAGTCTAGCTAACCTGTGCTGTGATTTTTTTATTTTATATTTTTTTTAAGGAGCATTTACCCAAGTACAGAGAGGCTTAGTGCATGGGGACGTACAATATGCTGGTGAAAGTACTGTTCCTCTCTCCTGCAGCCTGTGTTTGGAAACTGTAGCTGTGTGCTCTTGCTGCATTATGAATGCATAGAGGACATGAGGATGTTGCTGGCATTTAAGATGATTTGGCTACAGTATCCGTTCAACAAACTAAAAGTGAGTTAGCTTAACAGAAATTCTAAGTGCTAGCAGGTGCGTTAAGGTAATTGTCATGACCATGACAGCAGGCTTGGCACTACTAACAACCTACATCACTCTTTAAAATGTCGAGGCCCGATTAAGCAACACTAATGATCTAAATGGTGCTAGATAATATATGTTACACCATCTTGTCAGAACCCCAAAACATGGGTTACTGAGTGAAGCACATGCTCTCGTAATGACATTGTAGCAAAAAAAAAAAAAAAAAAAAAA
>JAPTYQ010000006.1:27389902-27428521 GCA_029814465.1 Ostorhinchus cyanosoma | reverse complement strand
CATGTTACAGAAAAATATTACATAAACAAAAAAAAATAAATTTTACCAAAAAAAAAAAAAAAAAAAAAACCAGTAAAATTGACTCTCAGCACACTGTAAGGACAGCCAAATACAAATGATTAAATGTGGCAAAATGCACTTAGGTATTCTTTGATGCCCAAGTAGTTGCTCTCTTAATATTTGTTTTGCTTACTTCTTTTTGGTTTGTGCGTGTTGACATGTCAATGCCCTTCTAACCTTTTTACAGCCTCTGTCCAAGTGGGACGTTCAAACTCCAAACAGATAATTCAAGATGTTGAAAAAGGCCTTTAAGGATAATGCTCCATGAGTTAATAAGGATGTATGCTCCCCTGAATCACAACGCTGGAGTTATATGTTCATATGTGTATATTTTATTAAAAACATTTAAAGACTAAACTCACATTTTAAGAAAATACTTTCTGAGACTAACTTTATTTAACTGGCAGACCACACTGATATTAACATATTTTGTTTTTTGCTCTCAGAGTGAAAATTGTGTTGAATTGTCTGAAAATAGCTTTTTAAAAGATCTTTGGTTTTGTGTACGGCCTTCTGTTTAAATATCATTCATTTAAGTCAGTGTTTCATCAACATCACTACAAATTTCCCCCCCACTCAGATCTAGAGCCACAGGATTCTTCCTTTTTAGATGCTGGCTCTTTATGAATGTTGTACTGTGATGTATTCCTATCACATTTGAGGACACAAAATGCTGGGGTCTTTTTCTTGAAGAGGTGGGATGTCAAGTTTGAACATGTATACTGTATAGAAATGATGCATTTATATCAAGTTACACATGGTTTAGTACCAAAAGTTTCGTTTTTAAAGTCAACCCAAAATTGCTTCAATGCCAAGTGATTGTTCCAGCCACTGTAAAATGACAGGTTAGATTCACTATTTCTTTTCTGATGTAAGTGTATTCGGTAAAGAAAAGGGGAATGTATTTATTATCGGGATCTTACTTAAAGTCGAAAGCCAAGGCCAAGAGTTTGAATGTTAGGCCAATCAAACCTCACATACATGCCAACCTTATGTTTTTTTTTTTTTTTTTATGCACACTTTTTGTTCACTTCTATGTCAACGTTGTGTGCGAGGGGATTTATTGTACAATGTTTATCATACTTTATACTTTAACTTTGATGTCAAAATTTGTCCTACTGACTGAACGCATATGGGATACTGAATGAGAGTCAGCAACAGAAAATGGCAGTCCTTTCTATGGTCAAACACTGTGCCATACCTGAGTTGCCGAGCCCAGACACCACTGCATTGTTTCATCTTCATGATTTTACTTAATATCGGGCTAATGGCAAGAAATGTATGAAACATTTAAAACAAATGTGGTGGTTCTGGTCAAGTGGCCAAAGTAAAACTAAAAACAAAAAAAAAAGGCTTGAAAAGATGATGTGGTGACAGGCAATGTATGAAAAGAGATTGCATTTCTTTGAAGATGTCAGTATTCTTTGGCACATTACCACTACAACTCATAACCTGTATTAAAATGTATAGATGGTGGAACTTGTTATTGAATGTCTGAGAGATTATGAAAATGCTACATAAGAGATGGTAAAGTACTAAAAGTGGATTTAAATTGTGTAAAAAGAGTCATAAAACGGAATAAAAAAATAGGATCAAATTTACTATTTTGTTTGTATTATATTTACCATTGTGTTGGCAGAGGGATATTGAACAGAAATCAGCTGTAATAAAGTAATTTTAGTATAACCTGTCTTGTGTTTTTATTTTGACTTCAAGTATACGATTCAAGAATTCCATTATGTGCTTTGAGGAATAAAATGTAGAGCTCAGGTTTTGTATAAAAAGAAAAAAAAAGTCAAAATCCCTTACATAAATAAAATCAAGAGGGGAATAGTGCTTCAAACAAAATGGCAGAACATTAAAATACAATTAGCAGAGAGTACAGCACACATAAACTCATAAATACAAAGTAACTTTTTTTTTTAATCTATTTTCTATAAACAGACACATTAAGACAATAAAATGCTCTGTTCTAAATCAAATTACTTAAATTGAAAAATCTAAAAAATATATATAAAATCATTGAAGGTAGGATAAATACATTAACCCCTAAAGACTTAGATTTATTTTTGTAATTTCCAATTTAAATTTTCTCTCCCTTCTCTACCCTACTTTCGATGGCAGCCTCGTGGACTGCCTGTACCTCTCAAGGTCCGCGGACCACAGTTTGGAACTCAATTTCCAATGATGCCAGTGGTTCCGAGACCGGAAGTAAATGCAACGTGATATGTGATGAGCATTGTAAACAAAGTTAACCTGGAAAGGGAATGAGGTCTCAGGAGTCAAGTCAAGTCTTGACTTGAGTGAGTAATTATTTTAACAGCACCAGCAAGCATTTAGTTAAGCAGCCACAGTCCAGGATATAATTGAGATAAAACCGGATTTAAAGGGTGACGTTAGCTGTGAAATGTTAGCTTAGTTTGGCTTAACTTTAGCAAACTAGTTAATGCTATCGTTCTTGGGTTGGTGTTAAAATCCATTACTTACGTGTTCAATACGGTTTGATTTGGCCGAAGTCGAAAGGTAAAACCCATAATTGTAGGAAAGACAAAGGGCTACAACACAAGCTAACTAGCTGGCAAAGGTACTTGTAGCCCGACTTTAGCAACCAGCTAATGCTAGCAGACGAGTCAAAAACGTGATTATCAACCATCGTTAGCTTGTATTGTGCGTTTTTTCTTTTTCTTTTCTTTTTTTTTAGCATTACTAATGTTGTTATGCTGAAGCAAATGCATAGTAATGATCTGTAGATTAGTTTAAAGATTTGAACACTAGCTATCTTTTTTTTTTTTTAGTAATGATGCACAGAATAGGTTGTGATTACACCAACTAAGCAAAATATGTGCACTTTACGCATGATAATATGCTGGGATGAATGTTTTTGTAGACTTTCATTGTATGTTTATTATATATTGTTTTTGCCTCTACGAGATTAATTTTGGTGGACTTAAGTGAATCTGATTCAGAGTTAAGTAAATATAACAAACTCAAATTGAGGTTTATAGTCACTGTATATGTAAGTAGTAAATGCAAAAGCAATCACACAGTCCTCTGTCTATTGTCCTGGTCCATTCACAGAGCTCCAGGATGTTGTGTGAAGTCCTGCTTTCATCACTATGGTTCCTCTTTGTCATCTTTTGGGTGGAAACAATAAGTGTGTGGCTGTTTCTGTCCATGTTCTACCAGGATCGGGCTTTCTACCACTGGGGAGATGGGTAAGAGAGATTTATTTTCACTTTTTCACATGTTTTGGAAAGAATCTCTGCACCGCCCTAATGCACATTGAGGGGACAGTAATATAATAAGCAGGAGATTTTCTTGTTGTTTGCATATTTTGTCATTAACCCTGCTTTATTTGTAGATTTATAATTAGAACTTTCTCTTTGCCTCCTATAATCTTAATTTCTTTTTACATTACAGGGTATTTGCAGATGACCCTGGCCAGATGATATACATGTTGAGCAGGTACGAACCTGGGCCTTATTAAATCATATGTGCATAGAAGAGTTCTTAAACAAAATTGTGCACCTCTCTGTTGTGTTCTTAAAGCCATACATAGATATATTCGTGAATCAGAATTATTCTTAATCAACAGTGGCTCCCGCTCTCTGTAATCTCCACACTGCCATGTCCCCATTTTTCTGAAAAGATGTACATTTGCTCAGAGGTGTATCATTAAATCACAGAGGTGTATCATGGAAAAATTACTTGTTGTTTTCCCTGAGATGTGGACATAAACATGGAAAAGTTGTCCTTAAATTTGATTCAGTCTAAAACGATAAAAGAACAAACTAAAAAAGAGGAAACAAGTAGAAAACCAAGTTCATCTGATCTAATTAAGCAGGAAATGCCAAAAATACTGTTCCAGTTTCCAATTTATTCCCATTCCCTGTGGCCACACAGTCAACTTTCCAAACTATGAATGGAAATTTTTCTTTGTAAACTTGATATAGTTGAATAATTTAATTATAGAAGTTACTGATGACGATAAAAATGCATCAGTTTTATGGTTATTAAATATATTTGGCCAAATGCATTAGCAGATTGACACTTAAATATTGTCTAGTTAAGTCTTTTTTAATGAACACAGTTTTGATTCACTGTTCATTTAATTAAAAGGTGTGTTGGAAAGACAAGTGTGTGCAAAAAAACATGGATGAATCCTGGATTTTTGTGTGCAACATTCATAAACCTTAAGCACAGATTTTTGCATTGGCATTGTTTATGAATGAGGCTTTTTATTTTAAACCAGAATAGATTGGTTTTCAAATACAGAATGCAGTGTGTTTATTTGCAATTTTTTTTTCTATCTTTACAGAGTTGATAACCATGCGCAGACAGAAATGCAGACCTGAGACAGAAAGAAATGCGCAACTTCAAAGGATGGATTCTCAATAAAGGGGCTGTTACAGTGTTGTAACTGAAGGATATGAAGATGAGCAATAGCTGTTTTTGTTTTGCACTGACTGCCTAGCAAGCTGTTGTGCCCAGTCCTTTATATAGTTGATATAGGTCGACGTTAAAGAGAAGGTGGTGGAAGGATGCAGCAAGAATGGAGGTGCAACTATGATGGAGAAGGAGATTCTTACTTACTGATCCATGTCACACCCACCTTTGCAACAGATATACACTAATAATTTGCGGAAGTAAAGCAAGTGTAGCAAGAATTCTTGGGTTTAGAGAAAAAAAGATTGTTTTACTTTTTGAAAACCGTATTGAGTGATGTTCTCAGATGGTGTTTTTGATTCTACTGCCATTCTATGCAACTACAGTTGTTGCTTTCTCCAGCTACCTGTGTTTGAAATATCAGATTTCAGTCAGTTTGTTATTATTTAGGCATATGAATGTTATTGCAAATTGTGAAATGTTTTGATGTTTTTTGTTTTTCATAACTTTTAAATAAGACCCTTATGTCTGACATTTAAGGTCCAGTTTGTTTAGGAGGAAATGGGAAAATGTGGGTAGAAAAATGGACACTCCACATGGGAGATGCTAGATCCCACTAAAAATTACATCCTGAACCTTGGGGAAAAATTGTTTTTGTGGTTTGATTCAGTATTATCACAGCTTTTTTATTTTTTATTTTTTTAATTTTACATTCTCTTCTTTGAAAACCATCATAATGCAATAGACGAACTCAAACTCATAGAAACACATTTGATCTGGATATGTCTTTATTGATCTTGGTAATTTATGTGTTTTGTTTACTTTATTTGCTGTAAATTTCTGGAGCTTTCAGTTGCATCATTAGGCTGCGTAAAATGGCTGTTCTTGTGTCTAAAATAACACTTGAATTAGAAATGTCTTCATGACATTTGAACAAATTTCATTTGCAGATGACACCACAAGGTGTAGCTAAAAGCTCAAATATTTCAAAGTGGTTGTGAATAGGCAATGCAAATGAGGAGAATGTATTGGTTCATATTTTCACAGAAACAAAATGACACAGTCAGTTAATTCAAGGTGAAAATGCTCTATGCTATACACACATTAAATACTGTACCATGCTATTTTCAAGTCTATGGAATTATTGGTCTGCACAGATGATTTTCCTCTTGCTTGTTTTTGAAAAACTCATAGATTTCTTTTGTATTCCAGGCAGAAATGTCAGTCTTGTTTTGTATCAAAATGCTGAATAAATGGAATGATTATTAAACGCAGGTTTTTGCTGCTCAGTTAGTTTTGCTGAAGTTAGTGTCATCATGCCACTGCACTAGAGGTCACTAACAGAACTCCAGGCACTTGACGTCAGTGGGATTCAATTCAAGTCCGGGTCACCATGCCATTCTGCCAGGACAAAATAAAGCAGTAGAAGTTCAGGGTTTGGTAGGAAGCGGGACAAAACAGTTATATATTAATCGAGCCGAAGTCGTCGTTAGGTTTAGGTTTGTCTTGATCTTCTACAGACAGGACATTTCCTCTGAGGTTGTGAGCGATTTCTTATAAAAATGGCTCCAACTATTCAAACCCAAGCTCAACGAGAAGACGGCCACAGGTAAATATAATGTTCCCTAAGTTAGTTAGCTTGACAACTGCCCTCACTGTTTTATTATTTATCTCATCGTGATTCCTTAGAACCGGTTATTATGTTGTGTTGTGCGGACCGAACTGTACCAAACAAGCCTCTACGTTTTAAGCTAACAAACAGCTAATGCTAACATCTTCAAAGTCTAAATAACCTAATTAATCATATCCTGGTTACTAAGTTAAGTAGCATCAAACATATACTTTTAATTGCTATATTTGTGAGTGTAAATAGAAACACTAGGTCACTTATTATTGATGAGACTCGCTACGTTACTTGTCTTACAAGTGCATCGTAAGCTAGGCTAACTTAGCATCATGGGGGCTAGCTTACATTAATATCTGTAATAATCGGTAAAGAGTAAATGATTTAACACTTCATCTGTCTCCTTTTTGTGTATTTATTCTATGTCTCAATGTCAAGTTAATTTCTTGTAGTTGGTTAAATAGGATTTTCTGATGAAGTATCTAAACCAGGGGTTTCAAACTGATTTTAGTTTAGGGGTCTCATACATGATCTCAGGTGGGCTGGGCAGCTAAAATAATAATAATTACTTAAGTAAGATTACATAATGAACATGTTTACATCTATAAAGTATCCTTTAGAAATTTCAATACAATGAACTTCTACAATCAACCACAAACTTCTTAAGAAAAATAAATGTAATGATATTTTGCTTTTTCAAATGGAATTATGCATTTTAAAACATTTCCCCGTGGTCTACATTAACTGTAAATGCTATGCTTGGGTCCGAATTCTTCATTTATTTAACTCCACAGGTCCATCTTAAACCCTGTTTCTGAGTAATAACACCAGAAAGATGTTTTGAGCACTGGCCTTTTAAATGCAAATGAGGCACTTCACGCCCCGCCCCCTCCAGGCTGTTGACTGTATTATTCTATCACACCAGATGTTAATAGAAATCGTCATGTTTATAGACTTATTTGATGTAGTTCATTGGAGTTGTAATTTCAGTGTGTTGGCTGTTTGTTTTTCAGCAGGCCATCATCTCACAGAACTGTCCCAGAAAGGTAACTGGAATTAACAATGTCCATCATCCAATTATTTGAGCAATACCTGCAAAAATATAATACTGCAGTCGGCCTCATATTAGTTTCCTGTGCTCACAACAGGTCAGGAGTGGTCTGCCGGGTCAAATACTGCAACAGCCTTCCAGACATCCCCTTTGACCCAAAATTCATCACATATCCATTTGATCAGCACAGGTGATGATCAGCATTATTCTCATTCATTATTTAGTACTGCAACAACCCCTCAAAGGAACGACAAAATGTGACTTTTTAATTTGTTTTTGTGAAGGTTTGTACAATATAAAGCTACGTCTCTGGAGAAGCAGCACAAGCATGAACTCCTGACTGAACCAGACCTCGGGGTCACCATTGACCTCATCAACCCAGACACTTATCGCATTGATCCCAACAGTAAGTCACAATTTCCACATCTTGCTCTTGAATTTACACACACACACACAATGCTGGATTTATTAAAGGTGTCATTAAATTACCAGTTTTATTGGATCCTGCTGATGAGAAACTGTTGGAAGAGGACATCCAGGCTCCGTCCAGTTCTAAGAGGTAAGACTGTTAAAGTGTGTTAAAGTGTTAGAAAAAATTAAAGTGAAGATTTTTGTTCTTTTCTAAATTGTTCTTCTTTCTTATTAGGTCACAGCAGCATGCCAAAGTGGTCCCGTGGATGAGAAAAACTGAATATATTTCTACAGAGTTTAACAGATACGGTGTCTCCAATGAAAAAGTGGAAGTCAAGTGAGTTTGACCAAGTGTGTTTATCTTATTTAATGCAAACGCTTGTATGTGTCCTGTGTAAGTTAGATCTTTTTTGTCACTAGGATTGGAGTCTCTGTCAAACAGCAATTTACAGAAGAAGAGATCTACAAAGACAGAGATAGCCAGATTTCTGCCATTGAAAAGACTTTTGAGGATGCACAGAAATCGGTGAACAACATTCTACTCATATGCCTTTTTATTATTTTACAAATATCTTTCTTGATAAGATCTGCTGTAAATGTAAACTACAGTAAAATGCCATTTTTGTGAAAAGCCAAAGTTAAGAATATATGTAACGCTGGTATTTTAAATACTCTATTGTGTTGCTTGTATTGACACACATTTGCTTTGTATCTCTTCAGATTGCACAGCACTACAGTAAACCGAGAGTTACTCCAGTGGAGATATTGCCTGTGTTCCCAGACTTCAAGGTGAGTGAGCTACTTAATGTGAATAACTAGAATCTGTTTGAGTCTTAGTGACTTTGAAGATAATGACAAATAGTAAGTCATGGTCTGTGTAGTTAAAGTGCAGACATGGGAGGAAGTAAATATTTTATAATAAGATCACAAGATAATTGGATAATAAAAAACAAATTATTGATATTTGAAATATGTGATTTTGTTTGTTTATTTTAGGGTACTTTTACAGACACTTTGCAAATTTTTGTTTAAAGACGTGTGAATATTAATATGTTGGATTCTGTCTCCCTAGATGTGGATCAACCCATGCGCTCAGGTCATCTTTGATTCTGATCCTGCACCTAAGGACATATCAGGAATAGCAGCAGTGGAAATGATGTCTCAGGCCATGATCAGGTACAGACAAAAATATGTCTGCTGGATGTGGTCTACAGTAACACTGTGACACTGCAGAATTGCATTTTTAAACACTAATTTGCTTCTGAAAAATGCAGAGGTATGATGGATGAGGAAGGAAATCAGTTTGTGGCCTACTTCCTGCCGAATGAAGAAACACTACGAAAACGCAAGAGAGATTTTGAGGAGGGGATGGATTACATGCCAGAAGATCTGTGAGTAAAATTAGCCCTGGACCAAGTTTTGTGCTTTTTTGCATCTCATGAATAATTATAATAAATACTTTTGTTAGTTGTATAATAATTGGTAGTAATGCATTTCATTTTCTGTGTTTCAGGTATGATTACAAGATCGCCAGGGAGTACAACTGGAATGTCAAGAACAAAGCCAGCAAGGGTTACGAAGAAAACTACTTCTTCATCTTCAGAGACGGAGATGGTGTTTATTATAACGAGCTTGAGACAAGGTAACTTCAAAACTTTACAAAAGAAAAAGTCTTGATAGTTTTTTAACTTGACAAAATAGATTTCAGTTTTATGGGAACATTAGTGATAAGGGTGCTTTCATCAAGTATATCTTTTTTTTTAACAATCTGCAAAACAAACGCACAGATCAGCACTGACACATCGTTGCTTTCAATTTGAACCTCTTAGACCTTGTCATCTGACTGCTTTTGTTCTGACTTACAGGGTGCGTCTTAGTAAGAGAAGAGCCAAAGCGGGAGCACAGTCGACTACAAATGCTGTGCTGGTGTGTAAGCACAGAGATATGAACGAGAAGGAACTTGAAGCTCAGGTGAATAAAACATGTTACATCAGATCTTTCCAACAATACAATGAGTGCCAGAAATCTGAATTTGAATTGCACTCAATGAATCATCTGATAGTAATAAGCAATAAGACTCCATCGTTTTATGGTATTTGGTTCTGTTGTCATTTCAGGAAGCACGTAAAGCTCAGCTGGAGAATCATGAGCCAGAAGATGAGGAGGAGGACATGGACATTGACAAAGACATGCAGGACTCTGGTCAGTGTTCTTATTTAGTCTATATCTGCAATTCTTACTCCTTTCCTATAGAAGTAGTAAGCTGCTGCACTATAGCCATGACAAGCCGAAATGTATTTTTAATGAGTTTATAAGTGACATTTTATCATGTTTCTTCAGGGGATGAGAAAGAGAAAGGCAGTGGCAGTGAGGCAGAGAACTTTGGTAGTGAGTCAGAGAGAGAGGATGACGACCGGGAGCAAAGAGAGGATGAAGACGAGGATGAAGACAGAGGGAAGCGAAGAAGGAAAGCAAGCGGCAGCGGAAGCGAGAGTGGTGAGGAGAGGACGAGAGAAATGCGGGATGAGGAGGAGATCTTCGGTAGCGACGACGATGACAGTGACGACAACGAGCCCAAGAACTCGGCCAGGAGCAGCGGAGACGAGGGCAGCGGCAGCGAGGATGAAGGAGGAAACCGAGGAGGCAGCAGGAGTCGCAGTGCCTCTCCAGCACACAGCGACCGCAGCAGCGACCATTCAGAGGCTCGAGCTCAGAGTGGAAGTGGAAGTGAGAGAGGCTCAGATTCCAGTGACGCTAGTGACAGTGAATAAGCCCTGTGATCTGGACAGCATTGTGATCGCCACCTGTCTCGACCGTATGTTCAGCTCCAAGCAAAGCAATTATGCTGTCACTGTTCCTAAAATGTGCCCAGTCTGGGTCTGTAGTCTCTTGATGATTAAGAAAATAAGATACTGTGCAAGATGCTATTTGGGTTTGGGACATTTCTACCAAATCCAGTTTTTATTTGTAGATTTAGATCACAAACATGTAGTCATTTGTAAATCACTCTCTGGTTTCTGTCTGTCAGGTATTTGATGCAGAATCATGTGAAATACCTATGATCTTTCTGCTCTGACTTGACATTGTGTTACATTATTGAAGTAATAATAAAATACAGGCAACATTTTGTAAGAAACACAGTTTGCAAAGGTTATTTCTTAATTTTACATTTATTTGGGTGATCTCATTTCTTCACAGTCCATTCTAAGTCATATATGTAAAGGAAAGTTTGTGCAATTTTTCAGTTTCAAATCAGTCTTAATTGTCATATAGTTACAGTGACAATCCAAGGTGAAAGTCATGTACAAAATAAAGGACTTACAATGCCAAGCCGATGAATTTAATTTCACTGCATGCAGTAAACCATGTTATAGCAATAATGTACAGAAATGGGTATTTTCCACAAAGAACATACTTGTTAATTGACATGACTGCTGCACATTTAACGAAAAAATCCCAGTTCCTTCTTCAGCCATTCTTCTGTCAAATCATCAGTGTTTCTTATTTCAAACACCTTGTAGTAGAGCAGAGAATATCGTTAGACTTAAATGCATAGAAAGAAATTGCAATTTGTTACTCCTAAGGCTCCTAACAAAGTTATTTACTGTAAATTGCGCATATATATATATATATATATACACACACACACACACATATACTGTCACTCACTGTATGATTCAATACTAGCCATTGTTTTGACTTAATACCTTTGTGAGCTCTGCAGCTTGGACCAGATGATTCTTGCTTCCTGCATACATCATCTGCTGTTCTGGTTTACACCCTGTTAAAACCATGAAAACATACAACAGCAAATCACCTTCAGATTCACTAGAGGCATTTTCATGAAACCAATATCAGAAACTAGATTTTAGTCACTAATTGTATAATATAGATATAAAATGACTGGATGAGCATTACTCACCCATTGGACTGCAGAATATGAAACACAGAGGGTAAGATACTCTCTTATCATCATGGACATATTTGTAGCTGTAGACAATGAATGTGCCGTACTGTCAAGGAATTTCTGTTTTGCAGTTTTTTACCACACAGTATTTTGGAAATGTACTTAAGAGTAAATCTGAGGTTTCGCTGTCAACATGACTTTTAGTGAGGATATCTGGGTTGCCTCTCTGGAAGTTCGTCTCTCAGTTCCTCGATTGAGATATCCTGAAAGAAAAAATTATCAGTTGAAGTGAATCTTAATTTAGATAGCACCAGCTTTAGAATGGTTAGTATATTTTACTTGCCTCATATTCCTCCTCAAGGATAACAAGTTGCTTCTCCATATCTATTTTCACTAAGAAAAAAGTAATTGATGATCTTTAGCTTTTAAGTTCTGTGTCAGTGGAATGGGTTTTGTAAAAAAAAAATTAACTAAAAAATTGGTAAACAAAATTACATTACCAGAATTTACTTTAGATGTCATTTAGTACTTACTTAGTATGGCAGCATTGTTGGTCTCTTTTCGGAATCTGAACTTTTTCAGTTTAGCTTTTAGACTTTCATCCACTTCACACACAACTAGAGAGCTAGACTACAAAAAGAAAAAAAAAAAAAAAAAAAAAAAGGAAGAATAAAATTTCAGTGTTAGAAATAAAAAAATAACAGCTTATTAGTCTAGAGCCCAACATGAGAAACCAGCTTAATTTGTTCAGATGCTGAGGTCTATCCACCTTGCATGGATGCATTAAAGATTAATAACACTACTCTGACATATTGAGGGCAGGAAATGTTTTTGCTGCACCAGGCAAGAACATGGTTTCCTGTGTGGCAGAGAAAAGGGGCATGTCGACTTATGTTAAAATGGGTTAAAATTTATATACATTTACAGCTATACATACACTACATACACTTATGTATATATAAGAATGACACTTTATTAAATCCAGCGGACCAAAATATTTCAAGCAATTGCATCAGTTTCACCTACCATTCTCAAAGGATTCTTTTCAGTTGTCTTTCGATACTGCCTTCCGGAAACAGTTTGAGACAGGCTGACAAGTTACTTTCACAGAAGTTCCTCCTTCGCATGAAAAGGGGCAGGCAGATGTGTTCAAATATGCATGTAGGCAGTAATCTTAGCATATTATATTTGAAATCATTTACACCTAAATAATTATCCCTACAATAAAAAAAGAAAGAAAGAAAAAAAGATAGATATTATATTGAGTACTGGGACAACTCCAAAGTCAATGTCTGTTGTTAATATCCATTACAATTACAGAGTAGAAACATTTTACAACTGGAGGGGCAGGCTTATCTCATAGTAGACACATGACATGACAGTAAACTTGGAATGACTGAAGGTTACTGCCTTGCTCAGTACTCGCACCAGGAAGGGCTGAGGCCAAAAGCTATGTTTACTATGACATGCCAATTACTATTACCCACCACACAGCGCTGTCATGCTGCTCTCTTCAGGTGGAAACCCTGCAAACTTCAAGCATGGTGCAGCTCTGGCCACACCCCAATTCCATACGTCATGGTGGGTTTTTCCAGTGACAGCTGATTGGATGTACCTGCATCAACCTGTTCTGTAGGTTCTGCTCAGGAGCATTAACTAGCTTGCTGATTTTAACATAAATTCCAGCGTGTCATGTCTCTACCGAGGGTAATTTGATGATCATATGTTGTGTAGCTGTTGTAGGCTAAGAGACGAGTTGTTGTCATTTCTAAAAAAAAAAAGAAATAAGATAAAAAATTAAAAAAAAAAAAAAAGCTCAAAATCGATTTGTTTAAATGTTTTGAGATATGAGGATGGTGGTGTTTGGAATAGCAAAAATATGATGGTTTTTAATTTTCCCTGTTCTAACTGACAGGATGGGAAACATGGATGGGCGGAACAAAATAATACGTCTGTCAAGACGTATGACGTCGCGCCCACGTCTTACGTCAACTCAAAATCGAAGTAGATTTCTCCAGGCGTACACTCTTTATTTTCTGTATTGCAATAAACAGTTTTGTATATACATTCTTTAACATGGTGTATCTGAAACCGCGGAAGCTTGCTTTTATACTGGAAAACCCTTAAGGAATACCACGTATGGGATCGAAATCTACGCTTCTTTCAGCTAAGCTAACGTTATTGCATCCATTAGCAAAACTTGCTATCAGCAAAGCTAGCGCTAGCACTTAGCCTTCCCTGCCCTACCGTCGAGCTAGCTAAGCATTAGCACTTTAGCCTAGCTCGCTAACCAGTGACAACTGACAAAGGTAAACAACAAACCTTTCGAGCCCGTTGGCTGTACATGTTTGCTCACTTAACTTTGTCTAGTTAATAACCCACAACATTTTATCAATTCGTACTGCGCTAGAATGTCTATATTTATATCGCAAATGCTTTGTACAGAACGAAGAAAAGCGGCATACCAGCAGCAACAGCGTCAACGAAAAACAATACAAATCCCGAATCCCTCATCATTGACTAGGCCGATCGAGCTAACGCAGGCTAACCGCTACGTAATGCTATGTGCTGCCGGTTTTAATGTTATGTTACCTTGTTTAAACGTAATAAAATGCGCTGGGATTATACATGCAACAGCCTGCTCACTAGACCATACAGCCAGTATCTTGTGTTTGTTCATAAAATTAAAGTTCATAATGTTACAGGTGCTACTCTTTGCAGTGCTGGCAGATTTAATAGTTTTGACATGTAACGTTACGCTGAGACTTAAGCGAATGTGTTTGGCTTCAAATTATACCAGCGGTAGATAAACGGTGTATTACGGTGTCCTGAATACCGTACATCTGTGATAGCGTATATTATTTGGATAGCGTAGCTTTTTTTAGTCTTAGTGACCTGAACTGTATTTGGCACACCTATACTGCGAATGACTTGCGGCTTCATCATGATATGAGTCAAGCAGTGAGGGAATTATTGCTAAAGCAGAACTGGCAGTTCATAAATTGAAGTCTAAACTTATTGTAAGATTATTGAGGTCACAGTTCAGACTATTAAACATTCAGTGACTTTTACTCTGCATATTTTTGCTTTAAATGTTTGAGGTCTTGAACAGTCTACATTGTGTGTAAAATTTTTAATTGCCGTTCATATACAAAAAGTTAAATCAGCCATTTTATTTGATTACTTTCTATGGGAATGCTACATTTATTCCTCAATGCATGTTAGTGAAATAGTTGTAGATACCTTTCTATCTGACACTACTAAATTGGATAGTGTCACTCCACCTGTAGCTTACAATCTGTTTTTGACGTACAAAACTGATGAAGAAGAAATAATTTTTCAATGAAATAAGAGCATTTATTAGAGTAGTTCTGTTTGTGTGTTAATGTTTAAGATTTCAGTCATCAAAGAGTGATGTGTATATTCATGTGTTGAATTATATATTCCTGATATTCCCTTAAAAATCTGGAAGCCAAACTCAAATCTATTGAAAACTTAATGGGATGATTAGAAGGGTGGTAGATCATTTCATTATTTCTATGCACTTAATTTAATAATGAAACATGTTTTTTCTTGATCTGTGTTTTCATTTAATAGGGCATGGATGATGTGATCCTGAATATGCCAGAGTGAAAAAAACATTTTTAGTGCTGGTGTCACCACCAACTACCACTGACTCGTACTGTCAAAGTCAACTCAGAAGACTTGCTCCAAAAATTGTCACGAATCCCTGTCTGCATTTTATCCTGTACCTGAACCATGTGAGGGCCCCTCGGTCCTGTCTGAGGGGATCCCGGGACTGTTGCAAATACAACCCCGCTGTGCGGGGTTAGACAGCTCCTGTCTGTGTGAGAAAGCAGTCTTTCAAAACCCCTCCACATCCACACTTTACCATTCTCCTTACCAAGGAGGCACGCCATGATGTTCCGAGACCAGGTAGGTATCCTTACGGACTGGTTCAAGGGCTGGAATGAGTGTGAACAGACGGTGGCACTGTTGTCCCTCCTGAAGAGAGTCTCCCGCACCCAAGCTCGCTTCTTACACATCTGCCTTGAACACTGGCTGGCAGACTGCACAGAGATCCACATATTGGAAGCTGAGGCCAACAATGCAGGTAGCTGACTTTTTTTTTTTAACCCATTATTGATTAATAATAGTTTAGTTACATTTTGATTTCTTAATTTCAGCAATATTGAAGAAGCTTTAATTACAGTTTTAACAAATGATGATTTTCTGGTAAAATTGTCTTTTACCTGCCTGTCCCTAGCTATTGTCAGCCAGTGGCACCAGGAGCCAAAGGAAAAAGTGGTGTCCTTGCTGCTGTCCCACCTGCCTCTGCTGCAGCCACGCAACAGTGAGGCCAAATGCGAGTATATGAAGCTGCTGCAAAAGGTTTTAAGTCACACTATTGAGAGTAGTCTGTTTGTGGAAGAGAGTAGACAGTTGTTGTCCTATGCGCTCATCCACCCTGCTACCACACTGGATGACCGCACCTCTCTGGCCATGTGGCTAAATCACCTGGAGGAGCACTTGTCCAGCGGTTACACACCCACCTCCCGAGCACCATCCAGCCCCTACCACCCACGCCAGGGCTCAGATGAGTGGCCCAGCTCTGCTGAGGCCCTGGACCCAGCCCACGCCTGGCACGACAAGTCAACTTCATCTAACACGTCTCCGGCAGGCCAAAATGGACACATGCCTTTCCCAGGTGGGATGTCCTCTCCCATTAACAGCAATAATGCAGGTAATGCTTGTTGTTTTCCTTTCAGTTTTCAAATGGGGACAAAATTGGAGAGGGGGAAGTGTTAATAGGACCTATAAGACCATGATGGATGTACCCCTTCATTTTTTGAAGTGTTAATTTTCTTGAAGATGTCTTAGCCTTTGATTATCATGTAAAGACATACTCACTATACCAAGAATAATATCAAGTTCATGATACCTTTCGTCATTATGGTCCCATTCCATGTGGGCTAGATGAGCAGAAGTTTGATACACCTGTTGTCTTTTCAAAGCAAACAGTTTTTTCCCCACATAGCCTACTTTTAGTTAGGTTAAAAGTTAGCACTTGAAAGGTAAAACTTTCACTTTACTAATACTAATAAAACCTATGCTATTCCCTCGTTAATGTATAATTGAAATCATTGTATCTTATATATTTTATATTAGTAATACTCCTTTATTATCTATTTGCTGTTGCTGTATATTTTTAATTTGTTATGTTTGCCTTTTGTTAAGTACAATGAGTGTATGCCCTCATCTGCGATGTAGTGCATGAATAAATGTGGCTTGACTTTGTAATACTCCATCACTCTATGTCAACACAAAATTTTAGAGCGGTACTCACCTATCTTTTCCTGAATTGCTCCTCATGGCAGGTTTGGTTGGGCAGATGCAGCCAAGTCCCTTGAAGAAGTCAATGTCAGTTATCCCCTCAAGTCCCCAAGCTTGTGGCTCTGAGTGGATAAGCCCAGATGATCAAGGGGGTCGGCAGGCTTTCATTCCAACAGATCACGCTCCCCTTTCTCCTCAAAGCAGTGTGGCCTCTTCAGGCAGTGAACAGACAGAAGACCAGGGTTCCGCACGCAACACCTTTCAGGAGGATGGTAGTGGCATGAAAGGTCAGAGTTCATCACCTAACCAAGCTAAAGGCACACAAATAGATGATTTTTGGCGTAGGTAAAAGCCATGCACAGCCAAAAGCTGTGGTAATATGAAACTAAATGTAACATTGCTCTTTTTTGTCCCTTGGTGTGTGTATGTACTGAAGATGTTCCTGCATGGCTGAAGAGTCTCCGCCTTCATAAATATGCATCGCTTTTCTCCCAGATGACCTACGAAGAGATGATGATTCTCACAGAGCAGCATCTGGAGTCACAGGTTTTAAAGTCTTTCTTTTACATACACTCAGACCAGGTTTTGATTATTCCACCCTCCTTATCAGTTGTGAACATTACTGTCCTCAAACCTGATGATACATCAACTCTCAATGAGGCATGAAATTAAGCAATGCACCCTACAGTTATGCAGAACCAGTCACACATACAAATGGTGCGATTTTGCCTCTGCCCCTTGGCTTTAATGAAACAGATGGTGATTAGATTTGTTATTTAGTAACTGTATAAATTGCCCAGTGTTCCCACTGGAACTGACTTGCTTGCTTTTCATGCCAGCTTGTTATGTTGTCTCTCTTCTCTTTAGAATGTCACTAAAGGAGCACGGCATAAGATTGCCTTGAGTATCCAGAAGCTGCGAGAGAGACAGAGTGTCCTCCGGTCTTTAGAGAAGGTAATTCAAATGAGAAGATATTGTCATGTAAAAAGGGGCTGACATTTTTTTTTGTCTGGATGAATCTTTACTCATGCTTATGAGTAATGTCCTTCGGTGTGTGTCTTTTAATCCAGGTTCAACTTTTTTTTACGCTGATGACACTACATCTCCGCCTCAACAAAATCACTGTTTCTTTGCTTGATGCACATAGCCTTAGGGTGTATATTCGGGTAAAGCTAATGTTGTGGTTTCTAAACAGGATATTTTGGAAGGAGGAAACCTACGTAATGCCCTCCAAGAGTTGCAACAGATCATCATCACACCCATCAAGGCCTACGCCCCACCTAGTGTGTCACAGACACAACCGGACACAACCACATCCCCTTCAGAAACAACAAAGCCAGGAGCAGATAAAGAGAATGCCTCAGAGGGTTTCCAGTCTCATAACCCACCTCCGTGTGATGGAGACTCCTCAGCCACACCCATCTCAGATGGCGACATTGCTGGACAGTTCACTCGTGTCATGGGTAAAGGTGAGTGAGATTAAACATTAGATTTTAGACTACATAGCTACTGGCTTTATTTATTTCCATTGGAAACATATTTTGTTATGTTGGCATACTCAAGACCACTTAACAATCCAAAATACTGTCGTGAAGTTAATATGTTATAAAGTCCTGCATGACATTAGTGATTTACACATTATGTTAATTTCCCATTGTGGATCAGTAAAGTTCATCTGTGTATGATATGTTTCATGTAAAACTAAAATCGTAATATATTTACAATGGATATATTTTTTCAGTGTGCACCCAGCTGCTGGTATCAAGGCCAGATGAGGAGAATATCAGCTGTTACCTCCAACTTATTGAGAAGTGTCTGACACATGAGGTAAGGGGTAGTAGATTTTTTAAAAAATTAACTAATAAATGAACTACAGAAGAAAGCTTAAAGTAGGGATGGTTGCCTAAACCTTTAATAGCGCCCACTACTAAATTAATAAAGACTGTAGTTTTTATGTGGCGACACAGTGATGCACTGTCACCTCAGAGCGAGAAGGACCTGGGTTCGATTTCACCACTGGCCAGCAGGACCCTTCTGTGTAGACTTTGCATGTTCTCCCACAACTGCACGGGTACCCTCCGGATACTCTGGCTTCCTCCCACTGTCCAACAACATGCACTTAATAGGTTAAAAATTTATCAAACACATTTCATCACATGCTTTTTGCCTTAGTACATTAAATTTTCTACATGTGTAATTCAAAGTCTATCACAAATAAAATGCAGCATTTTTGGCTGCCTACTTGTAGCTCATCATTGCTCTATTCCCTATGTGGAGCAGCAGGCAAACTTCCATACTGTAAAAATACTGTCAAAAATAAAGTTCCACATTTCCTTTTTTACTTAAAATACAGAATGAATGATACTATATCTGAATTATATACAATAATATAATAAAGCTTAAAATAATCCAAATCCTGATCATAATTTGTTTCTTTTTTTTTTTCCTCTTAAAAATAGGGTTAGGTTTTCTGTTAGAAAAGGGACTGTAGATAGCCCCGTTGAAGTATCGGATTTTTAAGAGTACTACCATTAAAATCTTAAAATCTTAGCTAAATGTATATTGTAAGAACATTGCAGACAGACGTACTCTTTCCTTGAAATTAGGAAAGAAAAGTGGCTTTTTCTTTTGATAGTCATGAATTCACCTACCATCTCCAGTGCTCTTTGAAAATCTCAGGCCTTCTCTCTTATGCTGTCTCTTTGTGTTTTTCAGGCTTTTACAGAAACTCATAAGAAAAGGCTGGTCTCTTGGAAGCAGCAGGTCCTGAAACTACTCCGCCTGTTCCCTCGGAAAGCTATGCTGGACATGCCTGTGTACCGACAGAAAGGGTGAGCCCTCTTTTGCCTTTCATCTCTCTTTTTGGCAAGGGAGATGTCACAATAGCTGAATGTAACACTCTCGCTGCTCTCATCTCTCCTGTCTGACTTGCGCTTTGATTCTCTTTCCCCACACCGTTCTCTTTTCCCTCTCTCTTTCTCATTCAGATAATACCTATCAATTTATATGAAGTATTTTGCAGCACAGAAACAGTTTTTTTGACAGTAATTGATTTGGCTCCCATTGATGTGACATTTTGTCTGTTTTTATTACAGCTGGACATATGGGTCTAACTCCCTCCCCACAGCAGGTTCTGTGAGTGGAGGTGTAGGGCGGCGGGGCCAAAGGCAGTTCCAGATGACACCTCGGGGACTTCCAGCTGGACGTATGGGTCTTTTGAGTCCCGGGGGAATCAGTGGGGCGTCTCCACGCCACACACTCACTAATCCAGCACTAGCAGGCCAGGGTAGACAAGTGAGTA
Source organism: Ostorhinchus cyanosoma (assembly GCA_029814465.1). Lineage (NCBI taxonomy): Eukaryota > Metazoa > Chordata > Actinopteri > Kurtiformes > Apogonidae > Ostorhinchus > Ostorhinchus cyanosoma. The sequence continues at coordinate 27,408,447 of JAPTYQ010000006.1, read as the reverse complement.
TTCCTGTCATTGTACATCTAATCCACCTCAGTAAACATGTGTTTTTACCAAAGAAAACTAGTGAAAAAAGCTAGAGAATTTTAATCAGCATATACACAACAGTACAGGTTAAGCTATCACATTATTAATATGGATTGGTTCATTATTGTAGCTGGAAGGCTCCTTTTTTTAATGACCTGGCTGAAAGATAAACAATCCATGTCAATGTCCTTGCATAAGTGACATTTGAGTAATGAGAACTTGTGTTTCCCTCATATAGAGCCTGTGGTTTGCCAACCCTGGAGGCAGTAACAGCATGCCAAGTCAGAGTCGCAGCTCTGTGCAACGAACCCACTCACTCCCTGTCCACACTTCCCCACAGACCATGCTCATGTTCCAGCAGCAAGGTATTGTTTGAGGTCAAGCCTCTTTCAACCTTCATTAAAATGAGTGCACACACTTACCCATTGTTTCTGCTTGTTCATATACTATTTGTACATTTGGTGACACTAGCATTGCTTATCTTACATGGTGATTATACTTTCATTTTCCCTGGTTAAGTGGTCTTAGCTAACTAAACTAACGTGATCAAAAAGAGTGGGATATTTTGGAAATGGCCAGTATGAAGTGTTTACAAGCTGCAAAAATCAACACTGCTGTTATGCTTACAAAGTTGCACTAATGAGACTTCTCAGTAAATTATGTTGTTACACAAATGTTTCATTACGTTTAGCTTTTTACTGTGTTCATAAGAGCAACAGCAGTAATTTTGAAAGTTTCACCTTGTCACCACATTTCCCCATACCAGCCGAATTAGTTAGACACCATCAAGAAAGTATCCTGTTACTTGATACCAAAGGGCGGTATCCAAGGAGTAGATCTCACAAGTGTCTGTTGTACATACACATTTTATGCATTTTCATTTCATTCAAGTTGTGGTAAAGAGGCATTGTTTTATGTTGGAAAGCTGGCTTGAGTGGTAAAATTCCAGGGTGCCAAAAGTTCAGAATTGCTACAGACGTAAGTTTAATCATGTTGTGTGTAGTAGGTTTATTGGTACTGAAAACTTTTGACTGAAACCCAGCCCTACTGTGTCTGCATCCAGTTCTTTCCCACCGTGATAGACGGATTAATCTACCTTTTAGTCTTTTGAGAGTACAAGCTTCAGTGATGTTTTCCACTGTTTGCTGCTGAACACAAGCACATGGTGGGCATCAGCTACTACTCCACCTTTGAAGACTGGACAGTCTGTTGAGAACTGACCACCATGTCTTTACGGTTGGCTGCAGGGGGTTTTCTTTTAAATTACTCCTCTAGAGGGGAGACAGCAGTGTGGATTGAAGATGCCTGCATCCAGTAGACATTAGGTGGGTCAAGACTTGATTGGATGTCACAGGGGCAGCTTTGTGAAGCGGGTTCCTGTGTAGGTTCAAGGCAGCTGATGACGCTCCAGCATTTCCTGCATGAGTGGGTTAAATTGAGCTCTGCCTCACTTTCCTCCCATTTTTTTTGTGCTACGCTATGGTTAATGATTCAATGAGATGGTGGGCTATCTCCTGATTCCCAGATGTGTGCGCTTGGAGGAGGGTAGACATGACGCAGGTTTTGTAGATGGTGCCATAAAAGCTTTTATTATTTACTCGACAATGTTTTGGAGTCAGGTTGTAACTGTACTCTGGGCCAGGTCTTCACTATATTTTATCCAGTTACAACTTCATTGCACCTTCGTTAGTCTGTTAATGACTGGGAGACATCAATTAATGTCTGTGAAATGAGCATGGGCCAGTGTTGACAGTGTGAAAGGTCATCAAGGGTGACAATTTCTTTGTCCAGCACCAGCAGCTTTAGTTTATACTAATTGCCATGTCCAAGAACATTAAAGCTTGAGGTTAAATTTAATTCTTGGCATTGGAAGCAGAATTTAGCAAAACATATGTTCAGTAGCTTTCAGAACATCCAATCATTTTTCCATAGAAAATGAAATTATGCCATAGAGAGCCCAGGAACAGCTACTGAATCACAGGAATTGCTTACTTTGGAACTGTGTTAGATATTTGCACTAGATAAATGACTGTAGTATATTACAAAGTATACAAGACATACTCGCAGTATAGATGCTTAAATGAATCTTAAATTTGTTTGGCCATTAACAGACTACTTCATGCAGTACAATATCAGTTATGTGAGTCTAAGATTGCCATCAGGCTAGGGAACCATGTGAACGTCACATTAATGTAACAGCAGTTATTTTTCAGCATTCACAGTGGTTATTTTTCTCTCAAATTGGATAAGGCATACTTGTGGCATGAAAATAGAAACTGTTCTTGTGAAATTGGAAAATCCTCCTTTGACAATGTCTCACAGTTGCTTTTGTGAAGTTATGACGTGAATATTATCAGCTCTGGGACAATGCTAAAGTAAATATAGTCCTTAATCTGACACTATTTTTGTCCATTTCCACAGAATGCCAAGTTCCAGGTGCTGACCTGGAGATCAACCCCACGCTGGAGTCACTGTGCCTCAGTATGACAGAGCATGCCTTAGGGGGTAAGTGTCCTCAGCAGCACTGCACTAAATAGAACATTGGCTGGCAAACCTCAAAAGCTAAAAACAAAAAAAGTATCTTCTTGTTGTATATCATGTTGTTATAGAATTATTTTTTACTGTAGGAAAATATGGGAAAGACAGTAGGGAAATGATTTTAGCAACTGGTCCAGCCAGCCAGGAATCAAATGGAGGACTCAATGCTCAGGCATTAAAACATGATTATTTGCACAAGCTGCACTGCATCAATGTTACAAGAGCAAGAGGCTCCATTAAAGTCTACATCTAAATGAAAGGTAACAGTGACCTGTCTATGTACACATACTCCCATATCCAGACATATAAAGGTCTGTTGACTTCTATAATTTATAGTTCATTAGTTGTATCTGTCTATTAAAATGTAATAATACCCATATGATTCTATATCACCATCAGTCTGGTCACACGCACGTGCTTCTTGCATTGAGAAGAAGATGGAGGCCTCAGACCTTTATACAACAACTTTTATTTTTTACATAAACACCCGACGACTAAATGTTTTATCATTTTGAAACATCATGAAACACACTTTTCTATTCTCCCCCTCAGATGGAACAGACCGGACATCAACAATATGAAAAGAAGAAAGGAAAAAAAAACACACTTCAGTTGAGGCCTGTTTGGTTCCTCGTCACCCAGCACAAAGATATACGTATGCTTAAGTAAACCAGGCAAAACAGTCACTACAAAATGACAAAAAACTGTGTATATGTTCTCTAATATTTTTGTACTTTATTATATACAACTAAGTTTATTAAAAATGGAATACAGATGATTATTATATTGCAGAACAGAGAAATGGTAAACTGTGTAAACTGCTCCATGTCACCTGCAGGACTGTGACATGAAGTGCAGAGACTCAGTTTGCCATAACTGGATGGAAACAGTGGATTTGGTGCTGTCTTAAAAGGGCTCTGCCCTATGAGTTACTCCTCTTTTCCTCTTGCCTTGGAGAAAGGCTTCTTTCCAGAACACACTGACAGCCACAGCCCCATGCACCACATAATGTGTAGGTTCAGAAAATTTCTAGCCAGAAATAAGGCACTTTTATTAAATTATCTCTGATATTAGCACTAAATTGTAATCTGCCCCAAGAATATTGAAAAGCGCTACTTGTAGACATGTCCTGGTATATGGACATCAATATGAGTCCTGGCCATGCTAATTGTTCAGTAACCAGTACTAGTGAGGGCCTGTGCTGGTTGAAGCTTTCCTTGGTTCTTTATATCCTCCTCAGAGAACATGTTTTTGTGGCAAAGACAGGAAGGGAGGACCAAAAGGACCAAGGGAAAAAAGCTGAATTCAACTGTGGGTGTGCCCCTTTGTCTTGGTTGTTTGCCCTACACTTAGTGATAGTAAAAGTGACTTTCCTCCCACTTTTAAAAAGCCAAAGAGAAGGGTTGTGCGATTGTCAATTTGAGAAGAATATTTGTAGTGAAAGGAAACAGAAAAGTATAATTTTTTTTTTCTAAAGAAAAGCAGTTTGAAGAATTTATGCCAGCTGCAATTTGTTTCGTTATTTTATGCCCTACTACATAAATGATGATGAATCTCATTTTGTGCCGAGGAATCCCCAGAGGGGTGAATAAGGGCTGGTGAGGTTTGTACTGTGGGAGAGCTGATTTGATACTGAATTGATAAAAGCGAAGGGGTAGAGTGTTTTCAATTTACACTCTAATGCTGGGTGAGAAAAGTAAATGAAACCCATCTCAACCCTCTGCCACCCGTATGATTGGCTTTGGAAAATGAAGCTTGATCTTATAATAAATGCTCTGGTGTGCAGCGCCTCACCCTTGCAGCGCCCTTTCCTCACATGGCCAATATGATGATTTGATGAATCATACTTTTCAAGGTGCTTGAAGATGTCCATATTTTCTGTTTGTGTCTCAGTGTGTTTCACTCTCAGAACCCTAACATTATCATGTGGTATCAGTGTTCAAAAACTGTCTTATATAGCCTCTGTCTTTGAATGTGGCAGAGCGGAGGTGCATGTATGTGTAATATGGTCTTAACTATTGGATCACTTTTGGTTGTATCATAAGGCAGGGATAACCATTCATATTTTATTTCAGCAGAGCCATAGGTCTGTCTAGTAAAGATGGTTATTTACAGATATCTTTTCCAATTGTATTTTTTACTCTCCCTTGATATTGATAACTTATGCTTATTTTCTATAATCGCATGTTTTGCCACACTAATACAGCACTGTTGTAGATAGAGGACATGATGGTTGATGGTGCCTAGTGTCACCAACAGCTAGAGAGAAGAAATCTTGCAACTAATGTTGTATGTTTATATCGCCTAAATGTCACTGTTTACATCTCTCTGGGATAATGCCCGATTCATGTTATGCGATTTCATGAATACTCCATTGTCTCACTATGTAAAACATTAAAGAACTGAAGCCGTCTCACTCTTGAGCTGGCCGGGTAGAGCCTGTAAATGCAAGCCTTCTACCCATCATCCACAGACTCTACATGAGCCAATAGTTGTTTTTCTTCCAAGTGATACCTGTATGAGGCATGCAACGCCTGCTTTTCTGGTCATGCAGTGACAAGAGAGAATAGCTTTCCTGGCCTTGTGATCACCTGTTAGCTGTCATGTCCTGATAAACTATTCATGTGGTGCCTAAAATGCACAACTCCAGCATCCTCATCATGTTGATTTGGTCAATGGTCTTTGAGCAGTAGTGTAGTCATGGTTTTCTTCAGAGCAGGCTCTTGGATAGATCTGACTTGCTAAATGCACCATACTCATGCCCGTCAAGGAGTCCAGTGAGTTAACAATGCTGACAACTTTAGGTCTCAGCTATCTTATTTTGAATTATTCACTATACTGTATATCAACTGTGTTATGTTACATATGGCTCAGATTATCCTTTTCATAGCCTCTGTGAAGCTTTGAATAGCCTACATATTAACTGCATATAGATACAGAGGTACAAGTGTTGCAGCAGGGGATGACAATGCTTATCTGAGCCACAAATTATGTGATTATGAGTAAACCTAACACTAATAACAGGCCAAGGAATATGTTTACTCCATGTTTACATTCCAGTGATGTATGAAATGTGTTGGGAAGTGCACTTCATAAATCATCCTGGTGTATTCTCACATACCATGCATCAGCTCGGAGGTACAGAGCCTGTGTCATGTGGTCCTAAGATCATGTAAATGTCCCTGCCAGGCTTACTTACTGACTTTGCAGTCAGCTGAAGGCTACATTGCATATATGTCTTGTACAATTTATATTTAATTATGGTGACCCCCAGACATTTTCTAATATTTTATGAACCTTTTGCATCCCATGCTTATACTTTTTTACTGTCACTCGTGTGAATGGTCTGAAGTGCAGCATCCATCGGATCATTGACAGTCCAAATAAAGAGTTCACTTCTTTTGCAACTTCACTTGTGGTTTGTCGTTGTGTCTATTTACTTATCCCAATAATAAAGGAAATATATTTCCTTTGTAATTTACACCCATTTGACGGGGGGAAAACAATTACTTCCGGGTTGCGCAGTTTCAGCAGTTAATTTATCAAGCTAATGTTAGCCAGCCGCCTTTTTGTTAACGCCATTAACTACTTTATTAAGGAAGAAATACAAGCTTTTCCGTCGGGAAACCTAAAAGAAACACTCTGGGTATGTTGACCGATTGCGATATATTTGAGGAAGCTAAATGTAGCGAGTTCTTACGTTTCTTACTACAGTAAAAAGTATCTAAGTTAGCACACAGCTAGCTAGCTTGCTGGGTAGCTATCAGCCCACTGTAAACAACTGCTGGCTAGCAACATTAGCATTGGTACTGTGTTTCGTTATAAAATAGAGATTATCTGTTTCATTTTCGTGAGGATGTGACATTGCAGATACCCGAGCTACCTGACATCAGCTCACGTTCTTGTGAAAAGTTGTGAAATGGTTTGCTTTATTTGATCACCCACTTTATCTCGTTATCAAATGTTGTTATACGTAGCTTACATTCGGACAGAGCTAACGTTACACCCTTGGCACTAAATGGTCATAATTATATGTAGGACAAAAAGAGGATGTCGTTAATACAAAAACATTTGCTAGCATTGGCGAAATTACAAGTGATTTGCGTTGCATCTGTCCATGTACTTTACAAGCATACAGTTCTAAACTATAGCTAAGCTAAGCTACTCTGTGTGATCTGTAGTATGTTACTGTGTGGTTTTAAGTTAAAATGTCGATTAAATTTAACCTCAGCGTTATGAAATGCTCCAAATGTTGCTTTCAAGAAATCAAAGCTTCTTCAAAAGTAAAGAGTAGTTTATCAATAGAACTGTCCCGTAAATCGCATCTGTGACATTGTCTTTTCCCACTTCCTTCTGATTGTCTCTTGCATGTTGAAGAGAAGAATACTGTCATTTTCAAAAAAAATATGAAAATGCTATTCTTTAGATCTTGACAAAGTTTAGGCAAAAGGGGGACAGCTGTCAGAGTTACAGGGCACAGAAGAAACACACCTACAGTCCATCAAAGACTTTGGCACTTCTTGTGTAATAGTTTACTTTTTAACTATACACATGTCACATCTTAGCTTTAATATCAGACAGCTGTATTTTTATTCCTTACACACCAAGAGCACAGAGTGCAGAAGGTCTGGTGTAGAAGGTGAATGATCCCATAAATGGGATGTATGGACAGTACTGGAGCTCATTTATTATGAGCTTACCCTAAACTGGATCATTAGATGACACATTCCGATTACTAAGATTTCCCTTTTTTTTTTTTTTTTGATATATCAGGAATTAAACTCACTGTCAAGTAAAGTCATTGGTGAGACATCTAATTGAATAACTCAATTATTACCCAACTCAAATATTGTGTAACCTGTCCCTGTCTTTAACTTAACCAGAAGAATATTAAAATCTATTAGCGTTGTGCCCAATTGAGGTCAAACTTTCTCCATTTTTGTTTGAGGGGGAAATATTATAAATGTGTGTGAAGGACTTGTAGGAGAATGAGTTGTCTGTCAAAAATGTTTCTGTTCCATTAATTATGCTGAGCGGTAAATAACTACTGGGTTTTTTTGTTTGTTTTTCATGGAAAAGTACAATACACAAAGAAATTAAGATTTTTTTTGATACCCCCTGGGTATTACCAACATCATTCTACTAATTTGTTCTGCAAATTAAAAAGAGAAAAGTCACTAGTGCATAAATACTAAATCCATTAACATGTAATTAATAGGTATGTGACAGACAAACTTAACTGTGACAAAAAAAAAAACACCAAACAAACATAAAGCACTCAAGACTCAGTTAAATGAACTTCTTTTGGAAGAGCTGAAGGTCTCAATATTGTCCCTTTGGCTTCTTCCTCAAATGATTTTGTAATATTGTGTTTAAAGAGCTGTTTTCTTTTGCAGGTGGTTTAACATCTCTGACCAAAATGCACGGACAATGCTACTGTCTTCTCAAACAAGGGGTGTAAATGGAAAATTGCCGGCTCAAAGCTAACTTCAATTGCAAGTCATCCATTGGCAACTCAATTGAGTTGAATTTTTTGGCCAAACTGTCCCCGTTGCACAATCATGTCGTTACCAAAAGACTCAGGGAACCGTGGAAAAGATCGAGAGCGGGGAGCCCGTCCAAAAGTGAGACAGAGCCGGTCGGAAGAGAGACGGGACACAGGTGCTGGACGGAAAGGTGGGAAAGGTAAGAAAAAAGGACTTGCTCCCCATGAACCAGCAACTGAGCGGCCTGTGAGCGATGGCTTTGAGTACGGGGAGCTGTTAAATGACCTAGAGACCAGGGACCAGTCATCATCCTCTACACTAAAGGAGAGCTGGAGGTGGCAGGGTTTGGAAACGGCTGCCTCATTATTAGGACAAGAGAAGGCAGCAGCCAGGCCTGGACTGGGGACAGTAAGCTCTGCCACGGAGTTACCTGCACCTGCTGAAGGTGAGGGCAGGGGATCAAGCAGCAGTCGTACCCTACGGCAAAAAATTCAAGATGCAATGGGTCAGTGTTTCCCTATAAAAACACACAGTGCAGCGGCAACACCCCCACCTCCACAGACTCTTGCATCATCAACTGCCTGTCCCTCCTCAAGGCGTAAAATCCATCTCAGTGAGTTGATGTTGGATGACTGCCCGTTCCCTGTAGGATCAGAGCTGGCTCAGAAGTGGTACCTCATTAAGCAACACACGGCCCCCATTACACAGCCACCCATGCTTGATTCTGCAGTAGTATGCAGTGCCCCATCTTCAGCCATGGCGGCAGTCGTGGAGGACGTAGATGACAAATTGCGAGAACGTAGGCGCATCAGCATTGAACAAGGGGTTGAGCCTCCACCCAATGCGGAGATCCACACATTTGAAGTCACTGCACAAATTAACCCTCTGTACAAACATGGCCCTAAACTGGCACATGGGATGAATGAGTTATCTGGGGCTGACAGAGCCAGTGCTCATCAGCAACAACAGCTTCTCCTCCAGAGGCAGCAGCAGCACCAGCTCCTGCTCCAGAGTTGTCTAGACACTCTGGATGAGGTGGTTGCCTCTGCGTCAGCCTCTGTGCACACCGGTGATCCTGATCCAAGTGACACTGATCCAGAAGTTGCAGCAACCAACTTGCCATCTAGAGCCGTACTTCCACAGACTGAAAATCACAAATCCCACGATGGCTACCGCATCCACACTCAGATTGATTACATTCACTGTTTAGTTCCAGACCTACTGCAGATAACCAACCTCCCATGTTACTGGGGAGTCATGGACCGTTATGAAGCCGAGACGCTGCTCGAGGGAAAGCCTGAAGGAACTTTCCTCCTTCGAGACTCTGCACAGGAAGACTACCTCTTTTCTGTTAGCTTCCGCCGCTATGGCCGTTCATTACATGCACGTATTGAGCAATGGAACCACAATTTCAGCTTTGATGTACATGACCCCAGTGTTTTTCATGCTCCTACTGTTACAGGATTGCTGGAACACTACAAAGACCCCAACTCTTGCATGTTCTTTGAACCCCTGCTGTCCAACCCCATCCACCGCACACAGCCTTTTAGTCTACAGCACATCTGCCGGGCGGTTATAAGCAGCTGCACCACCTATGATGGCATTAACATGCTTCCCATTCCAAATGCTTTGAAAAAGCACCTGAAAGAATACCACTACAAGCAGAGAGTGCGTGTGCGGCGAATGGATACATGGTGGGAATGAAGAACAACAAAAAGGACTAAAACTATTAGATACAGTTTTTATGCAAAAAATATTAAAAAGAATGATGATCTAGGTTGTTCTTGACTATATTTGGCTGTAATAACTTCCACTCCACTGCACTGTACTTTATTTATTTTATTTCCTGCTGTACATGTCTTAACAATTGTACTAAACTACACTGATAACAATATGTAATCTCACTGATCTTGCACACTCAAAGTCCTTTATGCTTAAATTAAACAAACTTATATAGATCCGTTACATTCAAAGAGTTACCCTTGTACTTCTTTGTGTTTTGAAGTGGGGCTAGATCAGCTTAATTGTCTGACAATGGGAGAAAGTGTCCTAGTGTGAATCGAGTTGATTATAATGGAGTTATTCATCAGTCACGTGCTGGGAAGGTGGAATACATACCGACGAGGTTTTCTTGTTGTTACCGAGGTGTAGAAGTGCAGCACGTCTGCTGTATTAATCACCATTTTCCATATTGAGCCCAAGGCTGATTATAATCGGGGAAAAGGAACATGCTAATGCTACTCATTCTTCTATAAAAGAAGCAGGCTTCAGATGACACATTTGTCATATGTTCCAAGTCACAACCTTGAGCTCAGTGTTAGCTTTGGTTCAATAGTAGAAAAAGATGCCAAATAACAAAGAGAGATGTTGCACAGCCTGTAGTAAATGGATGCCTTATGATAATATCCTGCATACTCACTCGCCTACACAGTTTCTCAGCCTTTGCATTATAAGCATTTATGTTTCATCTTATGCTGCTGAAATGCATGTAGGTAGTGCAGACAGTCGTCATCATTATCTCTGAAGTAAACAATCAGATGTGGCCATCATGAACTTGAAAGCAGCAAGTGAAGCTGCTTATCAAAATGCAAATGCAGAAACCAGGCATTCATTTATTGTTTTGACAGCTTGACAGTTTTTTAAAAGCCGACTGTTCTGCTATTCAGTCAACACTTCCCCTTACTAATATATCTGTTATATAATCCTTAATGTGGCGAGGTTTGGGTCAGGGCTGCTTGTTTTTGATGTGAAGACCGCAGCCAAAGAAATGTGCTGAAAGTCATCATACTGTTCATAGCTAAGGCAGGAGATAATGTCTGCACAGTACGCTTCCATATACCAGCAGTTCAGTGACAGAATTACCATAGTGGATTAGCACCGATGAATCTTAATTAACAATGAAAGTGATAGACGCAAGATGTATTTTGAGCACAACGTCAAGGCTGTCGGAGAGATGCACTGCAAAGAAAAATCATTTAGTCAGAGATGAAACTGTAAGGAGATGAAACACACAAGTCTGAGGTCAAATGCTTTTAGTTTGGTACATATTAGAGTGCATTAAAGGCATTCAACAACACTGATTCAGGCTCTGCAGTAATTAGATCAAAGCCTTCATGACAGCTTCAGTAAAATTGGTATTCTTCAGAATTAGGGTTGCACAATCTGTTAAAAAAAAATTACTTTGAACAGGTTTGAAATGTCTTTGCTCCGGTTGCAGGTCATTTTGAATTGTGTTTTTTTTTTTCCAAACAAGTAGAACTCGTATTAAAAACACAAAAACATTCAAACAATTAAATATAGTGACTCATTTAGCTTGTTTTACATAGTACACCTGTTTAGTGTCACTGAATCTGAAATACAACCAGGCACATACTGGGCAAGAAAAGTGTAGCCTTTTGTTATTATTTGATTGCACAGGCTCACATTACAATTAGGATTAATTGTGCACCTCTACACAAAATATTAACAACATACAACACAAAGACGGTGACAGACATTTTATGCTTGTGAGACTTAGTCCTTGTAAGGATTAATTGCTAAATTTACCAAATTGTGGCATTTATTAATGTGCGTGCGTTTTATATTAATGAAAACACATTAAAAAAGACCATAGTGCTAATTGTAGTGTGCACTAAGTAATAATTGCAGAAGACAACTGTGTTAATGGGAAAGCGTGGAGAATGAATTCCAGATCATCTCATGAAAACAGTTTCCTTCTTGAGATGGACGATTTGATATGCAGGATGCAAATCATCCATGACAAGAAGTCATCCACTAATAAAGCAGTGTAATTTAAACAACAGTCCCGAAGCAGAAGAGTCTGCAATCAATATGCAGAGTTAGGACCTTTGACCTTTGTATATTTAACTAGGGTGCTATAAAAAAAACTGAACTATGAAATGAGATTTACTGGGATGGAAGACATTTGACCTGTCATGCATACACAAGTGTGGGCTGCTCTACAGTATGAACCTTATATACAAGCAATTTCAGACCACTGACAGCTCAAGGCTTTTGTCTTCTATCTCCTGGCATAAATACTACACTCCGATATCCAGTATCCTCTTGGTCAATAAATATATGTATTATTTCCAATCAATTCAATTTTTTGACTGAAACATATTTCAATGTAATGTATAATTTTATTGATTGCATCATTTCCTGCCATATCTCACAAAGGGGCTTATTTGCTGCTGTAATTATGAACATAGTATGTATTATGGGAACTGGAAAGTCATAGGAAGGTTCCTGGAAATTGCTACATAATTTGGCAAGAGTTAATGGTGCAACAGGTAATTAGCAATTTATGCTAATTGCAAGAGAGATTTTTGTACAAGGTTGGTCAGGTGAACATTCAAGAAAAGAGATTAGTTAAATTTCATTGAATATAACATACATACAATGCAATTAATTGAATACACAAGAAGAATAGCTAGTTAATTAAAATTTTAATCAGTCATCAACGTTCTTTTAGAAATTAAGTGATAAAAGCCTAATGCGACTACAGATGTCTGATACTTAGCACTGCACATAAATATTTCCAGAAAGTAATGAAAACTAAACATGTGTAGTGAAAGGAGTGAAGAATATTCAGTTATGCACACCAGAACTTTTGTGTGGAAGAAAACAGGTGCACAATGTTGGTGTCACTGCGGAATGTTGTGTTACATCATGCACAGCAGGTGGCTCTAAAGAGCTTCAGTGTTTCCCAGTAGCTGCTCTACACACTGTTCTCTGTGTGTGGTGTGTTGAGATGGAGGGACTGAGTGCGTCTGCAGCAGCTGGCTCTGCCGTGGCACTCATCATGCAGGTATTACAGGCCCTGGGGGAAAAAGAGGACTTCTCTGCTTAGATCACCAGGCCCAGAGGGACTGCATGCTCAAGCAAAGCAGAAAGCTGATTGGCTACACATACTTAGTGTGTTTGTGCCTGTTTGGTGATCTTTTTTTCCCCTTCTTCTATTGAAGGAGGAGATTTTCTTCTGAGCCTAATCTCAACAGTTGAGCATCATGGGGGTGGAGAATGAGCTTTGAATGATCATAACACCTGGGGACAATTATTTCCCCAAATAATCTGCATGTCATAACCTAACAAATGCCCTAAAAGGACTTGACTTGGCCCAGACTTGGCTCACTTGCACAGCTACTGAGCCTTTTTTCTAAGCCTGTGCTTTTGGCTGATGTCTTAAGATCCATATAGATGGAAAACTTAACTACCATGAGATGCAGCGTGTATCTAGGCCATTAATTCAGGGGAGGGCATATCAAACTGATTTCAAATTCTTGCAAGATGCATACGACTAGACATGAACCTTCTTATCCGCCTGGAGAGGAGGAATACATTTCTGTGACGGAGGAAACACTGCAGCTGGGAGAGTTATTTTTGGTCAGTAAATGAATCCAGCTGAATTTCAACCTTGAACATGAATAGAAACATTCTTGCTTTCAAACAAATCACTTCTTCTCAAAACCGAGCAAGTGATTTCTGAGTTATTAAAGTTTCATTTCTTAAAAGTCTCACAATTTCCCCCTAGGATGTACATTGTCACACAGTGACACGCTTACATTTGATGTTTGTTTCCCTGGGAGCAATCCTTTGACAACATGATATTCTCTTCCTCTCCTGTTTAAAATCCAGATGCATTCCCACTCTCTCAGGCATGTAGGATCTCAAATGATGTCACATCGACAAAAAAAAAAAAAAAATCACTATTTTAATGTGGAGCTGCTTGTGTTCCAGCACAATCTCTTGCTACCTCTGTTTTCCTTCTCCTCTGCACTGACAGGTTCTTGATGGAATAATCGAGTGTTGAACAGGCTACAACAAACCACTGGGTACTACACAGATTGATGGGAATGCAGTAATTGACTCAAAGGGACATATATCAGGGTTTTCCACCACAGAACAGAGATATACAATACATTACATTTATATGAAGCTTTGCAAATTAGCTTTGTGTTTAATCTGACATATAGTAGTTATGTTCCATTATAGGTTTGTACAAACAGACTGTAATGGAGCTTACAGATAACAGATATAATTATAGATAAGCATTGTTTGTGTGGTTAATTGTTATAAGCTTTCACAATGACTGCTTAAGAGGCCCATGAATCATTGATGAAAGGTAGGGGGGAAAATATAATTGTATCAATGATAAATTAAATTTTGTATCTTCTGCTCACTGTACCTAATTACACTGTTGCACAACAGTTGCATTGACCGCTTTGTTATAGTGAAAAAGACTAATGAAAAAAGAAAGTGCATTGTTTCAGCTACTGTAATTACAGCCAGTGTTTTTCCTCTGCAGTCAGGCTAAATGAACTGATTATGTTGAATTCTGTTTGTTTTGCAACTCAAACATTCAGTCATGTAATATGTTCTTGTCATCTAATATAAATGTGACATAATATAGTTTATTTTTTATTAGTGGATGATAATGCAGTTTATTTTATCACTGCCTTTTTTTAATAGCTTGTCAATCATACATTGTAATCTAGGACTGATTTGTTATTCACACATAATATGCTTTATTCTTAGATAGACAATGCAGTGATGTGTAAGACTTTGGATCATGACAGGTTTTATTCATCCATACGTCTTCTGCAGCTTAGAGCAAAGCCCGTCATGTGAAGTAGGCATAATGTTTTCAGAGATGGAACAAAGGTGATGTCAGAGGAATATCTCAGCCAGACTTGATATCATTGTTCAGTGTATTTTCAAGCTTTATCCTGAAATAAATGCTTCTCATAGGACCTTTTTATATAATTCAACCATAACTCCGATTGAATCCCATATGGGTGCTTCATGAAAGTGGTCCCTGAAAACAGGACATGGGACAAAAAAAAAAAAAAAAATTAAAACCAGATGTAGACTAATGTTATGAAGCAAGTTTGGAGGCACTTTTAAAAATAAATACTTACTAAGATGAAAGGGAAATAATTTTTAAGATAAAACACATTTTCATATTAATTTACATTATTTACAATACAAAAATCTGTATGTAACACTATAAAAAGGACCTTTACATGCACATCTAAATCGAGCTATTGGCAATAACCGAACTAAGGACGGAACTGGAGAGTGTGCATGCGCAGCAAGAGAATCGAATATTCGACTCCCAGACACTAGGTGGCGCTTTTGCGTTGGCATTCTTCCGGTTGGATAAAGAACAGTTAGTATAGAAACGCAGCAGATTTGAAGCAGATATAGTAGAAGGAGGAAAACAACACTGAGAGAGAATATGGACGACAAAGATGCAGCAGCTCAGTCTATTTGGTCCAAACTATTCACCCTGATCGGGTTCCACGTAAACTGCACCAAAGTCTGCTGGACATGAGCATATTAGCAGAAGGAGAATACCTTCTGTACTGTGGTGTTGTCATGCCGTGACTCTCGTCACTTCCGGAAGGGGGCGTGTCCAGGCCAGTCAATAGTCCGGCTAAGCGTGGTTTGTATGTACATGCAGAAAAAGCTCGATTTAGAACCGCATTAACTGGAACCAATAGTCCGATTTCTAAAACTCCAGTTCGGTTCGATTCCAGACCGACTAAGGTGTTTACATGGCTTTAAAACTTCGATATTTGCCGGACTAAGGCAATAAGTGGATTTTCTGTAAGTGCATGCAAACGTAGTGACTGATATGAACAAAGCTTTTTGGCTCCAGCTGCAGGAGCAAGCACTCTATACTTTGCTTTCCTTCGCGTCCGTTTAAAGTTCATGTAAACGTTTTTTTCTTTGAAGCCGCTGGCTACTGTTGAAAATGCTCATGGTAAGCATGCTTCCAACCAATCAGCAGCTAGTAAGCGCAGACTCAGTGGGCCTGATAGCCAATCATCGACTTCTGCTGCAATCAGTTTGACTGATCTCTGACAGAAACCTAACAGGTTAACTCAGCGGAAAAAACGCTTGTAGGGGCTGCAAATACAATGGACATGGATATTTCTCCTACTGTTAAAGATCTGAAGGAATTCAGAAAACTGGACTTTTCTAGGATAAAGGATGTTATCGCCAAAGACCAAAGATGAGGATTTTGCGTGTGCTAAACTGATCTGGGATCCGCAGGACGAATGGAAACAGTGACTGAAGGATCCAGAAGGAAGTGGAACCATGGAGGAGTTTAGTCACAGAAGGTATTTATGACTCATTCATTCATTTAGTTTACATTTTAGATGTGTATGTTGGGGGGGGGGGGGTTCGTAGTTAGATTGACTGTCAGACGCATATAATTTAGTCACTGTCTGTGTGCATTTTTAATCACAATCATAAATGGAAAAGAACCTCGTATGGAAATTGCTTTCGGGTTTGATAAATCACTTTGCTAAATTAATATATTTACATTTTCTTCTCCCACCACACGCACAATGCCTGTAAATGCCCGATATCACATATTCATTGAGGCAAAAGTAACTGGATGCAGATGCTTTTTTGCACCTTTTAAAGACATAAACCTTGGTGTGCACTGTTAGTAAACCAGATTGTACATTTTTTTTGTGTTTGCATTGAGTTTGCACATGGTTTAATACAGGCACACTTTTAATAGGGTTTACTGTTGGAGCAGGTGCACCGACTTTAAGCTGATGACACTTTTCACTCTCCCCTGTTCTTTACGTCCAGCTGTTCCACCATGTCTGCGTGCACGTGCATGAGTGTGAGGTGCGTCAGTCAATGACTCAATCACTTTATGTAATTATTTAGTTTATACATTTGGAAGGTTTTGTCCTGTGCTAACCCAACCTAAACTCTGACAGCACGTCCCTGGTTCTTTTCTGAAACTGGTCCCTAAAAACATGACATGGGACAAAAAATTCAAACCAGATGTAGATTAATGTTATGAAGCACTTTGGGTCTGTTTGAAAAATAAATACTTACTAAGATAAAAGACAAACTGTTTTTCAGATAAAACACATTTAACATATTATTTTACATTATTTGTAATACAAAAATGTGTATGTAACACTGTAAAAAGGTCCAGAAAATTACAGGCTACTATGTTTTTTTGGTATCTCTTCATTCTCATTTTGGGAATTGAACGAATTATTCAAGGTGGAGCATTTCACAAAAATGGCCACTGTTGCAAAAATCATCATTTATATGTGTTTAACTGGGCAGTTTCCACATGTAACACAAGTGGACACGATGGATTACATACAAAACCTGGAATGAAACTGCTTATTGATGAAAAACCTGCATGTCTGGATTAGAAAAATCACGAGGATCCTCAGATTTAACACAATGTCTTTATTTTTTAGCGCTGCATACGACCATTTCAAGCCATGTTTTCAGATCAAATGCACTGACACCTAGGTAGCTTTTCATGTCCAATTTTGATCCCACCCCCCAATATTTTATTAAATTTCATCCATTTTGGGATTGCTCAGGGCAAGAGTATAATTTTTTTGCTTTCATCTGAGGTCATCATTAGGCACATCCTGGAGGGGAATATGTCTAAATTTCTCTTTTTATTATTCGGTCTAAAAAGCTGGCAAAGGTACCAAAATGAACCAAGTTTCATTAAAAATTCTGTTTGTTTTCCTTGTTGCCTGGTTGCCATGCTGAATCAGTTTAGAAATGATAAATTGCGCAGGTTTTTCTAAACTGTCTTTAGGTCCATTGAGCATTGACATCTCACCTCATTTTATGTGCTTGAAGCTTTGGCCAAATTGTGATGGGTCACAAATTTTATTTCACAGTTATCAAAATTTGTGACCCCCTCTAAATAGCTGTTGTTGTGGCTCCATGTTTAGAAACAGGGATCAAAGTATAAAGCATTCAATAATGTGAAGCGAACATAATGTCTGCCCAGACTGAGAGAAGTCCATCCATGTTTTCATCTCCGACGACAACTCTAATGGTCTTCTAACTTCCATTAAACAGAGACCATTAAACAGGCGCAGCTCATTCAGAACGTGGCTCATCGTGAACAGAGCACATTACTTCACTTCTAAAACCTTTACACTTTACAGAATCGGCTCAAATGTTCCACTGTACAAATTACTGAAAGGTTTAGGCCCAGAATACGTCTGCGATAGGTTTAATGAATATGGAATTTGGAGGACTCTTAGATCTATTGGCTCAGCTCAGGTAGTAGAGTTCAGAGGCCAAACTAAACATGGTGAAACAGCATTTAGTGGTTGTTCAGCATAAATCTGGAACAAACTGCTGGTAGGGCTCAAATACGTCCAAATATAGATCTAAAATCAAGGTCAAAACATTTTTTTTCATGTGCTTCGGACTGAGCTCTAAAAGCTACTTATTATTATTATTATTCTCTTTCATTAATACTGTATTTCACTGGTTCCCAACCTTTTTTGGCTTGTGACCCCATTTTAACATCTCAAATTTCTGGTGACACCAGACATTCAAAACAGAGACTTTTTTTTTTTTTTTTTGCTAAAATGTATTTGTAAGTGATCATGTAATAGTTTTCTATATAATGTATATTATTATGGATGGAGGCAGAAAAGCCAGGTGTAGATTACTGCACAAAGGGAGAATTAGATT
>JAPTYQ010000006.1:27368422-27382161 GCA_029814465.1 Ostorhinchus cyanosoma | reverse complement strand
AAAATATATATATTTATGGTAACTTCAAGCATTTGTTCACAGTATCACATTGTAAAATTACAGGATGGTTGTGTTTTTCACTTGGTCCTGACTGTAAACGATCCAAAGTACAATTACACACAGTATTAGATGGTGTAAAAGGGGATCTGAAGACCAACAAGGAGGAGTGAACATAACATCCATCCACTCAATAAACTGTAAATATTATCAGCCCACAAAATTAAAATGTGATTCAAGCAGTAACTTCATGCAGTACAGCTACTTTGACCATGTAGGCGTGTGATGTAAACATGTCAAAACCAACATTTTAGTAAGAAGAATGTTTCTTTATTTGTGTGAGTGCCTGTATTTCACATTATTTTATTTATCTCAGTCGTGTTTCATATGTGGGACTCAGAATGCATTGTTTTTGCAAATGTTAGCTAACGAAAAACTGGTCAAGTTAAGCTAACGTTAGCCGCGTGCATTAGCTCCATTCAGAAATGCCTGCGATTGTCCAGGCTCCGTTAGCGCCGTTAGCGCCGTTAGCACAGCTGCAGTCGAACTGCAGCAGTCAAAACAAAAAAACCAAAAAAAACCAAATACAGTTAATGGTTGTTTCTAATATACAACAATAATACATTGCTTTCATTTCTATACAGCAAAAACCTGTAAAAAGTATTCAGTAATATACAAAGGTGATATCATGAATTTTAATTGGTGTGTTATCTGTACGCATTATAAGCTGTCCGCGTGTATGTTCACGCCGTGTAAAATAATGTGTGATTAGTGGTTAGCATGCTTGGGGTTAGCGATTAGCGGTTAGGGTTATGATCGGAGGTTACAGATATGTAAACCAGAGATCTTGCCGTACATTGACACGCGATCAAATGGCATCGAATAACATGCGAAAAGATGGAAATGCATACGTATAGCACGCCAAATGCCATAAGAACTGGCATGACATACAATGCGATTTCATAAGATCAGTCTGAATATACTGTAATTATTTTTTTTTTCACAGTAATTAGCAAAGAATTTAACAGCATTTTACTGACAATGTTTATGTCTGGTATTTGCTATAAATTCTACAGGAAATGTGTCACAGTGTGAGTAATTCTGCCTTCATAGAAACATAATGGGAGCCTTTTTTTGTTAGACAAAGGTAGAAACAGATGAATTATACAGTAGTTGACTGCAAATTTGATAACAAAATAGCTTGGCATGATGACACATTTTTGGCACCTAGGTTTCTACTCCAGCTGCCAATTTCCTGCCCCTGTGGTTACGCCGGACCATTGGAAACAAATGTTCTTGGCAAAAAGGATGCCTTGTGTAGTGCCCATTAGGTGTACCAAGACAAGTACTGTGCTAAGCTATTAAGCTATTATTTAATTTGGTGTGGTGGTAGCACAGCTCTGCTTTTCATCGACCCTTTCACACAATAGACGCTGCAGCATATGAGATACGGCTACTTTTTGGGGGAGCCAAGTAAAAAAAAAAAAAGCAAACAAACAAACAAAACAGACTATTTGTCAAAGTTTTGACTGCGATCAAGATTGCAAGAGTGAATACTATATTTCTGTAGCCACATTAATAGCCATAGCATCAGTGTGTCCCCTTTGTTGCTGGGTTTTTTATATGATAAGACTGAGTAGAAGCAGTTTTCCAACCATGTAGAGAATATCAAATCCATCTGATAGCGCTGGCCTCCGCATTAGTCAGGCTTTCATCTCACACATGGGTAGGCAACGCTGCAACATTTAGAGTCTGTGCCTAAAGCTTCCAAGATCAGTTGAAGGATAGTGGTATCTTGAGCTGTTTAACTCTACTTCAGATGCACTTATGTGTACATTTGTAATATAGGCCTTAGTTGCATTTTTCATTGCGCGGGGTTACCATAAGTTCTTGTAAAAATATGTATGTGTTGCATTTAATTTGATTATTTATGAGGCATGTATGCAGCTCAACCCCACAGTGTAAAGTAATGGTGTATATTGTCAAATAGAAACTTTTCTCCTGATGTTAATGCTTATCTCCTTTACACAACTGAGTTTTCAAAATGTTATTATTAATCTATGCACTCAAAAGTCATTTTCAAGGGTCTGATAATGACCCTCTTTAAGTTCCATATACATACAGTATATGCTTAAAATATTCATGAATAAACTCTTAAAAACTTTCTCCACCTTGCCTGCCACTGAGGTTTTTTATGATCATTAATATCACCTAGAACTACTGCTTACTCATGCCCCACTTCTACCGCAGACCAGAATAGCTCAGAGGGAGGTGTAGACAATTAGGAATTAAAACTGGAGCCTTTGTCATTCTGATGTCTAATAATATGTTTTAGAGGGGTTTAAGACCATGTGCAAATTAAGGGCAAGGTTCATGCCATTACCTCTGATTGTCAAACTCCTGCAAGTAGTGCAAGACTCATAGTCATTATTTTTTCTGTTTTATTTTTACATTCTGTCATTCAGACATGCCTGGCGTAGCTAGGAGACAATATGTTTAACATTTGGCTATTTGGTTACAGATGTAAGGAATGCATCATAAATGTAACAGATAAATTGTTAAGTTCAGTAACGGAAGTAAGATAATTTCATTTCACCACAGTGAAACCAAGCTTTGTCGTGTTTTATTGTGTATTTATACAAACCCATATTACCTCTTTTACCTGCTAAGCATTGGAAATTCATTTGCATGCTCTGTGTAACCATGACCAGACTGCTTTTTCAAAGACTGAAGCGCACATTGCGGATTGCTGAGCATCGTGCCCCTAGGCCAGAATTTAGAGCAAAGTCAGCAGATTCAGAAAGTCATTCACATCTTCATAGAGCTGCCAAGAAATGAGATGAGGTTTCTGTTTTCTCATTTTAGACAAAACAGTCAAAAGAGCCTTTATGTCATGAAACGTGTGCTTTGAGTCAGGACAGCCTTGATAGCTCGGTGTATTACAGCGTACAGCGAAGTGATTTTGGTGAGAGCTCATCTTATATTTGAAGTTTCTACTGCCTTTGTGCAAGCGTTGGCTTTGTTCTCCTGTTGTCAGTAAAAGAGTCACTGTTGAAGTAATGCTAGACAAACAGATGAACAAATGACCAGCGCTGTGACGTGGCAGTTGATCAAATCACTTGTCAAGATTTTGTGACAGACAGCGGAAAATACAGTACGATGTCAGCCCTGTCATCCAAGAGTAAATAAAAAGCAAAGAAAGAACGGAAGAAAAATGCTCTTAAAGCTAATGTTTGCTGCACATTTATGACCGAATGTATATATGGGGGAGATAAAAAAAAACAAAAAAACTTTAAAGGTGAGAGGAAACGTTCTCTATTAATATAAAAACTACAGTATATGAACAATTATGAGCCAAAGTCTTGCTCCTTTCATTGTGTGTGTGTGTGTGTATTGATAGAATTAGTGGATCAATGATTATTATTAAACAGTTTACATAAATAGGCCTAGATGGTTTTGATTGCCAGTGGATATTTGTGTCTTTTTGGATTAAAAGATAATTTTGCAAGCGTAGAATGTCATAGATGATAAAGGAACATTTAGTTTTGTGTGAAACGGCTCAACGGATTGCATGTCACCATCACCAAAACAGCCACTTCCTTTGCAACATTTTCCCCCAATCTTCAAAAATAAAAGCAAAAAAAAAAATTTTAACCAAAAGCAAAAAAAAAGTCTTTAAAGATGTAGGAATCACTAGGCTGTAGAGACATCGTCAACAGCTCTGAACACATTGTGGACGAAGGCAGTTATGATGACATCGCCTCTCTGACTTTCAGGTGTGTAGTTTATATTTACACTCGAGCTGCCAAAATTAACGTGGATTAATCCATCATCATGATTAATCTGATTAAAAATTTTAAGACAATTAACCCATTACAGTGTAGAATTACTCTGAACGTCTCTGGCAATGCATTTCGGGCAGTTTGTCCAAGTCGAGTTACCGTTGCATGTGTGCAAACGGGCAGTTGATCCGATAGTGACAGGCAGCAGAACCAACCCATAAAGATAGAAGATGCTAAACTGCATGTAACCCTAACCCTCTGGATGGAAATTTGAGGACAAAAAACCCAAGATGGAACAGTCAACCGACAAAGTATTATGCACACTCTGCAGGAAGGAGTTTTCTTTTCACTGAAGCACTTCCAGTTTAAAGTACCACATTAACACCAAGCATACATTAGCGCGTCTGCTAGCACCTCAGCTAATGCGTCACCCAGCCTGTGACAAACACATTAAGTGCATTTATATTCCCTTCTTTCTTGAGTCTGTTTGCTCATTCAAAAAGAAATGTGATTAATATGGATTAAAAATGAATGTTATTTAATCTAAATTAATCCACAGCAACCCTGTGATTAATCCGATTAAAATTTTTAAACCTTTGACTGCACGAATTTACACATTTTCATTGTCTGATACTTCAACAATTTCTTGAGTTGTAAAATTATCTTTTAAATTGGCAGATATCATATACAAATGATGCATAATTCAAGTCGGGTTAAAAAAAAAAAAAATCATTTGTCTCCTGCCATTGACTGAAATGTAATTCTTTTCCAAAATAAACAGGGTGGATAAACTACAGTAGACCTTGTGGCATAAAGCCCATCTTGGACAAACAGCAATGAGTTCCTTGTATTCTTCTGTGTGTTTCTTAAGTAGTATCACAAGAGGCCTTGGTTTCTTCCTGACTGTAATCTGCAGTACCTGAAGCACAAGGAACACAGTAACATGGTCTCAGTGCGGTTATTCTATTTTGCACTGTACATACACCTGTGCACCTGAATGTCTGCCACAGAACTATTATTTTTGGTTTTGTCAGTCTAGAAGCCAAAAAATCCACGCTTGAAGCCACAACAAGCCTTATTCAGCTGCCAAGGGGAATGCAGATTTTTCAGTGTACACAGTTCTAGCAAGGACAAAATAAAAAAAAAAAAAAAAAAAAAATCTACTCAAAGCATGTTAAAATGATTACCCAAAAAAGATGAATACAGACAGCCAAGGCACGTTTTGTTTACTGACATTTTATGCCACTCTGTTTATGCATCTGTGTTCATGAGCTCTATAGACAATTACAGGCTGTTTTCACATGAAAGGTAACATTTAATGGGATAGTGGCAGTGTGACTCAGTATTTACCGGCTTCGGGGTAGGTTCGGTGCTTATCTCTGACCTCTTTTGTGTGGAATTTGCATGTTGTAGAGTCACAAACACACTTTTATCAGAGGGACAGAGATAGAAGTGGTCAGTAGATTAGAATGTGTAAGCGATTATCCATTTATGTGCTTCAGCTACTTGATGGACTACCTTAGTTTTGTGACTCACAGGTTAGTAAGTGCCAACAAGTGACGGGCTGTACTGAAAAGAAGAGGCCAAGAATGATAATGTGCTTGGTTTTTGAAAATAATTCAATCAATCATTTATTTATACAGCACTTTACAACAACACAAAGAAGACCAAAGTGCTTTACATCTAAAAACACGATCGAATTATAAGATAACAGTAACCGAGAAGAATTGTATAAGAGCGCAACAATGCATTTGTCTTCTCATTTTTCTTTGACATCATGGGAAATGTCACGACAGCCCGGGAGGCCTTCAACTAATGAAAACTTGAGGAGTTACAAACTGATTACATCTATTAAAAAACTTTGTGAAACTGAAACCAAGTAGGCTACATGATGAATCTGATAAAGTTAAATTTTAATACAATGGTTTATTTTCTGTGTCTTCAAGCGCTTGATTTACATCTGCATCTAAAATTAATCTCTGGAGCAATTTTGCATCATTGAGGAACAGAAGTGAAGTTAGGTCAAATGACTGTACTGTCAGTGGGGTGGGGGTGGGGAGGGGAGGGGGCACTTCAACCAAAAGTACTTTTTGATTATTGATGGGAACTGTTCATCTTTGTGCCGTCTCCTTTAGAGGGTCTGAAGGAGACACAGTTGAGTCTGAATTAATCAGAGCACTTCAGTCTCATTTGCTCGGTGGAAGTTTGGTGTCTTGACACTGAAGTATTTTGGTGGAAGATACGCAGAGAATCAGTTGTACTATCTTTAGGGTGAGTTCAGAGTGTAGGTGAGGACTAAATGGGGGCGTAACTGGCTGAACAGGCCGACACTGATCTTAAAGTGTTTTAGCCTGTGCAACACTGAGGGCGTTTTCACACAGCGTAGGGACGAAACAGGAAGTGGCGGTGTGGATGGAATTCTGTCCCAATCCAACAAACGCAGAAGTCAGAAGAAGACAAACCCTTACGTCATCGACCGAGCGACTATTCTGTTCATTTGTCTGTAATAGCTGTAATACTTTAGCCCGTTTGACGCAAAATGAAGAAGAGCGACGTTTGTTTTCCCTGATATGTCACTGAGTGGTTTGGGTGATCAGGTGAGCCAGTGCCGAGGAGACAACAGGAGCGCCGTCTATGTTCTCGTGGTGATAAACTCACTTCCGTTCCACTAGAGGGAGTAGTGAGTCACTCTGACAAAGAAAATGATAAATGAATAAAAACTAGAAGCACAGACTTTTGTGCAGATTTCGACAACACAAACCAGCCTGAAAAGGGAAGTGATTTGTGTTTTTACTGTGGCTGTTTTCTGTCTAAAAACAGAGCCATAATGTAATCAAGCTAATGCCGCACACGAAGATTATAAGACGCATTGTTATTTTGACCAACTGTCGAAATAACCAGCTACGAGTTTTATTTTTTAAGAAAACTTAGTGATACACAATACAGATGTGTGGAAACAATGAGCTTTCTATTTGATTCAGTGAGTGATTTAGACTGTGAATACATAACATGAATTTGTAGGTAGTTTTAATAGTCCTAAGTGTGTTCTGGTTCTGGAATATCAATACTACATAGATCCCTTTTGGTCACTGATACCAGGCTCTGGTAAATATAAGACAAAATATATTTTTAAAGACACAACAATAGTTGCATGCACCATGTGTTTTTGTTAAATTGAAGATTATTCTGAAGTCTAAAACTTATGACTCTGATACCATAGTTTAATCATACTGAATTTTTATTTCTATAATATAAGAATACATATTTGATCAGAAATCACCCACTATTGCCACTTAACCACTTGTATTACAAAGGAGTAATTTCTTAGCTAATCCAATTGAACACCATACTGTGTAATAAGTAACTGGAGTCATTATGTCCCATTGGTCAACAGTTCTCAGCACTAATGGCAGTTAACTATTAAGCAGCACATTCCTGTGTAGGCTGTTAGCCAGAGGGCGTTGGCAGTTTCATTAAAATTCACTTTTAATTAATGATCTTGTCTGTTTATTACAAGCATTGTGATGTGCATGAGTACAACCCCTGTGCGTTTACACATTGTCAACATGACAATAAACCCTGATGGCTATCTTTGGTTATGATCTAAAAATGATTCTTACAGTGTTTAATTAATTAGGAAGGGTGGGTTAAACTTAGAAACTGTCACAGAGCCCAGTGCCCTCACAGAAACACTGTCACAGTGCCTCAAGGTCTGGTCACTTTCATTATAATAGACAGCAGAGAAGATTTGGTTTCTGTTGCAGTCACCAGGCAGCTGCAATCATGAGCGCAGCTCTCACACTCTCGCCCAGTAATTAGAAACAGGGAGGATGGAGGGGAGAGCTTGCATTTAACCTTCACATCTCCTTGTTTTATTAGAAGTGAATTTTCTCTGCTGATTTGGGTAATCCTCCTGCACAACTTATGTCTTATTTCATTCTGTTTTCCTAATATGCTCAAGGTATTACTTATTATAAATACAAAACTGTTTTTGCTGTCTTGTTTGGTTATTTATTTTTCAAATGGTAAGTATATCTGTAATTACAGGATGGGATTTATGTGTTGTCTGAACTGTCTGAAGAATAATTTAAATTTGTTCATTCTTATCATATAGAATGGACTTTGGAATTGGAGTGTAGTGGAAATTAGTTGTGAGGTGTATGCTCCTTATCCACCCCGCAACTAATTTTGTATGCCAACAGAGACGCTTGGCTTGCCGCCCTTCAGTGTGTGCACCGAGGGAATCCCAAATTCCTGTCGTAAAAGCACAGGAAGCTGTGACCTCCTTTGAAAGACTATGAATCATCCTGTTATCTCCATCTCTTCAGCGGCGGAGACTCTCATTCTAACGTATCACTGTCGAGTCAGGGCTCGGTAAATGAAGTGGGAAAGCAGTGGTAATGACATTGCAATGGCATTCTCAGAAATGAATTGGGGAAATAAAATTTGCATGGCTTCAGATATGCAAACAACATTATGGTCCAAACTCAAAAGAAAGTTGATGCAGGAGTAAACCTAAGTCATACAAAGGTTGGATAAGAGAGATCTATTCAGTAATACGCTTTTCGGTGCAGTCCCAGGCTGGGGTAATGAAGTCATTAGCATGCCCTACGTGTATCTAGTCAAATTACCTATTGACATTGCTATTGCGATTCAAAACAACCAGGCCTTCAAGTCAGCTGATTAAATGCAGGAAATCCGTGTTCTGGCTGATTTTCTCTTAATTGGTGGTGAAACCTCTACCCAAGTTCACACTCAGACGATTGTTCTTGGGAAATATGCACTATATTCCACCTCTGCTGGGATCTAATTTATCCAGAAACTGAGCTTAACGGTAACATCTGAAAGACATTTGAAAATAGAAAACGTAAATAGTTTTTTAGAGGACGGCAGTTCCTCACTCAGGTTTATTTAACTTAACATATCCACTACGCAGGCGTATAGAGAGGTTTTACTGTTTCACTTGGATTTGTTTGATTCTTCCTGGCATGCACATTAGGTCCGAATCTTTTCTCCACATCCTGGTTGGAATATGATTTAGACCGTAGCGAGCTCTTGAATTTACAAACAGTCATTGGTAAATAATATCTGAGGCACGTGAAAATGGGTTTGAGACTTACAACAGAAAGCGCTTTGCATTAATCATGTTGTTCAATTATTCAGGTGAATGAGACATTACAAAGATGAAAGATATTTGATTGATAAAAGTAGGAATCCCTGCTCCCCATTTCTAATCTGTGTGCAGGAACAGAACGAATTTCAAAGGTCACTTCACTGCCATAGAAAGACATAATGGATACTGTACGTCACTGTTTCTGCTTTTCTTGGCTGGGACTTGAATATACAAATGTATACAGTATTCCAGACTCTGACTGAAATAATATTCCACCCACATATGAGTAGTTATTTATCATTTGATTGATTTATTTTAGTGAAATGGTCTCAGTGATGATGTCAACGGAGGCTGCTAAATTAAAATTTTACAGCGTCCAGGGAATTAATAGTGGTTTGTCTTTTTGTTTTTGTTTTTTTTTTTTTGTTGATTTACGGAAATTCCAATTAAACAACAGCATTGTAGTACAGATTCATAATTCATGGTCAGAAATGTGTCAGCACAAAGCCATTTGTAGGTATAAATGATTGTGTTCGTACATGCGCCCAAGGGAAGGACACCGTAGTGGGGTTCACATGTGGCGAAATGCCAAATCCAATTCTTCTGCAAAAATAGGTTTAGGCTGGCCTCGCGCCAAAACACTAAGTAAATCTATCTTGTGCCAAATTACAGTGTTATCCAAGCTGGATTTGATATGGCTTATGCTGTTTAAAGATGACTAATAATGGCTGTTAAAGATGAATTAGTAGATTCTGGATTAAGATGGTGTTATGTAATGTAATGTAATGTACAAGAAAATCCTCAGTATCTCTTCATATGCACTTGGCTTGTTTCTTTCTCTGTGGATGATAGGTTAGGTTAGATTTTTTCAACTGTTAATGACTATGACATTTCTAAATGTCTTGTAAAATAGGGCACATTGCCTGACTTTAAAAGGGGAGATAGGACACCTGGTGGTCTTGAGCTGGCCAGGGGCCCAAAGGATAGAGAAAAGGCTAACCTTTTAAAATAAAATAAGATTAGGTCATTCATCCTTGTCTCAGCGTCTCCATTGTACTGCTTTGCACAGAGGAAAGATGAAATATCAAAATCTAAAGGCCTCATGCACAAAACCCAAACTCTAGAATTACATTTCATGCCACACATACACAATATATTGCAGAACTGTACTTCAAGTGTAATAGTGGAGAATCTGCAAAACACCGTGGTGCTCCTTCCTGGCATGATTTCAAATCATTCGCCTCCTACTGTACAAAGTCAGTCCTGATCTCAATTAACATATTGATTCTGAGAAGTCTCTCCATGGAGGAAAATGTCTATAAAGCATTAAGGATTTTTGCTTTTAGCCATCCGTTAGGATAACAGTTCCACGATATGCATAATGTATGGCTAAAATCTTCCTATCTACTGGGTGAAAAGTGAAGAAAAGGTTGTTCATTTCCAGAAGTTCAGGTTGTTCAGAGCATGGTCTATTGAACTGATTTTTTTCTCTCCCTTAGAACTCACTATGCTTCCCCACACTTTTGACTTAATGCTTTTCTGCATATCAGCAGGATAAAGTTCATAATATGAGGCTGTTAATCACTTAGAATCAGTGTTTGCATTGGTTCTTATAACTGTAGAAGTGAGTATTCATTTCTGCACTGTGCGAAAATAAAGCACCGAGCTCCAGTGCCCAAGTAGAGTGCAAATTTCTTTATTTTTCCACTCGTCTACAGTGTGGATTAGCATGTAATTTCTGCACATCACATTGCTCGCTGGAATAATTATCACCTGACTAAATATCCCACAGGCAGCAAAGGTGGTGATTTGCTAATTCTGTATGCGAGTTAAAATGGAACCTGTACAGTAATGCCAAAGCGCTGTACTGCAGATTCTTTAAATATTTTAATGTAACATCATCCTGCTTGTGGCTTACATAAATGCACTTTTATATTTGTGGTGACAGACCCCACATTAGGAGCTGTTGCTATTATCAAACTGAACTGTAAGGAAAAAAACATTGAGGTTTATTAGGAGAAAGAACTCTACATTTGTATTTAACTCATAACTTATATTATTTAATCTCGCAGTGTCTCTTCATTGTTTTGTCGATTGACTTCGAGCAAAGTAGATATTGTGTAAATATGAATCTAAAGGAGCCAAAGCTTTTCTTTTACTACCTGTGTATTCAAACGAGCAAATGGAAACCTATGGGCAAAACACTGTTTGATTTCCAAACTTTGTACTTTGAGTGAACCAAAACAGCTGCAGGGAGTCAGAGCCCTGGTCGACATCAGTGAGTCAGAGGCATCAGCGCCTCCAGTCTCATGTCATTCCCTCTTAATATTTTCATTAAGGTGATTACACACAAAACCCTTGATAAAATGCATGTCATTGTTGTAGCAAATTTAACTTTCTGCCCTGAGGAAATTAGCTGGGTGATGTTAACCTTTTGGTGTGATAAAGATAAATCCCCAATTTGGGAGATGCTTCGTTTCATGAGGACTCCACCATCCTGACAGTGAATAAACCCTTTTATCATGCTCCAGTGGTGCTTAAAAACAGGGACACTGTTAAAGCTCTTTGGTGGACAGTGTCCTGTAAAGGCTGTGTTAAAATTTAATCTCACTGTGTAAAAATAACCCCAAAATCCAGAGGTCAGTCTGGTTGTCATGTTGTCTGTGACATAGACACAGGAATGTCATGGTCTGCTGGTCCTCTGACTGGTTCCCAGTCTGTGATAGAACAGATTTTTTTCACTGCACTCGGTCATTACAACTATCAGTCCCCTGTTTTTTTAGTGCCAAATATTTGATTAAAAATGTCTGAAAGCCACCTGTGTTTAAAAATGATTTGATGTACAGATGTTTTTAGTTCGGTCAAAGTCTCATAAGGTAGATTTTCGTAAATAAATTAAATTTGTATTTTCAATAGAGGACATGATGAGGAGAATAAATGATTCCTCTGTGAAAAAGACAAACATTTGTTACAATAAACAGAGTAGTACCCTACATACAGTACGTACCACCTGCTGATGACACAACGCAGCCTCTATTAGTGCTTCCAGTCCAGTTTATGGATATGCTCATATTTTGCAAAACAAATTACAAAAATATTTTTTAAAGTTACTCGATATTTATGGAAACACAGCTACTGAAAAACATGAAGGTTGTGGGATTTTTTTGGTTTTAAATTTGACACATTCTCACAATGTTGATTGTGATTTACACAGTTTAGGAAAAAAAACAACAAAACTATTGGTTGAATTCATACCAAATGTGGTTTATAGATTACCAGTGACCCAGAATAGATCTCATTACATTTTGTGAACAGTAGGTCAAAGTAAAAATTTTTTATGAATTTTTTTTAATCCTTTACTTAAATGGGAGAAACTTCACATGTCTGTAGCAGCAAAACTATTGGTTGAATTCATACCAAACTGGGTTCTTCATTGTCAGTGACCCAGAATGGATGTGATTACATTTTAGGAAAAGTAAGTCAAAGCTCAATTAATTATTATTTTTTTTAAATCTTTTTCCATCTCCCATGTACTTATAATGGGCAAAATTTCCAATGTTTATCAGAACATCAATTTTGTTTCAATTACGCGCATACTGTATATAGAGGCAGTTACTTTGCTGACATCAGCACACGCATAGACTTGATGACATCAGCTGGATCGATCCCAAAATAACTTACAATAGGTGCGAGGGGCGGGGTTTGTTGTGCCTGGTATCACTTGATTCTATTGCTTTTAGACACTTAACATTGCTGTTATCTGGACTCATCAGACCACATGACATTTTATCATTAAAACAGTCCAGTCTTTATGTTCTCTGTCAAATTGAAGGTTGTTTAAGCAATAAGAAGCGACTCACTGCATCAGTTAAAGGGTTAAAGAACACATTGAAGCTGAAACATGGTAATCATTGCATACCAATAGACCTGACTTATATTGATTTTAGCCACAGTTATCAGTGACCCATACAACATGGGCCACTGGAGATTTAGCATGAAAGATTTGCAAGCGCTTATGTACTTACATGAGTTTTGTGTTGGTGTGCTGGGAGCTGATGGTTTGTTAATGCCAGTGAGCTCCATTACAACACTAATGACTGTCTCGGTTGACTACATTCATGGCAATAGCCAACAGCTTTGAAAATAGCTGCTGGACAACTGCTGCAAAGTAGTGAAAAGTCAACGTTTATCCTAAATGTGACTTGTACAGCCAGCAGGATTTTTGTCTGTGTGATGAAAATCATGCAAAAGACAGATTAAAAGTTTCCTTTATAAATATAATGATGCATAACCTGTTTTTAAAACCTAATTAATGCCATGAGAAGTCATATATAAATTAATATCTGATGGTGAAACTCTGTAAAATAATTAATTTTACAAGATTGGAATATTAAAAGGTCATGTTGAAGGCTGTTATATTGAATTGTAGAAAATCACAGCAAAGCTGATAATTATTTCCAAGGCAGAACGTATACTGATTTTTATCTAATGGACTTAGTTTTTCCTGCAAAAGTCTTTACTCATGCAAATCTACGATAATGTACATTTCCATTCAGCTGTTTTTAATTTACATTTTCAATTCGAACAACACAAACTGCAGAGAAAAAAAAGAGGAAAAAACTTGCACTTGAAAGTTTATACTTTGAAGAGGTGGAACAGTTGGTGGATTGATAAAACATAAATGCAAATAAGTGCAGTGGAAGCAGATTTAGTGCATAATTATGCATGTGTGGACCAATATGGAGATTGTAATATCACTGAATTTTCTTTACACACGCACGCACACACGCACGCACACACACACACACACACACACACACACACACACACACACACACACACACACA
>JAPTYQ010000006.1:27316255-27339387 GCA_029814465.1 Ostorhinchus cyanosoma | reverse complement strand
CTTATCTTATCTTATCTTATCTTATCTTATCTTATCTTATCTTATCTTATCTTATCTTATCTTATCTTATCTTTCTAATTTTCATTCTGAAAACAAATAAATAAAAAGCCTATTAATGTCATACAGGGCTGGATTAAATGTATGTATCTAGACCTGGTAAAAGTAACCAAAAAAGAACTGAAATGTAACCGGGTAAACTATAATTTGTATTCTCTGACATTTGAAGAGGCGCCTCCCCAGCGCTGAGTACATTTAGAAGTTTTATTTATTCTTTTAGGGAATGTTACAGCGCACTTCTCAATTTGCAGAAGGTTAATGAATAAAAATAACCCATTACGCTGAGAAAGGATGCATAGTCTGTGTCCGAGGACTGTCAGAGAAATACTGTGAGTAGTTGTCAAAATAATGCCTCAAGTCTATTTTATTTTGATATTCCTTATGGAGCTGCACTAATTCTGATTGTTTTGGACTCTTCTGATTTCTATTCAAAGACCAGCCCTTCACGCATCAAAGGAAAACCATTCAAAGACCCTCAAGATTCAGTAAACAAGTAACGCAATAAAGTGAGTTGGTTGTTTTTTTTTTTTATGTTAGCATTGTGTTTTCCCAAACATGAAGGACTTTTCAGTTAATGTTAAATTAATAAATTGTTCTCCATTGCACACGTTGATCCTTAAGGTCCAGTGAATTAGGTTTAGGGAACCGCATGAGGACGTAACTGCACAAACGCAATGTAATGTTAATATGATATTTTCATTTGTGTATAATCACAAGAGTCATTGTGTGTTTTGTTGTTGTTTTTTTGGCTTTTATATCAGCAGCTCAGAGCGTCCAAAACAAAGCGGCTGTAGTGAGGGGACGCTGGCTTTCCCTGATTGATAAATGAAGTGTACAGCGACTGAATCTCATCATTTATGTAAAACTTGAAAAAGGGTGAGTTGAGGTGACACTGCGACAGTCTGTTTACCAGACAGATGGAAATGCTGTTCCCTATTTATGCTGGGCATGACACACCAACACCCTGAAGCAACGTAAAGGGCGGGAGAAGGAGGGGGCAGAGAGAAACACAGTTGTTTGACAGTGATTATTCTGTTTTAAGTCGGTGGGTGCTCGCGTTAGAGGACTTTCACCGCTGCTCTTTAGGTCTCTCCTGCAAAACCAGACTGTCCTTAGTTATGAGGGGAAGTCCTGACACGCGCAGAATCCCTTCTGACAAATTGAGGCCACTGGGAAATAAAATTGCAGTGGTGGGTACAGAGCTATGACATACTGCGACCAACCAAGTGTCTGGACCGTTAACAGTTTTTGTGACCTCGCGCTGAAGTCCACTCTAGCGTCCGTTCAGCGCGTCCCTTGTCCCCACTTTACTCGTGCCCCCGCGTCCCTTCAGGCCCAGAATTAGGATCGTTGTGAGTCAAGGAGCTTCTCAGGACCTGCCAGAGTTTTTCTTTTTTTCTTTTTTTCCCACA
Organism: Ostorhinchus cyanosoma; assembly: GCA_029814465.1. NCBI lineage: Eukaryota > Metazoa > Chordata > Actinopteri > Kurtiformes > Apogonidae > Ostorhinchus > Ostorhinchus cyanosoma. The sequence goes on along the minus strand of JAPTYQ010000006.1, from coordinate 27,337,918 downwards.
AACTGACATCAGGATCCTGCCAGGGAATGAGAGGTCTGGGCATCAAACAGCTAAAGCGACACGCAACGCCGCCGTAACTGAGCGTGACAGTTCATTGTGATTCATGGAAAAACGTGCATTTGAAAGTGTACGCTTATAGTAATTACAGGTGATACAGCTGTATATGTGACACATGTGCCTCCTGGGTAGCGGGAGAATACTGTGATGAAACTGTCCTTCAGTTTTCGACAGTGGCGTCAACCCCTGGTGGTACTAGTTAGCATCTGCCTTGCTTAAGTGTCCTTGAGCAAGAACATAAAACCCTCCCCAAGCGGTCGAGGCTTGATAAGCAAGGGCATGAGCAAAAATAAAACTTAAACTAATGTATTCATGAATAAAATATTGCAATCCTACTGTGTTTTCATTTGAGGCATTATGATTTGCCCTCTTAGCCTAAATGAAATCCTTGTGTCTAGTACAGCTGTGATAGTCAATTAAAAACAGGTGGAGCGACCCTGGGTGGTACAGCTGAAAAATCTACAGGCTTACCAGGGTTCAACATAATAGCGGAATAAAAATGTGCATTAGGAAGCTCAGCTTGATTTAATATTCAAATTGGTCTCTTCTGTCAACACAATTAGAGAGTATTACTATTTCAAGGGAGAAATTTCACAAGCATGTACTTTGGGATTAGAGCAGGCAGAACATGTTGTTGATCTTGTCAGTATTTCAATGTCTGGCTTCGAGGTTTGGTAGAACACAGTTTGAGTCATTATATTGAACTGATAAATGTATGTACTTCACACTAAAAAAAAAAAAAAAGTTTCTTTGTGTTTGAATTGTTTGCCTTTTCAGTTCACCTCAAGTGAAGGATGAATTGTGTGGGATTTTGTCATCAACATATGGGATTTAGGAGTTCGTCTTTATCTCTGTAGAGCTGCTCTGACTTTTTTGTGCTGTTGAAGTAAAGTAATATTTTGACGAAATGAAAAGAAAGAAAGAAAGAAAGAGTTTATGCATGGTTCAGGGTTGTCTGCAATATATACCTCCAGTCAAGAACTATTTTAATAATCATATAAAAATCACAGGAACTAATCAAACTACAAGCATTAATACAAGAAACACAAACAAGAGAAAAAACGAAGCGTCTTACATAGATAAGACTGAGATACAAATAAAATATGAGACACTAAAAGTACTAACTGAATACATTTATTTGTCAATTTTATTTATTTTAAGTAAGGATAAGTAAAAAAATAATAAAAAAAAAAGAACCTTCTCCTCTCGGCCTGTAATCAGATCCTCTTCTCTTTTCCAGGTTTCAGGTCTTCATTTGTTACAGACTGAAATCCCAAACCTCCACATCTCATGTTTTATCCTGTGCTCCATTGCTTTGCTTATGGCTCATGTCTCTGCAGTATTCAGTAAAGTAGATAGGACACTCCGCCTTCCAAGCTTTTTCCTGTTACTAGTCTGAGTGTTCTCTGGGCCGATACATCCTTCATGCTGATGAAATTGCCCTTTGCTATTTCTATCTCTTTCACGTCTGCCTCACATCTTCCATCCTCTGTTATTATCCGTCCCAGGTATTTGGATCGCTAATCTCCAATTCCATCACAATTCTGTTCATTTCCTGAGCATCACATTGGTCTTTTTTTTTTTTTTTTTTTTACATACATTTACATTGCATGGAATATATAATGAAATAAACTTGACATTATAGTTTCATTTAACAGATTTTTGTAACTTTTTACACATTAGATTAGATTAGATAGAACCTCATTGATCGTTGGGGCGGAACCTTCAGGAAATTCAGGTTCCAAAGGCAACAGAACAACAAATATACACACAGGAAATACCACAGGAAAAAAGATATACAAGAACTCTACCTATCTATCTAAACCCCGCCCCTCGCACATATTTTAGCTTATTTTGGCTTTGACTCAGCTGAGGTCATCATGTTTATGTGTGTGCTGATGTCAGCATATCAATTACCTCTATATATATTTACCCAAATTTGAAGAACATTTAAACAAAATTGATGTTTTATAGACATTAGAAAATTCACCCATTATAAGTAAATGGGGGAAAAAAAGATTTTAAAAATTCTGAAAAATTCGAACTGTGACCCACTTTTCCCAAAATATATCCACATCTATTCTGGGTGACTGATGATCTATAAACCCAAATTGGTATGAATTTAACCGATAGTTTCGCTACCAGAGAGTTTACAATCAAACAAATAAAGCAACCCAAAAACAATACCCCTTGTCTCCCCTTTGGAGGCGGGGCACTAATATGTAGAAGAAGAAGTAGCTTAATATGTTAGGATATTCTAATATAATATTATAGTATGCACAATATGTGTATATATATATATATATATATATATATATATATATGTATATGTGTGTGTGTATAGTTGAATAATCGGAGAATAAAAGTCCTAGTATCCCTACGGTGCATCCGTTGCAGTTGCTGTTCACGCAGTACTAGTAGAACCTGTCACCCTCTGGTGATTTGGAAATTAACCTCCCTCATCAGTGTTTCATGTGGTGTACTGGCACAGCATAAGTTTGGTTTCGACTCCAATTTACTGACATTATTCCCCGGTTCTCATGTCAAGCCTCAGCACTTACAGATAAATGTTGTAAGATAGAAAAATGCTCCTACTGTATCCTGTCATGCATGTCATCCCTCTCATCATCTTTTGAGATGAAGGATTTAAGCTGCTCTTTCAGCGAATATCCATGTTATATCACAACATGATGCTCCTGAATTTCCATGCAAAACACTTGTACAAATTTCATTTATCGTCACTAGTGGTAGTCTTCAGATTTTTCAGCTTGGAAATGGGCAGAAAAAAATGTGTGTGTATGGGGGGGGGTTTGTTTAGCACAGGGCATATATGTGTGCTGAAACGGGGTAGGTCATTTGTGGTTTGAATTTTTACTTACAAATTACAGACATGGACGATCTGCATAGGAGTAAAATCACCGATGACCTCTGCAGTTTTTATAAATTACCAGGGATCCTTAACTAATACTAGTCCCATATGAATAAGGATTAATATGGGTCAAATAATTTTGCAGATACATGCTCTACCAAACATCTGAAATGCCCTTTTGTGGCAAAGTAAAGTCAAACTAATGTAAATAAAATGTACACGACACATTTAACCCATAAAAACCCAAACATCCACTGGCAACTAAAATCATCTACTGATCTAAACTGTTTAATATCTGTTTATTGTCTAATCCTGTCAATACGTGTGAATAATTGGTGTAAAATGCCGTTTGTCATCATTTCATGGTCATCAGATATGACCCATTTGAATGTTCAGAGGCTCTGTAGTTACCATGGAAACACCATCATTGATTGATTGAGTGATTTATCTTGAACATGCAATGAAATCTAACATATATGTGAACAAGTAAAACTTAAATAATGATACAAAAATCTTTGAAAGAAGAACAACACAGTAGTTTCATTTACATGCCTGAAAAGGAGAGGGCAGAAGTGCAGTTAATTTAATCCCGCCCCTTCTCCATAGAATATTAATAATATATATTTATCATCTTTATTCACCAGTAAAACCTAGAGTTTGATAAATCACAATGAATGGAAACGCTTTTTTTATGTTCAGTTAATGACATATTTTACTGAAAAAGTCAATTTCTCTGCTGTTTTGTCTGTCTTTGATTTGATAACCTTCAACTTTAATCTGAATTTTTATGAATATCTACATGATCAGTAAATTAAACACAGGAAAATACCTGATTTATACTGACAAAATGCAAATTACAGAGAATGATATTATAATAAATGGTGATAAACCACTTAAGAAAGGTTAGATTCACAGAAGTAGTCCTGGGTCTCTGTGGGTCAACGATAAATAAAGGTTTAATTTGTAGTTTATCGTAAACATGACAAGAGGTCAACACATTTACAATCAGTATAAAATGAAAAAGAGGAGAACATTCACACTTATAATGACACTACTTAAATATGATATATGGAATGTTTTCAAGCCTGTAATTGCAGTAAATATTACTATTACCGAATCCTTTGTAACAAACCGGTATAAGTAACATATTATCAACACATTTTCTGTCCTCTTAATTGCATCTTTCTGTCAAAGCAAGTGTCCTTCAACAGCGTCTTTAAGCTTAAAAAAAACCAACCCATTTTATTTGAATTCCTTCTCTCCCCGAAGACATAAAAAATGTGAAGGAAACGTCTCCCAGAGGGGGTTTTAAAGGGTTAACCCGAGGAAACGTTTTCACCGTGATAGCCTGTTATGTGATTCTGCCTCTGCAGTGGAGTTGAAACTTGTGATGACTGTGAGGCCAGAAGCTTGGAGTAAAAAATTAAAAATAGATGAAAAATAGAGTGGTGTTGATGAGCGGGGGAAGACGGAAGGAGCTTTAGCTGGAGGCAGGAGAGGGTTTTGGGCTGTGACACAGTGTACCCCATGTGCTTAAACGACCGTTCAACCATCAAAACGAGGGAAAAAAAACAAAAAAAAAACGGTGTTAACTCCCTAACAAAGCCTGCATCTCGTCCCCTCCATAACTGCAACGTTTGTGTGTGAGCTCATGGGCAATTCAGCCGGGGCTTAACTAAAGAAGACTGTTTTCATTAAAGCATCATGGGTTATTAAGTGAAAACAAATGCATCCACCACTGTCAGATTAAAAACACAGAGATCTGCTGCGAAGCCAATCTTTTGCACATTTTTCTTGATGAATTTTAATAAAAACACGCCGCGTAACACCGCCCTTACTTGAAGTGAGGGCTGCTTTGTTAGAAGCGAGGGGTTTATAGGAGACGGTGCCGGTGATCATAGAGCTGCTGTAGGCCAAGATTATTTTATGGTGTTATGTTCTTTTGTGAAATTGCATTTTAGGCCTGTAGTATTGACTTTGTGTGGAGCTTCAGATCGCTGGCAGGTGGCCACTGTCTGTCCATTATTTGTAATTGAATACATTGTAAAAAGGTTTTTCGACAGTGCACATACCCTCAGACACCCACAAAATCTTCCATGTACAATTGTGCATAAATAAATAAATGAATAAAACTACCATCTAATAGAGCTGCTACTTTAAAGTGTGCAGCTGAAAATGGTGTAAATGTGTGTGTTTCAGTTACAGTAACAGAAATGTACCTCAGAATCTATTGTTTCTGTTTCTATTTTTCAACCCATAAACACCCAGTGCTACTTTTGTGTCAGTCCCCAAATACATTTTTTCTCTGTATTTAACTTTTCGTAAATGATTTATCACCACTTACTATAATATTATCCATTCTATGTGTTGTGTTTTTACAGTGAAAATCAGGTAATTTCCTGTATTTAATTTATTGGTCATATACTTTAAACATCATGCTGAGATTAAATTTAAGGGGTTTTTATATCAAAAACAGACAAAACTTAAGAAACAGTTACTTTTTCAGTCAAATATATCATTAATTCATCTTAAGTGCGTCTGATCCAACTCCATGGGTTTTACTGTTGAATCAATGTTCACAACGGAGCCTCTGAACGTCCAAATGGGTCACATCTGATGACCAAGAAAAGATGTAAAACTGCATTTTACACCAATTATTTACATGTCTTATTAGGATTAGTGGATCGACACTTACTAAACAGTTTAGATCAGTAGATGCTTTTGGTCACTGGTGGATATTTGGGTCTTTATGGGTTAAACTCTCATTCTGTCCACACACTACAAATGAAGTGCATATTGTTCTTAAGGTGCACACACATGTAGACACTTACAATCAGACCTGTTCTGATTTCCAGCTGGTCAGTGATCTAGAAGAGCACCACTGGCAAACCACGGGCCTTTGTAAATATTTGCTTGTGAAGCCAAAAAGCAAACAAACACAAAAAACATTATTATAGTATTTAGTGTGATTGCAGCTGTTACCTCTTTAACTCCACAATGGTTAGTAACCTTGTTCTTGTAAATTACACATTAGATACCTGTTGATGTTTTGGCATATTCCTTTTGTCATGAACAAAACGTTGTGACAATGAGGCAAAGTAAAGCTGCTTCTTGAGCAGCAGCAAAGACGTGTTTGCTCTTCTCAATCCTAGACAGAACTAACTGATAAACATGGGATTTCTTGTACTGTGTTTGCCTCCCATGAACTTGACAATTGCCGCTCTAACCTTTTTTTTTCTCCTTTTCCCGGGAACAGTGTTGCGTTTCTGAGAGTTGCACTGTGCTTGGGTAGTGAACTGAATAAAACCCTTAAGGGACTCCTTTGCTGTCATAAGTGCACACAGGTTTGCTCTCTTCAGTGATGCGCCTGCACCGTAGCTGTTATCGGCTCTGAAAGATCTTGACGTGCAGACACTGATGTGGATTATCTAAGAAGTGATAGCAACTGGAATGCTTTCAAATTCCAGTACGGATATTGTCAGGATGTCTGAGGGAATACACAATAGGAGGCAGCAATTACTCTTATCACTTAGCCTAATCATAAAACCCTACATGAGAAACTTACATCAGAAAATAGTTGCTATTAATCAATAATTAAGAGCAGGTATGTATTTGCGTGTATCGTAAAACTACTAATGTTTCATTCAGGTTATAATGTTTATCACAACCCTTCCACTTTGATATTTGACTAAAGGCGAACACACACCAAATCAACTGTCGATCGTTGCCAGAGAAGGAACCCTGACTGACTGACTGACGCTAATCTGTACTGTGGCCCAAAAAAACAAAAACAAACCAAAAAAAACGGAAATGGTGGAACATCTCTAGACCAAAACACAGAGTTCGCTGTTGTCAGTCATTGTTGTCAGCAGGGAGTGTTGAGTCAAGAAGGAGTGTTGCACTCGTTGAACGGATGCTTAGTAATAAGAAGACACTAGTGTTATCAGCGCTCGGGCTTCTTCTTGTGGAAGAAGAAAGATTCCAGTCTGACTTTTTTTAATAGTCCAATCTTTATATTAGGACACATTTTCAGTGTACATATCCTCTATAAGCATGCCCAGTTTAAAAAAAAAAACAACTAACAACAAATAAAAACTAGAAAAAAAAAGGGAAAAGTAGTCTCCACCCACTTAATTATGAGCGTTATAGCTATTCTGTTCTGTTCTGTTTCCTATAGATGTTTGATCAAAGTAAGCGAGGAAAGGCTTCTACGTAATGTAAAAATTCTCAGTTGATCCTTTGAGAGAAATTTTGATCTTTTCCAGTTTCAAGAAAGACATTTACGTAGATTCAGATCTTCTCGTTCACTGATTCGTTAGTCAAGGGCTGTCCCTCCACCAATCAGATTGGTCAGACTGGACCAGTGGGTAATGGGGAACAGAACAGAACACACCAAACAGGTTCATGTTCGACCACGTCTGACCGCCGAACATCGGGTCGGTGTGTCTTCGCCCTAAAACTCACCTGCATTTTACTGTTTTATTCGACTTTTTTTGTTATGTCTATGTGACAGGCTGCAGCCATGTATATATTACCTACACAACCGAAAAGCCATGTGGTGTTAAACTAAAGTCCTTGTGTAAATCCAAGAGGTGGAGGAGACTAGATGTCGGTGTAACGGGCCCGACTGGACACAAGCTGATCATCTGCTTTACGTTCATTCTGGATTCTTGAAAGCATCTGTTTCTCAGTTGAGGCAACGTAGCGACCCAGCAAAAAAAAAAAAAAAATCATCCAATCACATAAGGACAAGAAAATTAAGACCAGTTTGATTTAATTTTATCTGAGCCCCACATTCAGGAAGTGAATGTATCAATACAGAAATTAATAAATCCAGTTAAAATCAGCTCCAATAAATGTTGAAACGAACAGCAGGACACATGATGAGTATTATATCCTAATAATTTATTCCACAGGCATTTTTGCTTAAATTAATAAACAGCTCCTCTTCTGAAATTACTTTTCAGCACCCCTGCACCCCCCTGTGGACCACCCACCTCTGGAGGAAACTTTAGTTGAGGGCTATTAAAAACAGAATGTCAACAGTAGGAGTGCGTAACGTGACAAAAATGAACATATTTATGTCATTTCAAGTGTTGATTGAAAGGTTTAAGGACACAGTTGACAGACGCAGGAGGGAAAACGCTCGCTTTTCCCCAGTCGGTTCATTTGTTTTAGTGAAGTTAAAACGACAGGGAATGAAGCAGGACTTGGAGTAAGCAGGATTTTCTAAGGACATCCTTATCATCTATTCTTGCATTTGTCCAAGCAAAGGTTTGAAACCCTGAAATTCAGCGGATTAATGTCTGCTGTGATAACCGACAGGATGCGCCATTGGACTTGGAAGTGCAATCCCCAGATTTACTGAACCGTGACGCCCTTGCAGAGTGTTTCATTTATATTTTAGGAAGGAAATAAAATGGAAATAACAAAATCACATACATGATAAATGGGAGGATGACTGTAAAAAAACACGCAGTATTATTTTTTTTTAATGCTTACTGTAGAGTCAGAGTAAAAATTGGGAGTAGAGGCACAAGCAGGGCCAACTTTATCCTCCTTCCTGCAAGAGCTGAGGCACTTGATTCATCAAAGCGGGGGTCAGGCCGCCCTCATCACCACCAGGTGGGTTTCATTAAGTTGTCATTCTCCGCTGTAGAGAGCAGGCTGCCTGTGTGTCGGTCGCGGATGTTACCCACACCGGCTCACCGTGTTCACTGGAGATTATAGCGGCAGTCTCTTTACTCAACAGTCTCCTATGTTCCTAGTTTGATTAGAGTATTGTTGCAACAAACGCAGATCAATTTATTTTGCTCTTTATTCGTTAAGCAGGTTACATTCAGATCAATAGCTCTATTGAATGAGATTTGATACTGACTGTAGAAATAACCTCAACGCACGACACTCGACACAAAAATTAATATTTCATTGGCATATGGAAACAATTCTTATTGATTCACAGTGTCGGCATGCAAAACATGTTGTACAAGTCTGTGCAAAATACATTTAAAACCCCAGTGTGTGCAATTTACTGACATCTGGTGGTGAAGCTGCAGATTTCAACTAAATGAATAACAAATGGCTGCAAAGTCAGACATAGTTAGGATTTGTTTTGTCCATTTTGGGGCATTTTAAGGGATAGCAACTCTGGTCCATTCTCAAACATAGAATGTGACAGTGCTGCATATGGAAGAGGATGTTTTAATCCCTTTAAGGTGTTCTATAGTCAAGCCATTTCAGTGGAATAGTCATGGCTAGCACATTGACCCTTGGGAATCCACAGGTTCTAGATGTGGTAGTATTTACGCTGTTGTGTATTCGTGCATGCTGTACCACATGTGTCCAGCAGTCACCGCAAAGTGTTCTGGCCATAGCAACACGACTGTAAGGTTACGGTATTCTAAAATTGCTAATATCACCCAAAATATTGATCCTATCAGCTTGTCGTTTTCGCTAGTATGTTCCTTGACAAAAAATACAGAAGTGTGCTTAACTACAGCAGTCGGCTCTTTCCGGATTTTGTGTGAATCCCCGGACACGCACACATGCACATAGAGGCCACTTGGCTTTTATAATACAGATGACAGTGTTATGACATGCCCTCCATTCAAATTCTTATTAATAAGAAAAAGAATAATAATGGATTAGATTTCTATAGCACTTTTACATTATTGATCCATTGTTCATTCACTCTTACATTCACACTCTGGTGGTGATAAACTATGTTTGTAGTCACAGCTACTCTAGGGCAGGTTGACAGAAGCATGGCAGCCTGTTCGTACCAAACGGCTCCTCTGACCACCACCGAACATTCATATACATTCATACGTCTGAGTGAGTGACAAGGCTAGTAGTAGTAGTAGTAGTAGTAGTAGTAGTAGTAGTAGTAGTAGTAGTAGTAGTAGTAGTAGTATAAACTGACCAACCATAAGTATATGATTTACTATTTAAAAATACTTTTTCAGACAAGTAATAATGACTCCAAAAACACGTTTCCTGTTTTAACTAAGTGATCAATTATTCATGATCATCCCAAGAAGAAAACAAAAACATGGTGAAAAAAAACTCCGCAGCTGTGATTTTTGTACAGTTATTACTAAGCTATTATTTTCTTCGTCAGGGCCAGTGAGCAGGAGAATGCAGAGAATAAACAGCAGAAAACCACAAAGACAATAACAAAGGTCTCGGCTCTAATTAGTTTGAGCAACTTGGTGGTTAGCCAATTATTCCTTTTTCCATTTTCATTGCCATCTTTCGAAGACCGTTCTAATCTGTGCCGTTCTCTCATGGATCACTTTTAAAATGTGAAAGATCAGTGTGAATTCCCTTCACCTTGGCCTCGCCTTCAGGGTCAATAAAACAGGAAAGGCTCTCATTACCACCAGTGTTTGTTTTGTCTGTTCTGGGCCTGTTAGTTAAGGCTTTAATAACTGTGGTCCACGCTTGGACACAGTAGGTGACATTAATGCGGTTTAATACTGGATGTTACCTGCTGTAGAACAACAAAGAAGAACAAGTCTGTTCTGAACCACTGTAGGAACATTGTGATGACAGAAACCTGCTTGCATTTTAGGTAAAAAAAAAAAAAAAGGCTCATTTTAATGTAACAAACACAATTGTTCTTTTCAGGTAATTATACACTGATGAAATTATAATTATGTATATTATAATAAAGCTCTGTAATCTGGTTGTTAAGTCTGACAGCGCCCTAAAACTCATTTCCAGGTCCAAATAGTCTATGATTTTGGAGCTTGTAAGTGTATTTATTCTAAGATTTCTCTGTAATGAGGCATCAGTAGAGTTGGGAAAGGCCTACATTAATTTATTTAAACCAAATACAGCTATTAGTGCAGTTTTCCCTTGTCAGACTCACCTGCAGTAGTGTCTGTAGTACTTCAGTTTCAGTTCCTGGTCTGTCTACAGCGGTGCATCGCTTCACTTCGTGCTCAGACGTATATTGACATAAATTGATATTTCATTTATTGCCTCCTGAACTGGACTGCACAGATAAAGGGCTGGCAAACCAAACATGAAATGTAACGGAGTTAAACTCTATAAAAGCTTTATTCTTTATCAGGGGTATCCATAAAGATCCACTTGGAAAGATGCAGTGGGAAGTAATGTTCGTTAGCTAACACACTAATGTTAGCCAGTGCCAAACATCATTTTTTTTTCTCCTTCGATAAAGTCTCGCTCTGCTCTTTATGATCACAGGCAAAGTGGTTTAATGACAACTGGATGTGCTTTATGGACTCAGGGACACCGTACTAGAAGAAGGATGAACAAGTTTGGACCCGGAAGTAGAAAATGTCATCATGGCTTAACAACTGGATTAAATCCTTCAAAATTTTACAAACTGAACCTTAAAGAAGTTTCTAATACTGTTGTCATAATCCCTTTGATGCACAGATGAACCCGAACCATCATATAACCCCACGGTTGTATGTAAATTTAATTACCGTTTATGCTCATTGGATCATTGGAAAGAGTGGCATAATGAACTTGAATGAGTTTATCCTGCAACCTGAGGTCATAGTTTTCAGATTCAAATTAAAGATCATCACTGCTCAGACAATGAAACCGTATATATGAAACTAAAGGTATGCTGATTGTATGTAAATGTCCCTCTGACATATACTGTATGTGTAACTCACAGTAGTTAGTCTGATTGATGTTCTGTGTGATGAGCTGAGTGGTGCTGTGGTTTATGATGTCCAGAGGTTTAAAGGGGCTGCAGAAGCAGCTGCATCAGCAGGAGCTTTGGAATATGAGCATAATGCACTGTGGGTAACAGGGCTTCCATTGTGTAATAGAGGCGGATGCTCTGCTCAAGTGTGACTGTTGTGTAGGCCATTATAACCAAAATAACCTCCTTGTCGAGCAATTATTGAGGAAAAATAAAGTGAGGCAGGACGACTGCTCAAACTCAAAAGAAAATATTCACGCAAAGATGGAGAGAGATTGTGTTGGCATCATTATAAACAATATCTTCTTTAAATGTCAGAATCTAAAAATCCATCCTTCCGAATGCAAAGATTTGGGTGCATTTGTATTTCAAGTGGCAGTCTGTGTTTGTGGGACCTCAGATAAGCATTTACTTAATATTTGTCAGATTTAGGAAAAAGCCCTGAAGACTGCACAGAAGAGGAAAAGTAAACCGTCAGCATTGAAAAGACAGATTTTGTGGCTCACAGACACTGCTAATGGAAATTTTATGCTGCCATTGGACCCTTTACAGAAGAGGAATAAATTCACAGCTACAGCACTGTGTAAAACAAGAATGGTGAACTGATGATTGAGGCAATTAGTGCCATTTAATTTAATTGTCCACATATTCCTGTTTAATTGCTCTGTTCATTCATGTCAATCCACTGGGTCTAAGAAAAGTAAGATGTTTACAAACTGTGAATGTCACTTGAGCCTCATAGAAATTTATGGCACTGACACGGCAATGCATTTTCCATAAACTCTCCAACAGGAAAAAGAAATAATTGAAGCTAAACTGTTTATTAGCTACGTGACTTTGAGTTTGGGGCCAATGAAGTCCATATAGAAAAGGAGGGTTTGGCAGTGAAATATTGGTCTGCTGCAAACCACCAAGGCACTTTCTATCAGGTCACCGTCACATACAGTATATTTTACACATTTTCTCTCCTTCTGGAGGAATTAGTTACTTTCTGCAGCCACTGCTGACAGAATACAGTGTTCCTGTGTTAAGCAGGCTCTTCAATTTACTTTCACCATACCAGGAAGTACATCACCTACTTTACTTTATTTTGTTTGGATGGCGAAAAGTGCAGTCATTAAAAAATGAACCTGTCACATGTACTATTTTCATACCCAAGTCTGCGTATGGCTTATTGAGCTCTTGGAAAAAAGAAAAAAAAAAGAGTAATGGTTCATTAGCAACACTGGTTTATTTCCAGGATCCATCGGGGCTTTAACTGTGATAATACCGCAGTGACATCATTTGATAAACTAAACTGCATCATTATAACAACTCAGTGCTGTGTATTGTTTATGGGATCCCCTCTGCGGTGCACAGAAAACAATGAAGACCGCCTCGCAGCAAAGCATTGAGGTTTGTCTTTACTAATCACACTGCCAAGACTGCTGATTACAGCCACAATAATCAATGTGACATCCTAAATTGAAAAAGGAGAGAAGCTGAAAAATGAAAATTCACACCACCAATGAAGGATTCTTACCCACAACACACTCCAATACCAGATGATCAGATGAGAGATTTTATTTGTCAAGACTTATAATTACATTTTTAAGCAGCAGTAAATCAGGTATGTCCTCGTTTGTGGTTGCAGCTACCTATTGGAAAGAGATCAGGATGAAATATTGGTATTGCTGCTCTGGGCTGAGAAGATGCTTGTTTCAGCATGTTGTGCATGTCACCCTTCCCACCACAGACCCAATCAATGCAGGCTTGACAAATCTCCCATGGACTGGGAATCATATTTTCAAGTGGTTGAAGGGCATTTGCTCACCCTGACTCTCACAGTGACCCAGCGCCAGCTTGCATTTACAACCTTTCACATCGTTTGAAACATATAATCCACTCTGTATTCACACACTGACTCGAGGATGTCATAAATCTCCGCATGAACTCCATCTGCCATGAGAAAAAAAAAAAATGGTATAATATCGGATTAGGCTTGATTGTAACGTCATATGTGTATAAAATAAGGATTTACAAACACTGAAATGCTCTAGTGTTGCACACCCACATAACATGACTATTTTCTACATGCATTTATTTTTATTTTTGGGGATTCTGTTGCCAAGACAGAATCGGTTATGTCATATTTATTTATGCAGCTCATTTAAAAGCACAACACATTGTTGCTTAAAGTGCAGCATAAACATCAGACAGATAAACCCGCTTGGATCAATTAAATAACAAATACAACAACAAATGAACCAATAACTAATACAATTCTTCAGCTAAAAATGATTAGCACTCGGAAAACACGGAAGAAAAGAGTAATTAATTCCAAGTAATTGTCTTCATATGTGACCTTTTTACTATTCATATTTAAACGTGTAGTTTTCCGCAGCTCCAACTTACAAGGAAACGACTCTAAAATATAAGTTTTGCTCATATGAGATGCATACATTGCATGTTTGGCATTCACTGCAAACTCCTTTATACGGCGTTATTGTATTCTCATTCCAGGAATAGTCCAAAAGATAATTATGTGTGGTTTGCAGACAGACATTCTTAATTAGACAGTTCATTTAGCAATAATCCACCCAAGTATAAATGTGAATTATTGCGTATTTAATCAATTTTCCCCTATAAAGCATGACAAACGTATATTGTAACAACATTTTTCTTGCGTGCAATAGATTAACACTGGTCAGAAAACCGCTATTGGAGAAGCAGCAGGCCAGATTTGCTGTGTTGTTGCTGCTGCTGATGGAAGTACAGTCACTCAGTAATGTTGCTTATTTTGATGCAATTGCATTTGGAGAAAATTTATTCAGAAATCAGTGGCCATTTCCTGAGTACTTTTTTTTTTTTTTACATAAAACATAACTATCCATGTTTAGCCCGAGCAATTCTCAAAAGCAGGCAGGCTTAAAAATATGGCTGAACAAACATCCTACATTTCCTATATTTTGACAGTTTCTTCAGACGTTTCGCTGCTCACCCAGTGCACATGAGTGCACCTGACGTGTAGGCGTATAAGTGAATGTTATAAAGCCTTTGACCCGTGATGATCAGCCATACGAGCCAACTGTGATGTTCAAATCATGCCTCTCGTTTGCTGTTATTGCCTTTGGGTGTTATATCTGACACATGCTGGACTTTGACATGAGAATCACTCAGACCATATAGATGTAAGTTCGCAAAGGGACATTGGAGTAACAGAGAAGAAAACTTTTAATCGAACTGCATCATTTTTGAATCACTGCTCCAGTTTTTCAATAAGCTAAACATTCCCTTTTTCATGTCATTTAACCTTGATGTTATATATTTGCATATAATCCACTTTATGCGACTATATTTCACATCAATCTGCCAGAACGATTAACTAATTAACAGTTTTTCCATAAATTTAAATAGAAATTCTACAAGCAACCGATAATTTATGTAAAATAAAGAAAGAAAGAAAGAAAGAAAGATTTAAAAAGTCACAGGAAAGTCTGAACAAAACAAAACAAAAAACTAGGGTTTTTCTCTGGTGCAGTGGTTACACCAGGTGTGTTATTTTTTTTCTCTATAATCTATGTATTTTCACATAATGATTGTAAAAGAAAACACGCAGGTTATATTTTTTGACATTATTAACAGGAGAACAAAACAAATCTGCTCATTGGTGGAATGAGCACATGTCCCAGAGTAATCGTTCACATTCGCATGTGCCACAACAACCAATAATTACAGAATACAGTGGTAAAACAAATGTGAAGGATTTGACCTGCAATTTAGCATGACCATAAATGACAACAAAATGTGGTTGAGAACGCTGACTGTTTGGCTTCATAGCTGTGAAAAAAAACAAAAAAAAAAACATTTAGGTGTTGAGACTAATCATAATAGGATGATATTTTTATTTGAAAATGCTGCCTTGCCAGAAGGTCTTTATTCTCCTGAATATGGAAGATTGATTGAATTCTTTTCTTTCCAGACAGTAACTTCTAAATGGCTCAGTAGAAACAGAGTCATGCAGCTGAGTCTGTGCTGAAACTGTTGATGATATGGAGTCCAGGTTGAAATAACATCATTCCATTATATTCATGCGATTCGTTCACTGGGGAGTTAATAGTATAATTTGAGTGAAATGCGTGACCCCAAAATGTCAAAGAGGGAAGACATGTCACAGAGGTTTTCAGATTAGAAGTCTAATCTCAAAGTGGCCAGAGCTGGATCTGAAATGTAATATTAAAGCCAAATTATTGGAGACACTCTGCAGGAATATTTAAGATTTGACATGTTAGCAGGGACTTTTATCTGATAAGGAATAACAGATATACCTCAGTAATGTAAGTCTGTGCGGAAACGGTGGGGTTGCAACGACCGATCAAAGGTGCTTAAGAAAGATAAATAGAGGAATGTCATGACCTAAATGTGGGGCAGTGCAGGAAGGGGACAGAAATAAAAGCTCGAATGTGACAACAAAACCAGTTTCCTCCAGAAAATGATGGTGCAGCTGCACGCAAATGAAAACACTGAGGCTGCCAACCACACTCTTAAACTTTCAAGGTGATACCTGATTCTTTGTATCAGCAGGAAACTGTTGCCAAGGGAACAGAATTACTTGACTGTTGATAAAGAATGTCAGGCAATCAAGAGGGAGCTGGAGGCGCTGAAGCACACTCTGATAGGGCGGCACCTACACCTCTTCTCTGAACAGGCATGTGGGAAACCTGACAATCCATCAGCTGCTCCATGGATACTGGTCAGATTCACTCTGCTCAGCGCTGTTGTCCCACCGCTACTGCGGCAGGAGGAGCAATGTAAAGCAAAGGCATTCATAATGACAGTCATTACCTGACAAAAATAAACCTTGGAAGGTCACTGGCAGAGCAGAGCCAGTTTTACAAGGAGAGGCAGCTAAGAAATGTCAGTGCACCATTCTCTGAAGACTTCAACTGGGTAGTCAGTTAAACCGAAGATCTATAGCTTGACATTTTGTTTCTCTTTCTACAGCCTGTCTGCAGCACAGTTTCAGGGGAGAGCTGTCAAATCTGTGCACACAACCCTCTTGTCTTTATGTAACATACCTAATTTAAAGCTACTTGTTTCAAGTGGGAACTCTCATATCCACCCAGTGGTTAAGTGAATATTCTTGTTCAGAAATATTTTGTGTTACAAGACCAGCATGTTCCTAACAGTTTTTTTATTTTTTATTTTTTTTGGGTGGCTTGTCTTGCGTTCTGCAAACCTTCCGTCTACCACTGTAAGATGAATTTTATACAAAAGTTTAAACCTCTAGATATCATCTTAGATTTTAATAATGAACATTTATGAAATACTATGTAATATTATCAGTCTAAAGCCTCCTTTTTTACTGTGATGTGTGCTTGATCTCACAAATTAAGCAGTTTATACAAACAATAGCCACTCTAGTGCTTCAGTTGTTCTGTAAAGGTTTAATCCAAATGAGATGTTTTGTTAGTTTTTTTCCTGTATGCACATAATGAGCTAATGAAAGACTGTGACTGCAGAACTATTTATTAAATAATCCTGACTCGCAGACTAGCCTTCAAAGAGGGCAAATGCATGAACCAATATACTTTGCGGGATATCATCACATTTTTTTTCAAGTTAAAACTAATGATGTATCATTTCGTTTTGGGAAAGAGATACTATTAAATTAACAAAAAAAAAATGCTAAAATCATTTGCTAATTCCTCTCTTTAGAGTGTTTTATTCTGAAGTTTGAGAAGTGGTTGGAAACAAAATGTGTGCGACAGAGAGCTCACTTCATACTCAACTGAATCATACTCAGTTCATAAAACTGAAAGCTGCAAATTGGAAGTAATTATGCTCCACTTAGTGCAGAATCACCTCTCTGAAGACTCTTACAAGCGAAAATGTTTGAATAACATCTTATGGCAGAACATTTTCTTTCCATATTTGTTTATATAATTAAAATAAGCAACTAAAATGATAATGTCATATCCAGTGAACACATTCAGCTTTCTTTTTGCAGTGCTTTAATGACATGAAAGAGCTAAAGTAATTCTGAAGACTGAGAATAGCAGCACTTAAGGATTTTTTTTTTTTTTTCCATGTTTGTTGCTGCATAAAATTCATTGACAGTGTGGTGAGCCACATTTGAGAGATTCCTGGCAGGACTGATGCAGAAAAATCTGTGTGTAACAAAAGATACTGCCAATTTACCACCAAATCAAAATCCAAAATGAATAACCTTGATTAAATTACAGTGGCTCAGATTTGGAGCCTGGTTAAAATCACCCAAATGAACCTTTCTAAGGCATTAAATATCTGGAACTGACAGATTCTCTTGTGCATAATGGAGCGTTTCTTCATTTATTTCTTCATTTGTTGATGTATTATTACAAGGTAATTTTAGCAACTAATTCAAATGAGTTCCTTTGGCATGTTTTGAACTTTTACTGACTTCAGGGACAGTGTTACTTTTTTTTTTTGTATGATCTTCCATCTACTTATTCTTTCAGACTTAATAACTCAACAAAACATATAATTTCGAAATAGACAGCTCTGACAGCCTGCACAGATTTCTTTCTTTCTTTTTTTTTTTTCTTTTTCTTTTTTTTTTATGTCAACCCCACATTAGATAATAAGCTCTAACACAGCTGATTCATCCCAAGGCCAATATTTCTACAACAAATTGAGGAAACCTTTTCTTTATGCACCTGGTTTTGTCCACAGGGATGTTGTCACGTTGCAGCATGAAAAAGCTTCTCTCCAACTGCTGCTACAGAGCAATAGACACGCCAAAATATCACTGATGGAAGAGGGAATTTCACTGAGGTAAGAGATCAAATATCTATATGTATTCATAGGTGGCAGTTTTGGGCAAATTACTCTGCTGAAAGATTATTATTATTTTTTTACATTTCCTCTCCTCAGTTATGCAGTTATATTTCAGATAATGTCTCACAATTTCCACTTTCCAAGCATTTGGATGGGCATATTTTTAAAATATTTTTCCACCCATGTTTGGCATTTCTTTCTGTTCTATTGGCTGTCATTTCATCCTCCTCATTGTTTTTATTTGGCCACAATCACTTCCAACTGTCAAGACTTGTATCACATCCTAGCTTAATTAAATATAGCTAACAAATGTCACCACGGGCTTTCATTTGACAGAATAACTCTATTTTAATAGTAGCGAATTATCTTTAAAAAAAAAAAAAAAGTACACATTCCCTTAGGGTCCAAACTCCTCGCTCCTCCCTTGATTCTACCTTTAACGTCACGAAGTGCTATTCATTTTTCGTACTTAATCTCTTATTTTTATTTTCTGATCTTTGAAGTGTCTCTCTGGTGGCTTCACATAAAATTTCTATCTTTCCGTCTCCTATCGATTTAGACGCAGTCAGAGCACCTGTTTTGAGATCTGAGGTAAAACAGGCTCAGCTGCTCAGCATCCTCTGCCTGATTTATCTGCACTAACCTCAAATTCATTTCAGCTGAGAGTATAACCCGTAAACATAAGGCATCTGTTCTTCAGATAAATTCTTTTCAGAGATGGTTATGAATGTGAGTGTTTTGTTGGGGAAAGCGTTCAAGTGCTTAACAACCTTGATTACGACTTATTTCCTGTTTGCATTGTTGGGCTCTCTGCTCAAAACTTCAACACCCACTGAAGCATTAAGTTTCAAAACATGTACTGCATCAAGTTTTACTCCAAGATGCATAGTTTTTAAGATCAGTGAAATTGTGCTGAATACTGGTATCTCTGGAAGTTTGACCGGACATGTGTTTATGTAACCTTTAATTATACAGGTTGTCCCACTGAAACATGCAGTTTCATTTACAAAACAGACTTGTTACATGGTGTTAAAGGTGGAGTCAGCATTTCTGGAAAAAGGCTGTCGTTACTTGAGAAAAACCACTTTCCCATCCATCTTATTTTGGATTGGTGGGTTGAAGGGAAGTACAAATGTTCCCACTAAGATAAGCAGAAAAGGTTTTGAGGGTCAAAGGTCACAGGTGAAAGTTGCTGTAACCTTACGTCTGTCTATTCAAACCAGTGCAATTTCTTAGAACCGTGTTCAGGGAGTTTATTGACATTTAATGTGTGCGTTCACTTAGACTCAAGAAGTAACTGATTGTATTTTGGTGGTCAGAGGTCAAAGGTTAAGGTCGCTAAAAAAATTAAACTAAGGGTTGCTAAAGTAAAAGTCTGTCACTAGCTATAGATTACTACAAATGGAGAGAACTGCCCAAACCACTTTTGGATGATGAGCATATGTTTGATAAATTTGAAATGTTTTTCCTGGATTAGAACTGTATAGCTACCTTTAAAGCACCAGATGTGAAGATCTCCATTTTATTTTAAGTGGTGGTATTCAGTAGCAGGTTTCTGAATAACAGTTCCCGGAGTTTTGATGGTGATGATGATGATGATGATGCCACCATCAGTCATCTGACAGTTGGTACATGCAGGCCATGACCCCAGAGAAATCACATTTTTTACTTGCAGAGTTCCCCACAGAGTTAGATTTTATCTGTGGTAGTGTATACAGTCTGTCAGCACTAAAAGTGTTGAAGTCCACTTCAAGTGGAAGATCATTATTTTTTTTTTCGTGTGTGAAGGCATACCAATGCCTTACAAGGAGCCCCTGAAGGCAGCACTCTGCAATAAATGCTGTGCTCCAAGTCTGCAATAGTTAACAAGCAGGGGGTTTTCTGCCATTAAGATGGTGTAAAGTTGTTGAGAGACACTTATGGGCTGTCTATAACCCTCCAATATGTGTGTGAAACACATATATGTAAGTTATGAGCCCAAATAAACTTTCACATCCAAGAAATTTCCTTATGCATATTTCAGACCAAACAGGAGGTCTCATATATGGGGAATCATAAATATATCATACAAAATTCCAACATGCAGTGGTGATGTTAGAAGCTGAACTCTGAATGAATTCCTTTTTTCACCTGGTGATGTGAGGAGACGAGCCCTATGTGGACTCTCTTCTGTTGTCAGCGCCTGGCTCTGCTGGAGCTACACCTGTCAAAACACAGGTGTCCGAAGGCCAGTGAACTCTCCGTGATCTGAACTCTTAAGTCAGTCTGCCTCCTGGATGTAGCGATGCAGGAGCGCCATGGATCTTAATTACCTTAACTGTCTCTTAATTGGCTAGGGATCGCCATCTTCGATCAGACAGGGCAATGCACTGTTGTTTTGCTCCTGAGCTAAAAACTTTGTGTAAAGGGATACAAATTGCACTGCTATTTCTGTTAATAGTAAGTCACTGCCTGCCACAGGAGCTATTTTAGGGCTAAAATGAGTCTAAGGCGGGTCAAATTAGACTATAGCAGGCTGCACTGTATAACCTAAGTGGTGGAGGTTATTCACTATAAACTAAATGTGTACTTTGGCGGTCGTTAATATCTCATACGAGTGTGGGAAGCACAGTTTGTGTTTCGTCACAGCACAGTAAAAGGTCACTTTTAGTCGCTGCAGGTGATTCACCACCTGCCATTAGTGGAGGCAGGGGTGGTTTTTCTGTGTGCCATAGACACCCAGTTCCTAAAACTGTAAATGCAAGGATTTTCAGAAAATCTTTCAAGTGGCTTTATTAAGCTAAAGAACCTTTATGTTAAAGCCCCCCCCCCATGATGTTCTGAAATTGTGCGGTGATATATTTACCTGCCAAGGCCCTGCCCTCTGACTGCAGAACCTGTTTTCCTTTTAACCCATAAAAACCCTACGTTTGTGGCAGTTCCCAAATCAGTTGTTGTCTCTATTTAACCTTTCTTAAGTGATTTATCATCATTTATTATAATATCATCCTATGTATTTTTCTTTTTTCTTTTTTTTTTTAAGCCAAAGTCAGGTATTTTCCTGTATTTAATTTACTCATCATGTAGATGATCATAAAAGCTCAGATTCAAGGTGAGGGTATTTATATAAAAAACAGAATCAGTGACATACAGTATATCATTATCTGAATATAATCCATGTGTGTCCATCCACTGTCACTGATCCAACTGGTGAGTCAATGCTGTAGAAGATGACGGTGTTTCCTCGTTCACTACGGAGCCTCTGAACGTCCAA
>JAPTYQ010000006.1:27287647-27297886 GCA_029814465.1 Ostorhinchus cyanosoma | reverse complement strand
TATCTATCTATCTATCTATCTATCTATCTATCTATCTATCTATCTATCTATCTATCTATCTATCTATCTATCTTATCTCGTTGCATAATGTGCACAATTTTGCACCAACTTAAACGCAGCTATTCATAGTCTGTCTCATAAAGGTGTCTTGTCTTGGTACAGATGCTTTCAGGCTACTTGAGATCTCCCTTATGGAGTAAATCTCACGTGGTGGAGCAGTTATTGATACCATTAATGCTCTTAGGCCCCAAACGGCCTTCACATATCCACATACTCAGGCTCTTTTACTGTGCAGTGAAGATGCTTAAGCAGTGACACATGAGTTGAATGCCCAGAGACAGGAGTGCATGTGGAAATGGCCCGGGCGTGTCTGCATCAGCACGATGCATAGGCCAAGACTTTTCTGAAATTACTGACGGCAATGAAATGTTTCCTGCAGGTATAATTAGCCTGATTGCTGGTATAATACTGGGTAGGGTTACCATGAAGCCTGTGAGGTTGAACCGGAAGGAAAACTTGTTCATGTTTACTTGAGTTGTAGATTTGCAGCTATAGATCCTGATTTTGTGGTATAGTAGATGGGGGCCTCAGGAGGATGCTGGGTATTGGAGTAAGAGGACTACACCTCATCCGAGCAGGTTTAGAGATGATAAAGAGGCATGAAACACTGATGCAGCATGATAATGATCTCATGGGCGCCCTAAATGAATGCTGGCAATCACGTTTGCTGCTGAAATGTTTAGCCCCTGTCATCATTTTCTTGTTACTCAATAGCTGGCTTTCTTAGCCTCAAGTCAGCATTTGTAGGAAGTTTGTTACTGGTGCTGTTCTAATTTTGGCGTGCAAAGGCAGCGTAGGGCCGGAGAGGTCAGTGTCTGGTCGCTGGAAATATCCGTTCATCACCCAGAGGACACTGGAAACAACAGATGGGGAAAGTGAGAGTCCAAGACACCTGGATGGAGGGAGTGAGGTTGTAAATTTATTAGTTTGAGGTGGGGTTAGGTGTCAATATGCTTACACTGAAGTCAAGTGAACATCCCTCATATAGCTGGGTTTTATCCTCATAATTCCTTCCAAAACATCCCTTGGGGAAGATGTAAGTGTTGGCCAGCTGGATTTCTACATCAGTGTGTGCAGTGAGTGTTACTGCAGCTTACAGCGCTATTGGAAAACACAGACTACCAGCTGCATTACTGTATACGCCCTCCTTCAGCCTGAGTGAGCCATGGGACTGTACATAGTACTACTATACATTCTTAAATGGCAGTGGTGAGTAGACAGCTCTCCATGGCTGTGTACTGAGATAAAGCAGTTAGAATAGCGCTGCGCAATTAGACCAAACCTCCATATCTTGATTGGGATGATTTCATATCCAGATAATGACACATAGGCCTGGACGGAGAGGCAGCCTCAATAATTGCCACCATCAACTTCAAACCACCACTTGTTTCCAGTTAAAAAGCTGATTTTTGCTCCCAAGTGAGAGTTTCTGAAAGCAGGTGGCCATATGTGCTTTTCAGTATATATGAGTCATAACATAAGTACTTGCCAAGAAGCATAGCATTTCCGAAATCTAATGGCAGAACATTTAAGGCAATATTACAATAATAAAATTTGTGTTCCACATTATAATGTGCAAGTAGCTATGTAAAAAAAAAAAAAAACATGGAAGTGTGGTAGTCAACAGTTTTAACCAAATAAGGACAGAAGGAAAATTTACATTGCAATATATGGGTGCTTTTATGAAACTGGAGTCATTTTGGTACCTGGCACTTTTCTAGCTTTTTAGGCCCAAAAATAAAAGAGAAATTTAGAAATATTTCCCATCAGGATGTACCTAATGATGACCTCAGATAGATGCAAAAAAAATGATACTCTTGCTCTGAGCCATCCCAAAATTAATGAATTTTTAATAAAATACTGGGGCCAAAAATAGAACCAAAATTGGGACATGAAAAGCTACCGACGTGTCAGTGCATTTGATCTGGAAAACATGGCTTTATATGGCCTTGTAAATAGAGACACTGTTAAATTTGAGGATCCTAGTGGCTTTTCTGATCCAGACATGTGGGTTTTTCATGAATTGGCAGTCTCATTCCAGGTTTTGTGTGTAACCCACCGTGTCCGCTCGCATTACACGCGGAACCTGCCCATTGAAACAAATAAATCATGAGTGATTTTTACAACAGCGGTCATTTTTGTGAAATACTCTTCCTTGCATAATTAGTTAAAATCCCCAAATGTACCTGCGAGAGAATGAGAAGATATGGAAAAAAAATAGTAGTGCATTATTTTCGTGTCCTTTTTACTGTGTTACACGCAGATTTTTGTCTAAAATCGTTAGGTACCAGTTTCATAGAATCACCCATATACAATTAGCCCACTGCAATGTACATGATTATGGTTTTATTTTCCAGCTCCGTTGGTAATACTAATTCAATCAGTGCCCACATAATAAAGGCTATTTGCAATAACATATTAAGTTGTACAGTCAACAAATAAAAGGTGCTTGTAGTATTTTTATTCTTAAAGTAATCGAGCATAGAATCACATGATGGATGCTTTTCTGTCATCACATGATATATATTGCCATACTGCACAGACCTAAGTAAGAGGAAATTGAAAGGGGTTGGGATCTGTCCTTGTTTATAGGCAGACAGTTGACCTTTACATTTAACAACAATAAATACACACTTTTATAGCAAAAATAAATACAAGCAGCACATTGAAATTATGTTTGGTTTTTCATCATACAGCCTCAATGTAAGTGACATGAAAAAGCCAAAAAAAAAAAAAAAAAGAAATCAGGTTAATTAAATTTCTTTGATGGAGGCTTGATATCCTTGAGATTGATTGGATTTGCGAGCTGAATTATCATTGAATGCAGCTGGGTTTTGTGCACATTTATAGCCTCCTATACTATACTGTATATTTGTGTTGCAGTAAATAGTGATGATCACATCTTTGACTTGCCAATGTGTTGCAGGATGTTACAGCAGAAGCTCAGAGCACTTGCTGTCATGTATTTGCCTAATGAAATCAGGCAGGATGGTCATTATCATTATCATGCATTATTGCCAACACTCCCATGTTTAGCAGCGTTAGTGCAGGCAGGAAATAACAACAGAACAAAATCATATCTCAGCAGGTAATGCACGAGAGGCGAGCGACAATGGCTTATGTGTGCAAGTGTCTTCTTTCTAGGTTGCTGTATACGGGCCGTGGGGTGAGATTAATGGGGTCTCTCTTGCTTGCCATTCTGTTGCATTGTGTTACAGCAGCTGCTCATAGTGCCAGTGTCATGTGTTACCATTATGAAATCAAGACTAGTAGAGGGTTATCAGCCACTGCAGGAATGAGAGAATAACACCAAGTACAAGCTATTGATTGGTGTTTGGGATAGAGACTTCACAGGAGAATTTATAAGCCTGTTTTAGTTCTTTGCTGCAGGAATATGAAAATGGTCATTTATAGTGAGTCATGTTCACAGTCTGACATTTGCAAATCGTACACATTTGCTCAAAACATTTCTCAACCGAGGCTTATGCTGTAAAAAGGAGAGAAAGCACTGACTTCTTAGCATGTACATTTTTTTCCCCTCGCTGTGCTCTATACAAATGTGCACAGTATCACAGTATAATAAAATAGCTTCAAAAACAGCATGCATGAGTGTAGAGGGAGAGTGTTCAGAGCTTTAAAAAACTAATTTATTAGAAAATGAGAAGGGGTTAGGGGTCCTGTTATGCAAATGAATTTAATGTTCAAAACTCAGTCTGCTTTTTGCATGAATTGCTTTTCTTTTTTTTTTTGTATTCTTGCATAGTTTGGAAATAAACAAGGAAAGATCAAAGAATTTTATGATGCAAACCATGACAGACTTAAAAGACGTGATAGCATAGAATGGGAAACTCTACCTTTCTGGAAACAGCTGAATTTTGGACTTTGCATGGAGAAATGATCCGGGCAAGAGTAAAAGTAGAAAATAAGTAGCAATTAAAGTGTTACTAGTGGACAGAATAAGATAGATTTTCCTCCCAAGGCAAAGTCAAGTTATTTAGTTCTTAAGATGCATGAGAAAGAGGTTTGAAGAAATGGTATAATTACAACTAGCCAAAAAGATCAAACGAATAGCCACCAAAACACTGCAGTAATTAAACTGGAGCTTGCCTTGATTTCTTTCAGGTCAGTGAGGAACATAGAGTCAGAGAGAAGTTCTTAACACTGGAGGAAACAGGCTAAATAAATTACAATCCCTCATGAAAGACGTCTGTGCTGTGAATTTTAACAGGCGCAAAAAAGGTACAGACATTGAAGTATTACAGGGTGAAGCTCCTGCAGTGTTATTCAAGCAACAAATAACATTACTGATGACTTAGTCTGGAGTTTGACCCGCACTGACCCGCTCAAGCTTTTCGATATTTGTCTTAGTTTCAGAGGAAGGGCACGTGTAGTTCAAAGACATACGCATCAGATGGATCACAAACTTTAGAGGTGACCTTGTCTTTGTTAGCTCTCTCCTGGACTGGTGACCTGTCTACAGTATATGTTGTGTTTCTCACCCTTTATTTGCTGAAATAAGCTGCTGTTCTCAGCCAAGCATGAGCAAGGGCTGTTTCGAATATGTCACAATGAATTAAAGTCAATCACACAGCAGCGTAGACAGTTGTTTGCAAATGTTAGATCAATGTATTTATATGAAACGCAAAAAGCGAAAAATTGCTGAAGTGAAGTCGAGGCAGAGCTGCAGAAATATCAACAGCATTCGGTCACGTTGCTGTGTATCTTCAAAATTTGCATTCTGACTTAGTAACCTTTAGAAATAATGGTTTCTGCATGGTTCCTTTTATCTTTGAGGCATTTAGTGCCTCACGTCTGAGCAGTACGTGTTAATAAGGAACACTGTCATTTATTGTCAGAGAGCATGCATGTGCGCCTGGAGCAAACATGTTAACTGTGGCTAAATTGATGTTTGTTTTATTTCTGACAATTGGCTGAAAAAAAAAAAAAAGGGGGGTAAAAAAAGGATGCTAAGAGCAGTGGTGTTTAAAAACTGACCCGTGTGCTGCTACATGAGTGTCACATGTAAAATGGAGCATTAGGGTGTGACCGGAATGTACAATGTGAGCTGCTGTGGGGAGCTGTCGATGGAAACGGTGGAGAGGCATTTTGACGAAGATGAGCTGTCTGACTCAGGCGTATGGACTCACGTGAAGATCTATAAGGAGAGCTAATTATTTCAGGAGCTGTGTGCAGTATGTGGTACGATAGTGAACGGTCCTACTGAGTAGCTATCGTGTTGCCATGTTGAACCTGTCTGGAATAGGCAGCATCATGACACAAATATTCAGCTGGAGGAAACATGTCACCTGCAGCAGAGCATATGGCATTTCAACTGCAGAGAAGCATCACATTTTATATCCGTAAAATATAGCGTGCATGCTACCAGCCAGTTCCCCATTCTTTCTGTCGACTCGGATAAGAAAATTATTGGTGGCATTTGTCCTCCTCAAGAATCACTGCTGTTCATTCATCCTGCCACAGACGGGCTTTAACTGTGAGTCCTGACCGTGGATGTCAGAGCCTTTATCCGGCCATTTAAATAAAAGGGTGCCGTCGCAGAAACATCAAACAACAGCGGGTTGTAGTGCAACAGCAAAACTTTCAGTGATGTCTTAAACTGCACCTTCCATCCCTCTGCTGTTTACCTGAAGGTGACATTGATATAGATCATGCTTTCAGTAGCTGCATCTGGTCATATTGATCAATATCTTCTACCAGAACAGCATTTCCCTTCGGCTCTCTGGAGAAAGCCAATTAAGACAGCTACACTCCCTCATACTGAATTTGAAATGCACACAAACACTATCTTCCCCACAGTCCCATTAAATAATGCATAAGAACAATATTTTATTGTATAGCACTTGCAACCAGAGGCCTAACTAGTTCTGTTCAGGCTTTCTTGTCTGAATGTATGAAGCATTGGCCCAAATATATTGGGTTTAATGCACTATTCAGTCCTGACAGAGGCATTAAGAAAAAGATAATGCCTCTATGAATTACTCCTATTAAATATTCTACTGTGAGGAGAGATACTTCTGTCATTATATATTGAATTGTTTATCGTAACGTTGTTTGACATACTTTTCATCTGATTGCACCGGCCTCATTGGAGACGTCTAACTCTACGCCTGTTAAAATCTGGAAGTCAGCAGAAGCATTAATTATTCTAGTGAAGTGAATGGTTAAGAGCCTCAACCTTCTCTTTTTTTCTGTTGGGTTCAGTGTGTAGCTCTAATAGAGTTACATGCATAATCTAGCACCCAAACACAAAACCAAAAAAGTCTGTGAATAATATCTTGTCACTGACCAGATTTTTATCCAGATGTCTTTCATCCACTTTTTCATGCATGTTTTTTCACCACAGCAGCGGGATTTTTTTTTTTTACTTTGTACCAATTGAAAGGCGACATCTTTTATGCCTTTTTTTTTTTTTTTAAACAAGTTGAGAATTAATCACAGGTAATTATTTGTTTCTTTTTGTCCTAATACTTTAATGGCTAATCACAGTGTGCAGTCCGGAGGATTCACAATCAACTTGATTTCCGTGTAGTGTTTTGAGCTAACAAACAATAGCAAAAAACTCGCCTTGATTAGATCTTTCCCCAGCCTTTATGTCTGTGAGGAGAATTTCATTGGTGTCTCACAGAGAAATGCTGCTGCAGTGATCCCAGTCTAACCAGGCTTAAAAAAAAAAACTGCACAGCCTGAAGAAGATGAAAAATATATTAGCTTGTAGAAACAGTGACGGCAAAGTATCCGTGCATTTGGCTTAAATCCATGAAAGTCATATTTCAGTGCATGTATTATTTGATATATATCTAATATACACCCAGCAGTCACAAGCTGATAATTTATTGCCGTGAGCCTTTCGAAACAATAACCTAGCGGGTTCATCTTAAGGTATGCTGCGTTATGTTTGTGTGAGGCTGGGGATTATTGCTGCTTAAATCTTACAGACCACTGAAACCTTTATGGCCCTGAAATACAGAGTACATACTCTCAGGGTAGATTTAAAGTAGAGATGAGAGCAATTTCTGCAAAATTATTGCAGATATAACTATTGATCAGTGTTTTTCATAATAGATCCGGATTAATTTGATGCTGGATTATATATCTGTATGCGTGTCTGAACCAAAAACATTAACATTTACAAGGTAAATTAAAGTTGCAAATAACCTACTTAGACCCAATCCTTTATGCAGTATGGTCCATTTATTTGGAAACATTTTTCTGTAGCTAAGCAGTAGAACACATTGATCAGCACATTATTACACATACATGAGCAGAAGGATACTGGAGCAGGGTGGATTTCTTGCTGACACAGAGGTTGAACCGTGGCTCAGAAAATCCATCCCTCCCGTCCACATGTATTGGGTATTTCTATCCTTGTTTCCACGTTGTTTACTAAGGTTTGTCTATTAATTATACGGCTAGTTGCTGATGTACTGTGTCCAAAAGTAAGTTAATTTCAGTAATACTTCATTTTGGTGATATTTATGAGCTTGTTTCTTTGGATCGATTTCTGTATCTGTGGAATGTGGCCAGAGACTCCCATGTGTCCAGAGGCTGATTTGCTGTTTATAAATCTTTCAGTACATTATAATTTTCATGAGTTGTATACATTTAATGGGTTCCATGTAGAGTGTAGTATGGATTAGCATAGTATAATTTATGAGATATAGCTTCACCTTTTCTCAGGGTTAGTTACTGCTGCGTCCCTAACACTCTATCGGTGTCAATGGCGTGTATTTCAATCATCCAGCGTGAAGAAAACAAATGAGCAAAAACTGACACAGAACCATCAGCTTGGCTAATTGGCTAATTTGCACATACAAAGCGTGTTTTATTCAACAGTCGGATATGTCAAGGAGAAAGCTGACATTAAAAAAAAAAACCAAAAAAAAAAAAGCTGTAAGACTTCCAAGTTGCGTTGGTAATCAACAAGGTGTGTTAATGTCCTCCACATTAAACTGTGCAGTTATTAACACAGTCCTAATACTATTTTCAGGACACGGGAAGGTGACATTGTTACAAACAGGAGTTACTATTAACGCCCCCAAAAAACAAAAAACTACCTGGCTTTTTGTCAAAA
Organism: Ostorhinchus cyanosoma; assembly: GCA_029814465.1. Classification (NCBI taxonomy): domain Eukaryota; kingdom Metazoa; phylum Chordata; class Actinopteri; order Kurtiformes; family Apogonidae; genus Ostorhinchus; species Ostorhinchus cyanosoma. Next base: position 27,289,734 of record JAPTYQ010000006.1, on the reverse strand, counting down.
CCCAGAGGATGCTTCTGTTCTTTAGTGGGGCAGTGACAAAAAAATTGAAAAATTGTCTTTATTTCTTTTGGAACAAAGCCTTATGTGAAGTGGATCAAGTGCACACTATGCTATGAGTAGTTACTGCCAAGACATAGTGCAACCTCAGCCAAATATAACCTATGAGGGACTTTAATGCTTCTCTGTTCCTTACCTTGTGCTTAACCTTGTAGAATGCCTACTTTCTATAAGAGTACAATCCAGCCAAAGTATTTATTTATTTATTTTTTTTACCATTTAATGCAAAGAAATGTCCGAGTTGTCAATGGGAGCATTTTGTTCAGCCTTTTCCCAGATAACCATGGTAACTTCTGCAGCTGTAAGTGTAGTGTGACTGCTTATTGTGTCGCACGTAAATGAAAATCTGCTGAAGAGAATGAGTTGAGGCTTGTTAGTCCAGCTTCCCAGTTTACTCTCTGTACAACACTTTGGGTCAGCTGAATGCAGCAGAGATCAGGTCACTGCCAAATGGCTTTAGTTGATCCATTGTGCTGCCTTAATTATGAATACTGAGCAGCACTAAGTCACTCTTGTCTGCCAAATGCTGTAAAAGCTAATGTAAGGTCTTCAGAATTTCCAAACATGTGCAGGGACTGAACTTCGCGAAGGTAGTAACGCCTGTAGAAAGAAGAAAACTCTCACCGGGGTTCTGTAAAACCCACAGAAACATCTTGGGAGTTTAAAAAAAAAGGGTATTTTTCCCCCCAAACTACCCATTGTCTCCAAGAGTGTGCTTATATAAGACAAATAACCCAAAGGAGGATCAGTTTAGCATGCCATGGTCATGATTTAATCTGTTGTGATGTGGGGAATCATCTGTAAGAGTCTGCATTGAGGGCAGGTGGGTGACTTTGACTTACATGAGATGTGAACTGGCAAAACAAAAAGCTATACCAAGTCAAACTTCACTGCTGAAAGAAAAACAACAGTGGCATAACAGTCTCAGCCTACAGCGCACCTGTCTGTCAAGATGCATTGAGACATACCAACCCCAACTCCTGTCAGGGAAAAAACGGCAGCGAAGAAGGTCAGCTGTAGATCATGTGAAAGGCAATGATGCAGAGACATGAAATGATGTGAAGCTTTTATGGTTTGATACCAACATCAATACACTGTCCTATGTAAGCCAAGCACCAAACAAAACCAGCGTTGAAAAGTGATAATGTCATTAAAGTTTGATTAGGTTGCAACAGTGCGATATCGGCGCGCTTCGGCCTTTTGGAGCCATCCACGCATACTTTTATTGATGATGCTGTTTGACGGGTTTCAGCAGGATCAGTTCATTAGATCAGTCTGACAAACTACTTTCTCTATCGAGAGGCTTGATAAATGATAGCTGGATGTAGTCATTGTGGGCTGGGTGCCTATTGACTAAAAGGGCCTCATTTATGGCGGCAAAGATTAGTGATGTAGGACATTCATAAAGTGTGTCACCCTCCTACTGGATGTTTGGACGGATGGATGGTTGAGGACGCCAGACGAGCTGCAGCATGTATCATTTAACAGAGCAGAAGTGGAAAGTAAAGTGCATTTATTCGTGTGTAAAAGTCTTTTTTTAACATTTCTGTGGGTATAAGCATTAAAAATAGACATACTTATGCTGAGAAATGTAAGTATATTTAACCCATAAAGACCCAGTGTTATTTTTGTGGTGGTTCTCAATTGAAATTTTTCTTCTATATTTAACCATTTTTATCACCATTTCTGAAAATATTCTCCTCTGCATTTTGCATTTTCAATGTAAATCATGTATTTAATTCACTGATTATGTAGATGTTCATAAAAGCTCAGAGTGAATTCAAAGGTTATTTTTTCTGAGGAGAAAAAAAAATGATGAAAAAGTGACTTTTCCAGCAAATCTATCAATAACTGAACATAAAACAAGTGTCCATCCACTGTCATTGATCCAACTCCATGGGTTTTACTGGCAAATCAATATTGTAGATGACGGTGTTTTCATGTTCACTACGCAGCCTCTGAACGTCCAAATGGGTCATATCTGATGACCGTGAAAAGATGACAAACTGTATTTTACACCAATTATTTAC
>JAPTYQ010000006.1:27275900-27287547 GCA_029814465.1 Ostorhinchus cyanosoma | reverse complement strand
GTTTTAGTTGCCAGTGGCTGTTTGGGTCTTTATGGGTTAAATAGGACTATGCAAAAATCCATCAATCAATCACATTTTATTTATTTAACGCCAAATCACGACAAAAGTTATCTCATGACACTTTACATATAGAGCTGATCAAAACCAGACTCTCAAACCAATTTGCAGAAACCCAACAGAATCCTCCAGGAGAACCTTCTTCGTGTGGTATTTGTTCATGTCTTCTTCAGTATGCATTCATTAAAGGATGTGAAAATGAATGCACTGACTAAAGAAAATCAAACAATAATTCAATATGATGATATATGATGATATTCTCAGTTAACCTTTACACTGTTTGGTAAAGTAGGAATGCACAGATATATCAAGCAAACATCAGCCTTTTAAACTAACTTAAAATTTATTGTCAGATAAGGTGTGATGTCATCAATAGCAGACTGTAGGTGCTGTTTATCTCTTGTGTTATATTCTGTTCAATTGAATTTGTGCTCCTTTAAAGATATGATGAAGGTCTCAAACGACAAAACAGTAGTTATTTCATTTTACAATTTCCTTGACAAATATGACGGGAATCAATCACAATAAAAACAAATTTAAGAGAAAGAAAATAACATCATCAGTGGCATCAGTCTTCTTTTTAAAGCTTTCAGAATTTACAGAATATCCAAATCGGTGCATTCTTCACTCAAATGAACCATATTAAAGGTAGAAAAATGTTCATTGTGGTATTTAGTATTTACCTAAACCTGCTCTGCGTCATATTTGTTCATTTCCTTTGAGCATATTGTTATTTAAGTGGTCTAGAAGGCAAACAAAAGGAGAAAAAAACAACAACAACAAAAAAACACCAGTTCTCCCCCATTTTCATGTGGTTTTGGCCACTCATAGGTGTTTTCAGAAAGGCAGGGGGTGTTAAATATGTGATTGACAACTGCAATTACCGAACCCTGTTCAGATCCGGTCAGTCGTGACTGTACTGCTGTGCTCTGTGGGTAGAAATAGAAGCATGGAAAAATGACTCCACTTTACTGGAGCGGCGTGAAGCAGATTCAAGTCCTCATATATTCATTCTTTGATTTGGACCGAGTGGAGAAAGCTGCAGAGGTATGAACGTCTGTATTTTGGCTCCTGCAGTTTTAATATTCCACTATTTTTTCTCAAAATCAACTATTTCAGAAACATATTGGATGAACAAGAGGATATTTATCAGGGAAAATCATGAACACAATTAGTTAATAAATGATGCAATTTATCAAGTCAGCTCCTAAACTCTAATTGATTTTATTCCCAATTAAGAAAAGGGAATGCATCCAAAATCTCATAGTTCACAAAGTGCAGTTTGGGAATGCACAGCTCGTCATTTCATTGACTGATCGAATTGCATAATTGTCCGTACTGTTGAAAAAGAGCATAATTTGTCACCAGGCATGCCATAATAGATGTAAGATCACAGATACCACAGCCATAGTGCGAGATTTATATTTATCTCATGAGTCAGTGTGACATTATTCATGTTCGTAAAATTAGTTAAGACAGAAACAAGTCTCCAGAAAGTGTCACTTTGGGGATTAAGAGAGCTGCCTCTCCAGATTTCATAGCTTTAGGAAAATCTTATTTGTACACAAATTTAGATAAAAGTGTTCAGAATGATACTGCAGAGATGATGTGACGTTAATTTGGGAGCATTTCGCTGTGAGTGTCTCTAATTATTAATCCTCCAAACCAGAAGCATCTCAGATTTGTCAGGATTTCCGTGCCTGAGCTGAGCAGCGAGAAGGTAAGATTTGCATTCAGTAACACAATAAGTCATTATTGACTCAGCTTGTCCTCTGTCACCTAACATTTGCCAAATAAAACATGTGAAAGTAGCACAAATATATTGTATAATTGATGCATTTTGATAAGGCAAACAGTGAGAAGTTAAAACAATTGCCCTCTCCTCTTTTCTTGCACTTTGTTTGTTTTGTTTTGCTAGATGATTGGGCGCTGCTTTGTGAGTGCATGTCTCTGAGGAAATAAAGCTTCGGTTCAGGATGAAAAGGAGATAACGTCTGAGAAATCCTCTAACTGAAAGAGCGCATGGCATTAGCACAGTAATAGCAGATGGATACCCCTTTGATCCACGGTTGGGGAGGAGAAGTCAACTGAGTGACTGTGATAAGGCATTCAGCAGTTAAGCACTTCTATTGTATCTTAACTTAACTCTATTTAGACTACACAGGCATTTTAATAATAGTTATTTAAACCAAAGAGTGAAAGTGAATTATAATGCACGTACATTTCAGCGCAACTTCTGTATCTTGACATTCTGATAAAAATAACCTGGTTTACTGTCATTAACTGCACCAGATGAACATGGGTTCATCTATAATTTAGCAAGTTTTACAGAGTATATGTTAGAGCCTAAAGTGCTAAATTAAATTATGAAAATTACAGAATTCCTCTTTACGGCTACAAAAGTCTTTAAATTCAGACATGTCGGTAATTTTTAGATTAGACAGCTGAGCAACAAGGCACTTGGCAGCTGGCTGTCACACGAGTAGCTTTGGGGAAGAGACTTCACCGTATTAGACAGTGAAATCCGTTGTGCATTTTACGGTCGACAGTGACGTCTCGTGTAATCGTTACGCATAGCTGCAAGAAAATTAAATTTTTAAATAATACATTTAAAGAAATTGTTGGGATTAAAATGTGAATGTTAATGTTTGCCTACCAAAGCTTTGGGAAATGAAAAAACGGGAAACAGAAATAGAATTTACTTGGCTTACCCGGAAATTCCTCTTGTACTGATGTCAGATATTTTCATAAATGCTTCCCCACTCTGCCATAAAGAAAAAAATATATATACAGATGCAGTTTTAATGAAAGCAGTTCTGGAATTATGTGAATGATGGAGGATTGTGTAGATTTTCCTTCCTCAGACTCTTTATCAGGTTGGGTCCTGTTGACAGTGGAATTAGCTTCCCTGCATTTCTGTGGCGTTGTAGCTCAAAGTCTGTGATTCTCTTTCCTTTGTTGGCTTATTGATAAGACACATTGGTGTTATTTGCAGGCGTTGCTATGGTAGCAAACATCCCTCAACCCTGCGAGGAGTTTGCGGTGTCCTGGTGGTTCAGCTGGGTAAAGCGTGCAGCATGTAATCGCGATATCCTTTTTTCTAAGGCAGCGAGAGGGCACTTTGCTCGTATCACTCCTTTCTCGTCACTCCCTGTTCTGACCATTATATGAACCTCTTATCAACAAAATATGCAAGACAGGATGTGTGGAGCGAGATGCTCTGATTCACTGCTTCATTTTAAGCTCCAGCAGAAAAATCCTGAGTGTTTTTCCAAAATGAAGGTTATGGGAACGGATTTGAAGTCATTTGGCTGCTTTTCGAAGCAAGTTATGATTTGGCAAGTAATGCAACTTTAAATCAACTGTCCCTTTCAATTAGACACACAATAAAGAGACTTCAAGATATAAACCAGCCCTTCACCAAAACAGATGCACCTCCGTGTATGACTTGAGGGGTTGTGTTTCTCTCAGCATGACTTTGGTCTAATCGGGTGTCTAACATATGGCTGATGAGCCTACAGCTCTATCATTTTGGGCCAAGCTCACTTAATAGTCTCCAAATGATTTGGCTCCAAGGAAACTACATTTGTGGGACAGAGACGGGCCTATGATCACAGAGTTCACCCCATACAAATATATAAACAGACTTTGTAATATCCTCACCTTAGTTTGGGACTCTGGGAACACAGACCAGGCTGAAGTAAAATTAGAATCAGTGCTTCTCATTCAGCGGAAAAGCCAATCAAATGTAATTACAAGAAAGTTAGAAAGTGGAAGCTGCTTTGACCTTGTAACATGGTTTTCAAGGCAATTATTGCCAGTTATTGTATTTGTAATTTAAATGCTATGAGTTGTATAATTTATTTCGATAACATTCACAAGTTACTTTCTAGCTTCGAAGCCGCGTGTTTGCGACTAAATATGTAAATGATGTTTTTCAGTTGTCGTAAATATATTATTTTATGTAAAAGCAACTAAATGTCTTTAGCCATTTGAAACATGCACAGTTCTGATGTTAAAGCTAAAACAAACTGCATTGTCTCTTTTTCAAAGGTTTATATCAGCAGAGTATGATGCAAAACTTTCATAGTTGTGTTTGAGATTGTTTTTCACCTTGAGTCATACATCATTTAAGCCTGTTCATACATTATTACTTTCAGTCTCTTTCAAGAGTTGACAGCAAGTTTTTCATTTTCACAACAGTATTTCTAGCTTGGAGTTTATGAACTCCGGATTAATGTTGCTGGATCAGATTACTATAGAATCTTACATAGGCAATTATGTTTACTCGACGCTACAGTGATTCTCACAGGTGATCCAATTGTCTCATATAAATGAGGTTTTAGGTAATATGCTAACTACAATGACGTTATAAAGTTGTCAGAGTGGCAGTGATGAAGTGCCTAAGCAAACAATTTACATACATTTGAAAATCGATGTGGATGGTGTTGGAGAAAAAAAAACCTTAACCAGGATTAAGAATGTAAATGTAATGAAGAATCTATGCTAATGTATGCAATTAGAGCATCTCTGTTGTTTTGGGAACTTTGGGAACATGTAAATGCACACACATTTGGGCATTTGTGTGAAATATAAACCATTTGTTTTCCTAAGATATACATAGAAAAATGTAAATGAAAGCAAAGGGCTTTGTGTCATCTGTTGGATTATTGCAGATGTACAGTTTTTCGACTCAACATTGGATAACTAATTTGATATTAGTAGTCGGCAAATAGGGATTTAGTTTTCAAACTTTTTAAACCCAATGTTTTTTTACTCTAATCTCATGAGCAAATTGTTCTGATTTCTATTGACAACGCTGGAGAAAAACAGCATGAAAAGAGTCGATTTAGAAGTATCTAAATTAAAATGACAGAAGCATATGGGGTAGCGATATTAAGATGAATAACAATTATCTGAATGACTCAGCTTTCAAACCTTTGGAGAGAAAAAAAACAAACAAAAAAAAACTTGCTTTAAATTAGAAAACAGAAAAGAAATCAGAGCCAGGCCTGACTTACAGTTTTAATTTAAAATATCATCATATCATAGCTGTTGTTTAATAAGCCGAGGCAGAGGCAAAGAATAATGGAAGACAAAGGTCTGAACTGAGACTGTGAAAAAAAAAAAATAAATAAAAAAAAAAAAAAGCAGTTCATTTGAAACCTGCACAGTTTCTGCATTACACAGTTTCCATATGTTACAGTTTAAAATGCATGATTTTAGGTACTTGTCCCTGGCTCTGTTCCCGCAGATGGAGGCTGTCCATGAATAATTAGCTCAGTTTGAGCTTACTCGTTAAGAAGCTTAGAAGTGCTATGAGCTAAAGTATAAGCCGGCTTAGTGAGGTAAGTCGTGTACACCAACTATTGACCACATGTTCTTGCGGTGCACAGAAATATTCCAGCATCTTAAATAGGTAGTTTGCAGGAGCCTGATCACCTGACGGATTAAGGTGCTTTTTTAACCTGAAATCATAAAGACGCAAAGGTGGCTGTGAAAATGCCGTTAACATGCGGGGAGCTGAGCTGTCACCCACTGCTACTGTAAAGATTCAATTTCCACATCCCGTGAATGCTTGAAATGATTACGGCTGGAGAAATGGTATGGATTGACACCGACTCAACCTGCAGGTTACATCCACCAGCATCACTAAATGAAGTCTTTATAGCGGCGTTTTCTTCCATTTGATCGTACCATTTATTAGAACGTGAGGCGTTTAGTGACCTATGGTGTCATTCTGTCTGAGCTGTGACGCCGGCGACAGTATAGGGATAAGGAATGTATAATGGCCTTGTAGTCCCTGTTGCCTTTTAAAGACATCTAGATTTTCCAAACCATTACCTTTGAGAGATGATGACCAGTAAAGAGCAAAATATCCTGTTGGAGCCAGTTTCTTCACAGCAGCATCGACTCACACAGGAGGGGACCTTGTTTTTGTCAGTAAATCAGAAAGGACGCTGAGTCCTGTCGCTGGAATCGTCGGCAGCTCCCATTCTTCAGGTTTCTTTTGTCCTTTGCGCAGAGGATATCGTAGTGACTTCAAGGGTCCTCCAATAGATAGTCCCTGTCTATAAACCCCTTTGGGAATCATTTGCCACACTGTGAACTTTTTGGCGCGGCTGCTAAACTAATTAGACCACAACTACCTATTAAACAGGACAAGAATAGTAAACATTTCTATTTCCAGGAGGGAGAGAATTAAGACTTTACCACCATTAGAGCAAATGGTGTGTATCACTACAGTGTACCGCATATAGCAACCAGTTAAGTGCCAATAAATGTACCCTTTGTAATTCAGCCAGTGATTTTTTTCATCCACCATTTCCCCCAGAGGTCTTTTTTTTTTTTTAGATTAACAATAAAGCTCCATCTGTCCGTCCATTTTGGAAGCAGTGCATACAGTTAAAAAAAAAAAAACCTCCTTTAATGTCAGACCTGTGAGAGTTCTGAAAAAAAATATGATACAGCTGTAAGAAATATAAAAACAAACCAGTCTAGCTCCGTGTCACCCTAAAGAAGACGCCGTAGCGCCGATATTCATTTAACACACCACGTTTATTAAGCAGCTAACATTTTAATGAGCAGTTTGTCTTCATCAGTACAGAAACATGCGGGTTATAAGTGTGCTCTAGTGTCTTCTTTGGCCCAGATACAGTATCCTCCCTGTTAGATCTAAAAAAGTATTTCAATTTGGTTTAATTATGGATGTTAAATTTGTTTGCGCTGCGTCTCAACTTTGTTAAGAGATGAAAAAAAACCGTCTGCGAGTGAAAGACTACAGCTGGCTAATGTATTTGTTCTACATGTGGCGCATATAATGTGGAATATTTACATGTTTCACCATATTTCTGCAAGATTAACTTCTCCCAGATCACACTCAGGCAAAAAAACCCCCCAAAAAAACAAATAAATAGAATGTCATGTGTTTGGTGCTGAATCTCACTGTGGTGTAACGGCCAATGAAGATGTACTTAAAGGAGTGACGCAGATGTTACACAGATTGTCAGCGTGCTGCTTTCTGCTCGCATGTATCTAAATTTGGATCGCAGCCATGTAATATCAGTACAGAAACAAGCGTCACACATAGGTTTAGAGAGAAACAGGGAGGGATTGAATTCCGCATCTTAGATATAATTTGACAGCTGTTTCATTCTGCAAATTGTGTTATAATAGGATGACAATAACATTAGGAATCCTTTGTAGTGAGCTTTGACTCTCTAAAAATGTACTTGTGCTAATCCACTGTATTCCTCCTGAATATTTGCCAGGATAATACCCTCAACAATCAGGAGAATGTCAGTCATTAACAGCATATTTTTTCACCCATAAACATGTGGATGTCGCACATATTCTTAGCTTTGAACGGAGGCTCAGAATAGCTTACTGCAGACAGTTGTGATACAGATGTGTCGCTGCAGGGCGGGCTCTGATACGCGATCAGATTTCACTGATTTCCTGTATCCTGTTCCTGCACAACCACAAGAGAGGAAGAAGTAAATGCGGTGGCATAATTTAACTCTTGATTGTCTCAGTTAATTTAGAAACAGTAAATCTGAGATGAGGCGATGGAAAGAGGCACATTTTGAAACCCGCTGTTGCAGTTGGTTGGTCTACAGCTCACCCCCGCTATTGGCATATAGTCACACTGTATCCATTATTAATCACATGGTTCTCAAGGACGACATCTGTGTAAATTAGTATTCAGAGAGCGCGAAGATCACTTACCAGCAGTGACTTCAAAATTAAGTATTAAAAAAACACAATACTGGCCTCTGCTTCTGTATGCCACTGCCATATCTTTCTACTGCACTAAATGGCCATGGGGATTTAGCTGGAAATTTCAGACTTTTCTGTGTTTACAGTGAAATCGTCTGTGCATGACAGATAAAGATACTGCTGTACCATTAACAGTTTTACCTAGTCGTCTTATCTCATTTTCTGAATAGGTCTTTGCAAAAAAAAAAAAAAAAAGCCAAGAGCCACCGAATCCCTTGCAGATGTGTTTTAATCACATCTGCACTAACAGAGCAGAACTCCTTATGAATTTAGTTTTATACTGTTTGCAATAAGATGACAAAGAGCAGTTAATTTAATGACTGCGGGAGTGTGTCACATCTACAGAAAGCTGAGAAACCGCAGGTGATACAACAATCTAGTTTCAAAACCCTTTAAGTAGTCACTGTAGAGCTTTGAGCCAAATCACAGTTTCTTCATCTGAGCTGTAGATGTTTAAATGTCAGGAGTATTTTACAAAATTCATGTCGTCAGGAGGATGAAAGCAAAAGGAGTGGAGCACATCCAACTTCTGATCAGTCGAAAAATCACTTATGATGATAATTGTCAATTAATAGTAAAAAAAAAAAAAAAAAGTCTTGTTTTTGGATGTTTTTTTGACCACCTTCGTTTCTAATGCTCAAAAGAAAAGTAGTTAATTTGATAACAATGAATTATTGTCGAATCAGTTCAAGTCTACATGAAACTCCAATCCCACAATAAATTAAGCCACTGAAGCACATTTTTTTTGTTTTGTGTTCTGCACCAAATATTTCTGCCTGGTTGTGATCCACAATGAAATGGCAAAGATTTTTTTTTTTTTTTTGGATGCCTGTGATGTCTTTGGATTTCTGGATCAGCCAATATGAAAGGGTGTCTCTTCATATTCCCCCATATTCATGAGAGAAAATGAAAAGCTTCTATCACAGTAAAAAAAAAAAAAAAAAAAAAAAAAAAGCACTTTATAAGGGGCAAAGGTTCACAGATGAAGTCTCACTGAAAATCCCTTATCAAAATACAGAAAACTATTACGGTAAGTTATTAAATTATCGTGTGGATGACTCAAGTCTGACTAAAGGTCTTCTTTCATGTAGTGCGCCGTGGTTGAAAGGCAAGGCACTGTCAGTGCACACTTAGTGGCTGACATTCAGCTAATGAATCGTCATACTGTAATATATTCATCTCCCTGCTGTTTCTGAGAACAGGTTGGATTTGGCTACAGAGGGATTCATCTCTTTGCTGCCTTCTGCACACTTTTAGTGCATCGCTGGGTGAACAAAACAAGTGAGTAGAGAGCGGTCGGTCATGCAACTGCTCAGAGGCATCGGGTATAGGTCTGTGCCACTTTTCCATCAACGACAGCGTGACATGGCCGCCTCTCTGAGTGAAACCGAGGAGTCAATTGACCAGGAGGCAGAGAGGGATTTAGGGAGTTCAAGGAAGTGAAAGTAGTAATCTGAAGTTCCCCTCCAATGGAACTTCACCTTCCTCACAACCTATTGTGGCACTTAGAGGTAGCAGAGGAATTGCACAAGAACAACAGCATCTAATGGTGTAAGCATCCTTTTCTCTGCCTGGAATGACTCTACTAAACCTTTACTGGGCCTGTTGAGAGTGCAAGAGCCCTCCAACAGTACTGTGACCTCTCACCCGTGAAAGCAGAGCTCTCAGCCGACTCTGGTGGTCTGAAGACATTTAGGACCGCACTGTGCCAAAGGGGACGGATCTTCTTCTTGGCATTCGTGCTGGTTAAGAAAAGGAAAGGCATGACTGTAGGAAATTACACATCATTAGTCTAAAGATAACATAATAAGCACAGCATGATAACTAGAGGAAACTACCATCTGTTACCAGAGGTGTGTGTGTTCTGTACCCCAAAGACTCATAAAGAAAAATGTGCTGTGCAAAGAGAGAAATCCCCAATGCCAGCTCACATAGTCAACCACTGACTGAGAAGCCTTTGAACTTGAGATTCAGAATTGATTTTCTTTAAGTTGCTTTAATGGGTTGAGGCTGTCACCCTGTTACCACCGTTCCCCAGCAGCACCACCCCGATCCCTCTACGACTCCTTCCCAACATGCAGCCATTAAATTTGAATGCGAGATGGGCGTGTTTCAATCCGGGAGGAGTCTTCATGGCTTTCCTCTGTCACTCTGTTGTGACACATTTCTCCGTCTTTCTCCCTGGCGACGTTGGCTCATGTCCTTATTGTTTCTCACCTTCATCCGTCTAACCACAAACACAGTCGATACGTATGATGTGTCACCAACACCGGAGTGGGCACCCCACTGCTGCACTGATTTTGTAGATAGCGTGGTTTGCCGCGCTGGCGACTCAATCCCTCGAGGCAGATAGTATTGTTAGTCCTCCAAGTGCAAGACATTTAACCTGGCCACTTAATCACCCATGATAATTGTATCTGCTGTGAGTCCATATGCTGTATATTCGGGGCCAACCGCTTTCATCGAAGCCAAATCATGTTCATTGTGTAATTATAATTTGTCATTTTATACATTCCGGTATTATGTAGTTTGGCCGGAGTAAAAATGAAAATGTGATATTTGGATTATGAGAGTTTCTACATGTATCAGATGTGTGAAGATAAAAATGTAAGATAAAGTATTAAAGTTACAGCAGAAACCGAAAACTTTGTTAGTATATAGCAAAATATACAGTGTGACAATAAGAAAAGTGCATGTATCTTTGTGGAAATATTTCTGTCAATTGGGTACTTTGTGTTCTTCTACAGATGCAGGCAGGAAAACTACATCAAACCAACACAAATAAACACAGCGGAGAGTGAATGTGACACCGGACAGGGTAATTCAGAGTAAGAATTGTTTGTTTGGAAGCTCCCAAAAAGAAGAAAATAATCCAAAGGTATGAGCGTGGTATGGTGGTGGTTACTTAAAACTATTTAACAGGAGAATTTGTGTCACATCGACTGTTAGCATGACCGAATTACATGCATACGTCCTGTTATAATCATTTAACTACAGTATATCTGCTAATCTTTTTACAGTAATTAGGAAAAAAATTGGTTTGCGCAGAATTGACACGCAGTTGCACGATAAACCAAGTATAATTATATTCCGTTATTAATGACATTATATCAGCAATTACGCAAAAACAAATCCATGTTCATCTTTTGCTGCAGTAGGGATTATTTTAGAGTTTATTCTAAGTATTCTATGATTGTAAAAAGTATGTGTTGGAAGGGTTAGAACTCCCTCACTTTCTGCTGGAGTGCTCTGAAATTATTCCAAAGGGATTTGCCAGTGTATCTCCATATCATATAAAGAGTCTGCATTGTTCGCCTTGTCCATTTGAGGCTACACGCCAACTCTCATTTCAATTCCTTTAAACTATCTGATGGAGTCATACAATTACTATTAATCATTTCTCGAGGCCTGCCATTACAGGGCTTATATCAATCCTAATTTAATCTTCTTGGTGTGTGCTCACTTTTTCTCTGATCAGCAGGAGATTATGAGTGAATCAAGACTTGAAATACAAGGATGCATATTTTATGTTTTTATAAATAGTGATCGACTGATATGGGTTTTTTTGGGGGCGATAATTTTTTTTTTTTTTTTTACATCAACAGTAGCCGATGACTGATACAGGCCGCCGATATTTCTAAGCTGATATTTGGAGCCGATACTGATTTATTTTATTTTATTTTTTTCTCTGACAAATGATAACAAATGTCAGAACATTTTCTTTCTTTTTTTTTTTTTTTAAAGGAAACATTTATTGAACTAAAAATAATATTGAAGTAATGGTAAAAAAAAAAAAAAAAGGAGAAAGGTA
>JAPTYQ010000006.1:27261789-27275800 GCA_029814465.1 Ostorhinchus cyanosoma | reverse complement strand
ATAGTGATCGCCCGATATGGGTTTTTTTGGGGCCGATAATTTTTTTTTTTTTTTTACATCAACAGTACTGATGACTGATGACTGATACAGGCCGCCGATATTTCTAAGCTGATATTTGGAGCCGATACTGATTTATTTTATTTTTTTCTCTGACAAATGATAACAAATGTCAGAACATTTTCTTTCTTTTTTTTTTTTTTAATGGAAACATTTATTGAACTAAAAATAATATTGAACTACTGGTAAAAAAAAAAAGGAGAAAGGTACGGTAGAACAGGTAACATTAACATTTCACATAATGACATTTACATTCAGATAAAAACAAAACAGTGTTTAGTTCAAGTGTTCGGTACACTTAGTCAGTTTGTTCTAAAATAAACAATGACAGAAGCACAGAGTGTTCAGTCATGGTGTCAAACTGAAATATTCCTTCCGCCCAGTTCACTCCGCTCCTCTCCCCTATAGGCAGAACATGAGTCATAGAACTAAACAACACAGAACAGCACCTTGCTTTTAACGAATATTTACAACTTGCAAGGCAGCGCACCGTCACATGACTCAGTGACACTGGAATCTACGTGAGTCACATGACTCGGCACAAAATTTCCCCTCGTCACAAGGCGCATGGGCGGAGTCAAAACACGCATGGTTCATGTGCAATGACTCTGAAACCTTTGAATGTTATGTGAAAATACATAATACAACTGACTCCTCCCACAGTTTATTGATTACACGAATGATATGTTTAGTTTTACTTGAATACTTCCAGTTCTCTGTGATACTTAGAATTAGAAAATAAAAATTGTGACAGTTAATCTAATAAATATTACTACACCGAAAATCTCCAATGTCTCCAAGAACACAGAGGTTTTGTGAACTTCACCTGTCAGTAAGTCATGGCAGGGAAAAAAGAGCATATCGGCCAACGCAACAGGCCGATACTGATACAAGAAGAAGACGTAAATATCTGCCCGGTACGACGGCTGGTCGATAAATCGGTCTATTATACATACATACATACATAACAGCATATGTGGAGGAATAAGGCTGAATGTCACACACACACACACACACACACATATATATATATATATATATATCTATATATGGACTGAATGCGTCTTAAGTTTCTCTTAAGATCTTTTCCTTCTGCTTTCTAATGTTCACGGTTTTCCATCTTCCTTATTCTGCTTTAAGGCACAGTCTTGTTTTCATTTTCCCAGTTGACATCTCATGCTGGTCCTCGGATAAGCTGATTTCTATTGGCATTTAGGTGGCAGGTGGTGATTTTTAAAATGGCCATTATGTAACTATACTTGCCATATAATATTTGTTTCTTTAAATCCCACCCTGCTATTTGTTAGTGGTAACATCTCTACGGTTTGTGCATTCGTCTTCTGACAGTGCTCGCAAATAAAACACTTTAAAGCCTGCAGTTGTCCTATGCCATCCTGCTCATGCTTAATAGAAGATTTCCAGCAGTGTAATATGATGCCGGCAGGCCCTATCTGCAGAGCGACGGCTCAGTCTCCAGCAGCAGTGTATTTGCACTTCTATGACGCTGCTGTTTCCAATGACCATTAAAGATGAAAACAAGAATACAGCCCTTTTCTTCCCTAGCGTTAGGTCCGTCATTACGGAGCACTGCTCAAAAAGGTAATCAGAAAATGAGTATAATTTGCCCCTGCATTTGTTCGTCATTAAGATGTGTGTACCTGGCTGCTCACGCTGTTGAATGCCCGATTGGCTGTTGCAACAAAAGAGGAGGCGACCATTTGGGATGTTTAGCAAGTGAAATGGACTATGGGGAAGAAAGCTATGAGGCACACTGTAATGTAGGATAATGCTTCTTTGCCTTTTTCACATAAAGAATTAAAGCTATTAAGATGGCTGCAAGGTAAAGGTTAGAGCACAGGAGAATTGCTAAGTTCAACTCCCGGCGCTGTCTGTGAATGTTTGAGGTGAAATCTGTGAATGGGAGGTTCAGGCAGGATGGCGGGGAGCCGCTAAAGGTGCTGTTGAGCTGCGGGACGGCACAAAACTAAAAAGAGACCCCTGTCACTGAATATGCATCAGCTGCAAGGGCACTATTGTATCGATGCCCTTTGTTCCGTCCTTCCCAAGGTGGTGGGCAAGTGAAAATGGAATATCTGTGGTGAGATCAATGAGCATTGTTGAGTCATTGATTCCCAGGCTGTTTGGATAATCAGATGATCAATTAAGACATTTTTAATGAGAAATTCTAAAATGAAATCAAGCTCAAGCCCTTTTTTCTGCTTTTGTAAACGGCCGCGGAAAAAATTATCAGACCACCAAAAGTCATCAAAAACAATGATTATGCAATTAAGTACTAACTCCTGTGTGGATCATGTGACTAAAACAGACAGAAAAGAAAACATGGAATGCCTAAAAGCACTGTTTTTGTCGGTACCATAACGTAGATACTGATGTCAGAACTGAAGTGATTTTGGTTATTATCAAAAAAACATGGAAAATCAGCTCATAAATTAAACTCTTGTGATCTATTTTTGTTGTTATCATTATATTTGTCCAAACAAATGTACCTTTAGTTGTACCAGGCCTTAAAATGAACAATAAATTGAAGAAAACAAGGGTGGTCTAATAATTTTTTCCCCTAACTGTACATAACATAGCCAAAAATAATAATAAAAAAAATCCCTACCAACGTGACATTAGATAAATTCTGTAGTGATTAATATGTTTTTTGTATGTATTTTTTTTTAACAGCCATCAGTTTGATAAAGAGCCTAAAGATTGGTTTGTGTTTCAATAGAAAAAGGTCATGTGGTCTGATGAGTCCAGATCGACCCTGTTCCAGAGCGATGGAGAGATTACCCATCATGCCTAGTGCTTACAGCCTCAGCCCTGTGGGTGCAGTGTTGTGGTCTGGGTTTGCTTCAGGTGGTGTGTGTTCAAAAATTGCATAAGCTTATTGAAACATGGTGACTGCAAATAAATCAAAACAAGAAATGATCCAAGGAGATATTACATGGTTAGATTTTTTTTTTTTTTTATTTTCCCGCGGCCACGCTGTGTAACTGCAAATGGGAGAAAAATAGGCTCTGAAGGTGACACTTTGGACATAAAAGTGTTACACATTCATGAATCAATCAGGAAAACGGTTAAGCCATTACTACTAGAATAATCAAGATTGTTAGTTGTACATATTGTTTTATCTGCACTTTGATTTTTGCACATTTCTACTGTTATTGATCATTTATTGTGGATCAAACACCTTCTATGTAATGTAAAATGAGTCTTTCATATATCTAAGATGTCTATGATAGAAGGTAGAAGTCTATAAAACAAAGAACAGGATGATAATAAAGAATGCT
Organism: Ostorhinchus cyanosoma; assembly: GCA_029814465.1. Taxonomy (NCBI): domain Eukaryota; kingdom Metazoa; phylum Chordata; class Actinopteri; order Kurtiformes; family Apogonidae; genus Ostorhinchus; species Ostorhinchus cyanosoma. Next base: position 27,272,444 of record JAPTYQ010000006.1, on the reverse strand, counting down.
ATTAAAAATAATCATTAATTCATTTGGTTTAATAATCGCTAAGAAAATCAAACTGAATACTTACTGTAGCTTTCATGTCTATCTGTGTTCAGTTCTGCTTATTTAGACCAAATGCTGTTTTCTTACCTCTTTTTTTCAGCTGTGATATATGAATTTCCTGTTGTAGAGACAAGCTCTTATCCCAGCTCCTATATTAATATTGTTATTTATGTAAGTATTAGCGGTGTTTTGCAGATGATCGCAAACCAAATTTAATGAAAAGATCAACAAATGTGAGGATTATTTTTGCTGCAGTGTTTTCTCATAATACAGCCTCATTTTTTTTTTTTTTGGGAAACAGAGACATATTACCATTGTGTCTGCGACATCCATTTCCCCGGAAGAATAAATGTGTTGAAGGCATTGACACGACTCGTTCTGCACATTCCCCATGTTTATAAAATAGAGGACTTACTGACTTGCTGTAATATAAATTATAGCCATTGTTCTCTGAAATACCAGGCATTTGTCGCTTTTAAAGATTTTTCATAGAAAATGTATTCAGTGCTTTCCCATTTGTCTTGCCTTATTGAAATTTGGTTTTTATTCTATCTGCTGACTGCAAAATTTCTAGACACGGAGCCCAAACAGATCATCATTTTTATGTAAACGCACTGCATCGTCCCCGATACAAACTACAAAATTGAATTGAAACAGCAATTATATCTTTGATGCGAGAGGACTTTGGGAATCGCTTGTGATGTGTCGGGTTCATCATAAAAGATTTGCACATGTAACGCAGCACATATATCGCATTCTACCGTATGTTATGTGCAGTCGTTGCGTCATATGTTACAACTTCTCATGTCTTTTCTTCACACACAAACACACAAACACACACATCCATGCAGCGGGTCATGTAACGGCTATTAACTGTTCTGCTTTGTTATAATTCAGGGAAAAATAACTGCGTGAAACTATGAACATTTATGTAATATTACATTAAAAGCGCTCATGGGGAAATATAGATGTTGTTAGAAAAGGATGTTAATGACATATAATCTTTCTCATGTTCAAAAGAATAAAGCCTGTCTGCAGTATAATAGGCCACCCCTGACCTATTTGAACACTTTAATGATATCTCAGTGGGATTGAGAGTAGAAATGGCTTAACTTGACTGGACTTTATGGGACATATAGAAAGAGAATACAATATGAAAAGTTTTCAATTATGTACTGCATGTACTAAGGGAAATGTGTGATAATTGACTGTCCGGTTGAAGTTCTCCTCCTAAAGATGTCATAATTATGCAGGCAGATGAATAATTATATCAAATTTAATGTTTAATGTGCCTTTTTTTTTTTTTTTTTTTTTTTTTTTTACAGCTTTTCTATTTGATGCAGTGCAGCACCTCGCATTATATAACTTAAATAACAGCAGTGCTACTTTAAAAAAAAAAAAAAATAGAAAAAATGTCAGTGTCGCGTCGCCCTTTATCTTTGAAAAGGTGTCAGCACAAGTAGGACTTGATTTATTTCAGACATGATCATGTGCTGTCCAGTCCAGTTTAACTACGGCCAGCCTTACAGCACTACTCGATTTTGTTGTCACTGTAAATTCACTCTGCCTCAAGCACTTTGGCATCATCGCTTGTCTGTACATTTTTACCTCTATCCTTTCTCATCTCTGCACCTTTCTTTTTCATTTCTCTCTAAGAAGGCTTCTGTTTTATTTTATTTTTTTAGTTGCTTATTTCCTCATTTATACAGTTGCTCTTTCATACTCTTATATCACCTATATATTAAAAAAAAAAAAAAAAAATTAACTAAGAAAGAACTAAACATCAACCTCCCAGTGTTTTTCTGGGTCAAGTGCAAAATGAAATACAGTAGGACTAGTCGGGGATGCACCAGCGCTGGTTTCTATGGTAACTGCAGGGCTGTATTTAGTGCAGTTGTTTCACTGCGCCTGGCTCTCTGTTTTCAACCAGGCGAGATGGGAAGAGTGAGGACCATTCCCAAGGGGGATAAGCAGAAAGTGGGGCAACTTCTCCCATCACCGTCAAACACAATCTTTAAGCTAAAGAAGGGATCATGTCATGGATTCTTTACCTTATTTCAGAAAGAGACGATGCAGAGAAAAGATACCGTACGGAAAGTAGCGGTCACATTTAAAGATGACACAAGTCTAAGTTCTGACCTTTCCAGTCAGTGTGTTAACAAATGTAATGACTATTGTAGGCATGTGCAGCGAAAATAGACGCCCCTGTTTTAATTAATGAAAGCATTATCAGTCTGTGCTGTAGAAATAAATACAATTTTACAAAGTAAGGCTTATCTCAGCACATTTTGCTGAACAATCTAGCATAATGACATTATACTTTAGCAGTAATGAACATTGTTGGTATAATTATTATAACTGAGTCAAAAGTGCAGTGTTTTATGATCCTGTTAATAGCGACCATACATTATGTCATTTTAATTTATATGCACTGAGTAATTCAGTACGACAGCTCTGACTGCAGTATGATCTTGAACCCATTTCTTGTTTGATGTCTTAAAAAATTAATAAACTATAATTTTAAAGATGATTTACTTAGGCCCATATTAACTGAAACATTGGATCAAAACAAAATTTTAGATCATGCTGCTACAAGATGTATTTAATTAAGAATAAGAAGAAATGCTATTTTCAGTGAATATGATTGCAGAGCTTGTGGCTTTTCTAACATCTGTGCAGTTCTACAAAGACATAAGGACACGTGCTGAATATTTATTGTTAAAGTAGGTAAAATGAAATGTTTATGTGGTCTATGTATTCAGCAGTGGATGTGAGCAGGTTTTTTCCTTAAGCCAGTAAAACATGTCAGATTTACATGTTAAAAATTACATTAAAATATGCCTGAAGATAAGATGATTTTTCTGGCTGGCACATGTTCTCAAAGTCATAGAACTGAGTGTCATGTCTGTCCATTAACCGCAAAATAGAGAAGTAGAAAAAAAAAAAAGATACACACAAGCAAATGGGTCACCCTCTTTCAAAAATGATTTAGTCCTATTTAAATGAATCATGTACGCCACATCTGGCTACAAGTTTTTCCAAGCCCAGGCCACTGGCAGCCAGGCAACGTCTCCCAGTTAATATTGAATAGACCTGCTGTTCATGAGGAACATTTGAGTTGGATCAAATTTATTTGCGTCAAAACCCAAGGATGCACATCTCAGCCAGGTGACTGCCACCTCTGAGCAAACAAGAATAGAAAGTTCAAAGCTGGAATGCTCTGGGATGTAGTATTTAAATGAAGCTGGAGTGAAGGTGTGACTGGGGAGGGCCTACAGCTGTTTGAAGTGTGACAGGATTTCACTGCCTTCCTTTGCTTCTAGCAACTCAGTTCTGGTTCAAGAGGACCACTTAGGTCTGCACCTGTCATAGATTTATGACGGCAGCTATTTGAAGCTGTATTTGTCAATTTAACATTAAATATGCAGTGCGCAGACATTTGGGAAACACGTAGTTGGCATGCGACAGCTCTGTGTTTCATCTTAAAAGGTAAAATCCATCATTTTTTGTCACTAGATTCTTCACGACCTCAGAGGCTTATTGAACATTCTGTTACATTCTACATTCAGCTGTAAGGCATCGCGCTTCTCATGCTGATATTTGCTCTGTTTCTTAATTTGAGCAGCAAATGAATTAATGGTTGAATTAAGAGTTCTGCCTAATAAATGCAAAAAACAAACACAGATTCAAAATATGGAATGTTGTATGAATAATGTGGAAACGGAGGTGCGAGCAGAGAAATGAGCCAGAAAAGAACTCCAGTATTTCGATGTAATGTACATTTGTATGGAGCAAAGTGTTAATGGAGAGGAAATGTTCGAAGCAGGCTCATGTTGCTTCAGGAAAATCAAGCATTCACAGTGCTTGAATTTCTGACTCTGTACAACAAACGGAAAGTTTTGTGACTTTGGAGGAGCAAAGAGAATTGTCGGCGCTTTGGAAGCCATGTTAAAATGGAGCTGTGAGCACAGCATGTGTTGCATATTAAAATATACTTGCCCCTTGACTTTTTGTGCTTTATTTTTCTGCTTCAGTTCATTTTCAGAATGTCCCTGTTTGATGTTTCTTAGAGATCAACATAAAGTAGCATTTTATTAAATAAAAACATTTTATGTAAAGACAGCATTAATGATAAGATCAGAAACTTGCCAGGTTGTCTAGTTTAACGGTTTATCATTGTTATAATGATGTAATGTGGTGTGCCACGCCCGTTGTTCAAAGATCCACTAATCCTCTGTGCATATTATTCATGTGTTTATCGTTATTTACCTGGACTCATTCTATCGCACTAATCGTAACGTCAATGGCATTGCTTTCTGGTGCCTGCTCTCTTTATTTGCTTCAGAGAACTAAAGCAATGCCACAACTAATATCAGCTAAACATTTCCTGCATGTGCAACACAATAAATGTGTTTAAAAGGCAGCAGGAAGCTTTCAGTGTGAAGATAACGCTAAACAATGCACGTGAGGTTGGCTAATATTGAGCCGAGACAATTACGCCCCTGACAAATCAGAGCGGATCAGAAGACAATGATGACTGATGTTATCTTAAGAGTAATAATGGACTTGTAGCAGCTGGAGCTTAAAGAAAACCACACAGGATTCTGGTTTAGTTTTTTTTTTTTTTTCAGTTTGGTTTTTTTGAGCGTACAAAGAGGAATAAAACTGAGCTGAGAGCAGGTGAAGTGGTTTCATGAAGAGGTGTTCATGCCTTTTGTACAAACCTCAATCCTCCTACATGTATTACACGGCTGTCCTGTGGACATACAGAGGGCAGCGTGATGGCCCTGTTCACTGCAGCTCAGCGCTCTGTGGAAGATCTGTATCTGCACCTAACACCAATAATCCTACATGGGCGGCTGTGTCTGTTATATAGAAAAAAAAATATAGCTGAAAAAAAATAAACTGAAGGTGAAGAGAGATGTTCAGAAGACCCAGTTTATAATCTACATGTGGTTTGTTTTTGATTATTGTGCACCATGCTGTGTAGAACCAATGTTTGCTCCATAATGAGTTTAATTATATAGATTTTTAAATCAAAACCCGCAATTTACACACAATCAACAGCCTACACTAATAGAGATGGGATAAAATATTGATACAGGAATATATTGTTTTGCATCCCCTTGTGGAACCTTCTAGATCAATACACTGGCGCCAAATGTCAATGTTATTTATTTATTTATTTATTTTATTAAAAGCTATTATACATGCAGATATGTAAGCTACAGTTAGCATATGTGTGTTAAAGAAGCATTAAGCCAGGACTCTTTTTTTTTTTTTGTTCTTTGTCATTTTATCTTATTTACCAAATTCTGTGAATCACAGTGCAGTGAGCAAATATAATCCCTAATTTTTGCCTTTTTAGGGTTAATTTTTCATCACTTTAACTGACATCATGATGCATCCAGACTGTCGTGCAAAATACACTGTTGCCCCTAAAGTTGGAATAAAATATTTTTACCTGTTTTCATGAAATAATTGTGACTTATGTGATTTATTTGTGATAAATTAAGTGGAGCTGGGACTAGTATGTGATCATTGCACCAGGTCAAATGTGAATACTGATGTGAATAAATAGGAAAAAAAGGAATTATTCCAACTTTATTTGCGACAGTGTATTATGTATCACAGAATAACCATGTTACCTTGTGATACCAGCGTTATTTTGGAATCACTAATTCCCTTCTAACATTTACTTTTTGGATGATTTATAAATGCAGTCACTGAAGATGCAGAATAGCATGATTTAAACTTCTATACATTTTTGTGTTTTCTTTGTAAAATAAAAGCACAGAATGAACTACGAAATAGTTACCCCACCCCCTGAATGAGAGGCAAGGGGTATTGTTTTTGGTTTGGTTGGTTTGATTTTAACACTCTAGCAGTAAAACTATTGGTTGGATTCATACCAGATTGGGTTTATAGGCTGCCACTGACCCAGAATAGAACTGATTACATTTTGGGAACAGTACGTCAAAGTTTCAATTTTTTTATGAATTTTTAAAATCTTTTTTTCCCCATTTACTGATAATGAGTGAAATGTGTCTGTAGCAGCAAAACTTTTGGTTGAATTCATACCAAATTGGGTTTATGAATTGCCAATGACCAAGAATAGATGTGGTTACATTTTGGGAAAAGTAGGTCAAAATTCAAAGTTTTAATGCATTTTTAAAATATTTTTTCGTCTCCCATTTTGTTATAATAGGTGACATTTCAAATGTCATCAATTTTGTTTGAATTTACTTCAAATGTGGAACATATTCAGAGGCAATTGATATGCTGACATCACCATATGCATAGACATGATGGCCTGATTGTTGCTTTTCCTCTACATTTTTTTGGCAGATTTGGGTGCACAGTTGTGAAGAATATTTGTATGTTTTTTAATGAAAAATTGCATTGACTAATATTTTTCAGGCACAACACATTGTTTAATCCTAATTTATGCAGTGAGCAGCTGTTTATTCCTGAAGCAGTCATCAGTTTGGTAGAAAACCTATAGATTCGACTGTGAGTCCAGATTGATGCTGTTCCAGAATGATGGGAGTTTCAGGGTGAGAACAGAGGTGGATGAAGTGATTACCCATCATGCCTAGCACCTATAACACAAGCCTGTGGGATCAGTGTTGTGATCTGGGGTTGCTTTAATAGGTCAGGTTCAGGTTCGGTATTATTAGGATGATGGTGTCAAAGCCAAAGCAGCTGGAATCAAAGCTACAGACGGATCCAGTCAAATATTAGAGGGTGGGACTTTTTTTGTCCAAGTAAAGTATAATTTATAATTAAAAGAAATGAGGGAAAGGTGCCACGAACACCCAAAAAAACCCTTAAATCAGCTGTCCCAAAAGTCATTTTACTTACTTTTGATGCTGTATGTATTGATTTAGGCTTGCATGCTACACCTAAGCCTGTAGGGAAATGCTAATGTTATTCAGTCATGCAACTGCAAAACAATGTTAAATGCTGAAAAATTGACCAGTGGGGGGAACAAAATGCTATGTTGTTTTTACAAATGTCATCACATCCCAATGTATAGTTTGGGGAGGCTCTGTTTATGCTGTGGCCACTTCAAAGTGTTTGAAATGTCAACATTTCTACGAGATTAATTTAATATAACAGACAGTTAACAATACCAGAATGAAAAATGAACTCTGTCGTCCAATATTCTGTCACAGCAGCATTTTCATCTGTCTGGAGATGTGCATGTCATTTTGGGAGGGTATGACAAACTGGCTCCCTTGAAGGCATTGATGAATGCTCATTTTGTCTTTTGTCTTACCTTTTTCTTCTGTTTGTTATTATCCCCCCCCCCCTCTATCAATCTGTCTTTTCACAGTTGGTTTTCCTGCAGAATATGCATAGGAAGCTACGATCTCAGATCAAGTCTGGGTTTTTTTTTTATGTGTTTTTTAAAATGCCTTTCGGTATTGGCTCTCTGCTTATGTTTGAGGGAAAGTAAGGATATTCCTGGAGAGGATGCTTCTTGTTTGATTTATAATGAGTAAATCTGCAGAAAGGTAATCTACTTTTGAGGCACAAGGGGCTGAGGCGAGAGCAGTACGACTGCGAATGAAACCACCTCCAGACTACAGAGCTGTCATTAATCAGATCCTTGGCTGTCAGTCCAATGCCTGCTGCTACATTCCCTTCAGATCTCAGAGTAGGATATTTATGCAGGGTGTCGGCACAATCCCTCCCTCTATCCCTTTCCATCCATTTTCTTTATGTCATTAATTAAAAGCATGTACCAAATTCAACCGAGCTGTCCTTAGAATATACGGTCTAATTTTCCCAACTACTAATTTGTTTTCAGCTCGTCTGTTTTTGTTCCGGAAAGTGTCGTTCTCAGTCTGTGACAAGCGCCAACATGCCATAACATACTCCGCTCCTTGCAGTTTAACTCTGGACAACATGATGATTTCTGCAGGGTAAAAACTGGGTCTATTTAGTGATGGTAAAGGGACTAATTTAGCTCGTTGCGGTGCCCGTTTAAGCTGCCTTCAACACACATAGTCATCACTGGGGTGCAGTCACTAAGCTTATGGGAAGTGTGACTTACTATGCTGAGATGAGCAGTATCTGACTGTGACAGTGTGTGGTGGCAGACAAGGGATGGAAAAGTGTCACTTTCAAAAATAACACTGTCACAAGAAAGCGGTTAAGTGGCTACTACTGAAGTTTGCAGATTATTCAAACGTTGAACTGCTTTGTTACGGAAGAAAATTGAAAAAGGAGGGCAGGAGCTGCAGCAGTGAACAGACCCACTACACTGAAGGCAATCTTAAAACAAACAGGAGTGATTCTTGGAATGAAAGTCATAAATCTTTTCATGTTTCTGCAAATACACCACTGTATTCACCTCTAAAGAAGATGCAGGTTGCTTTTATAAGACAACTAAAAGAACCGGCTGTCAGAAGAGTGCTCCATTAGAGCTACACCCACACTGCTCTTTTCTCAGAAATACAAGGTATATCATTTATAGATTCTGCCATTGTTTGCATATGCACTAGATCCTCTGGAAGCTGCAGCAGAAATTCAGCCAAAGATAGAGATCATTTTACTCCTTGTCATCCCGGGTGTTTTAACACTGCTGTCGGGGTATAGCAGAGAATCCTGATTCCATGGCAGACAGATGCCAACTTTCATCTCTTTTTTAGTTTTCTTTAGAGAGGCACTGTTGGCTGCGAACATGAATTCAAAGTGAGCATGAAAGTCAATCTCATTGGGATTTGACAAGCAAAGAATCCAAGGAATATATGCATCTTTTGATCGGCTCCACGGGTTTACATTAAAATTGACATTTTCTTTAACTTAATGAGGCATTGCCTATAATTTCATAATACTGCTTTAATCAATGTTAATAGGCACAAAGATGTTTTATATGTGAGAAAGTGTAACACAGATGCTATAGACGCTGTGCTGAAAGACATGTAGGTGCAGTATTGTTGTGGGTGTTGATGGGTGCCCTCAGGTTGAACATTAAAATCATCAAACAAAACTCACAATATTCTCAATAGCTGGCAGTTCTCCAGAATTTTGGAGGGCATTGTGTGAAGGAATGTTTATGGTCTGGTGAAACCACTCAAATTTCAAGGGAATGTCTGAGATTTATTAAGCACTGAGTCCATTCAAACTACACAGTAATTTATCAGGCATGAAAACTTACTGCAGCAGCAGCAGAAGCAGCAGCAGGCCAGCGATGGAGTAAATAAAACAACACAGTTCATTTAGTATGCTGTTCAGGTCATCGCTACAGGTCAGACACTAGTGTATTTGCAGAGTTTCCAATCTTTCATACATTTTATTTTACTCTGTTTTCTCAACTGACTCAAAGCTCAGGCGCTCTCACGGTACTGCAGGCGGCTTAATTAGAGAATGCATTCATTTCTAGGTGTTTTTTCTTAAGTTAAGAGAGATGACGATTCAGTAAATGGTGCAGACATGATGCATTGGTTTTTAATGAGTCAAAGAGTTGATTATAAATTCCAAGGAAGGCAACGACTAAGCACAATTCTAATGAACATATTCTTAGAATCAATTACCGCTTCATTAGTAAATAACACATTAATATGAATAAAGTACGTTGTAACATTTACATTTCTTACTTAACCGGACCCGTGCTGGTGTTATTATCTTATTGATCTTTTCAGACTCTTTGACTGCTGCTTGTCTGGACTTTTTTTTGATAATAAAAAGTATTGGTGTGCATTTACAGCGGCAGCTTTTGGATGTTTGTCGCCATTTTCCTGGGCTCACTTGTTTTGTAAAGGGGGCGACTGAGGCCTTGGATTGATTGTTGGTGATCTGACACAAAGGTCTCAGTTCTTCAGAGCTGCTTTTCACTTGTTTTGAGCTGCAGTTACTTACAGTTTAAGGCTTCTAAGAACGTTTCGCTCCAAACAGACATGGCTTTGCTTTGGACAGATTGTAAGATAATTGGAAACATCCTTTTGGTGACTAATTAGATGGTTTAATTAAAGTTTAGAAGCTTTGGCTGTGCTTCCCTAAGATGCATTAGACTAAGCTTGGAATTCCTTTGTTTTTAGTAACAGTTAATGTTAAATACTGGCATAGAGTTCAGTCAGTAGTGTATCTCCTTTTACCTGAGTTGTTTGTAAGTTTGTTGTTTGCTTTATCGGTGAGGAGAAACAAATTAGGCTGGAGGTAACTTGGATTCACTAAAGGGTCCGATCAAGCGAAAGTGAACATCAACATGAAAAAGTAAATTTGCATCATTTATCAAGTGGACTCCTTTTTTTAGCTAAAGATTTCTAATTTATTGAACTGCTATCCTTTTTAAAATATCCCTTTGCACAGCACAGGAGAAGTTCTGAAACCTTCTGCTCGGCTGCGTTAAATGAACAAAAAAGACATGAAGAAGACGGTCTGTTTAATGAGAAATGAAAATTCTGAATGATGAAGGTTGTGAATTTATACACTGATCACATTTTTTAAAAAAACTGAACGGTTACAGACAAATTATTCTTTATTTGTATTTGACGTACATCAGTATGGACCACCACGAGTTGTAAATAACACCGTGTTAGTATTAAATACATTAAATAAATCATAATGATTATATCTGGCTTAAAAAAATAAGTCGACATTTTGGC
>JAPTYQ010000006.1:27250848-27261292 GCA_029814465.1 Ostorhinchus cyanosoma | reverse complement strand
CACCGTGTTAGTATTAAATACATTAAATAAATCATAATGATTATATCTGGCTTAAAAAAATAAGTCGACATTTTGGCTGATGCATACGACGGTAAAGAGTCGTCCACGTGTTACTATGGCAACCGGTCCACGCCTTACCACATTCTCATGTCAACAAAAACACAGACTTTTTAATATTTTACTCCAAAGTTTATTTTCAGCATAGTTGAACATAATTTCTAAAAGGTTTTGTTCTACTTGATATCGACTTCTGTCAAGAACCGCGTGTTTTGAATGTTTCCACGTTACCGAATTTTTAATTTAACATTTTTCACCTAAAAGTTTTATCTACCCCCTATTTTGTAATGCACAATTTTAAAGTACTTATAAATATCTAGTCGAATATGTATAATGTATGCATGTAAGTTACTCTGTTTACATGATGGACTGTTAAACACTAGATGTGTCCACGTGTTACTGCTTGATACTGTAGAGTCTACTGTATGTTTCAGGTGTTTAAAACTTAAAATGGCTTAATTTGTGGCACTTTTAATGCACTTTTGATATCATTGTAATACCACAGAGTTCCTGTCTTTTGTTTCTCTAGTGTGACTTTTATTTTAGTTTAGTGTTGAAGTGTTGTCTTTGGATCAGTGACATCAGACATAAACTACTGTATGTCCAAATTGTGCTCAATATTTACCTGATGTTCAAACAACATGAGTGTAACTTAAATATTTAAAGCAGTGATATATTGCTTTTTTTTAAAATGGAATCATGCATTTTAAAACATTCCCCTGTGCTCTACATAAACTGTAAATGCAATGCATGAGTCTGAATTCTTCATTAATTCAACTCCACAGTTCCATCTTCGACCCTATTTCTGAGTAATGACACCAGAAAAATCATTTTGAGCACCGGCCCTTTAAATGCAAATGAGCCACTTCACACCCCACCCCCTCTGGGTTCTTGACCGTGCGTTCTGTCCCGCTTAGCCACTTGTGTTCATTAATACAACCAACAACTGAACATTTTAGGTAATTGGTTCAAAGTTTGGACATATTTTCAGTCTGGACTAAAACCGCTGCTGCTGATAAACAATTATGTCGCACTCGGAGAAATGTTCAGCGGAAGTCTTGACCTTATATGTGCAAATGTCGTGACATAACAAATTAAGAAGGAATTAAAACAGCTTGTAGAAATCCATTCGATTTTCAGCGCAGTGAATATAAAAATAGCTTTGCAGCACCTGGAGGGTTTAAATTCAAATGTTTTGAACTATTAGGATCCAAATACACAAATAAATGAAGCAAAGACGAATAAAAGTGGGTTTAGCAAAATATGACCCATTTAAAGCATCAAATATTCTCACTGGTTGGATTAACACATAAAAAGGCCTTGTTTGAACATTGTTGAACACTTTATAAATACTATACGCATACGTTCATTGTGAATAACTGGTATTTTTTTTTTCCGTCTAAGTGTTTGTGTTATTGTGGTATTTTAAAGAAGCCAAATGTAGAAAGACACTTCAGAACAGTTCATCCAACACTGACTGGGAAAGAAAAAGGTGAAGGAACTGAAGTCGGACAGCAGTTCTTTTCCCCACATGAAGACTATTAAGTCCAAATACGGTTCCACCATGATGATCATTTGGAAGTCCAGCGCTTACTGTCCAGACTAAGCAACCCTGACTGACTCCATTCACTGCAAGTTGTCAGTGTAAAGTACTGTGCAAAAAGTGAATTGTATTATGCCATAAGGGTTTGTGTAGGTACTGTATACTCATTATACAGTCAAGGAAAAAATTATTAGACCATCAGAAGTCATCAAGAACAATGGTTGTGCAATCAAGTACTAACTCCTGTGTGGATCATGTGACTAAAACAGACAAAATAAAATATGGAATGAATAAAAGCACTGTTTTTGTCAGTACAATAACATAGATATTGATGTAAGAACTTCAGCGGCTTTGGTTATTATCAAGAAAACATGGAAAATGGATCGAAATCAGCACTGATTGTTTTACAGATATATCCATTATTATTATTATTATTATTATATATTACCCCTCTATTCTGTACTAAATTAAAAAATAATGTGGTTTCCTGATGTGTCCACACATATTGTGCAATATTTTTTAAAATTGTTATAACGTCTGTCAACATTCATTTTTTTTAAATTCACCCGAATGTAGTTGCGAAAAAGGTCTTTCCGTCGCAGTTTTGTGTAATATACCAATTTCGCAACGCCTGAAAAACCACCTCTTAACAGCACAAAAATTTTAATTGCGAAAGAGAGTTGACGTTTTTCCATTAGATGAATTTTTATGCGCAAGTTATATTTACGATATTTGAGGGTCAATGGAAAAGCGACAAGAAAAAAAAGAGCATATCAGCCGACGCAACAGGCCGATGCAAGAAAAAAAAAAGTAAATATCATTACTTTATATGCAAATTAATATATATTTATCCGTTTTTAGTGCAGGTAGATCAATCGGACTTGCTCGTTTTAAAAGTTGCTTGGAAGTTTCCAGTCCTTTAACCACTTGCAGACTTTTCTCAGATTATTTTGTGGTTGTAACGTAAGAAAACAGCCAGTTCACAGCCTGACGGACATGAATACACGACGTTATACTCGTTCATTCTTGTAATGGATTTGTCCATTTTCAATCCACGTTTATTGCTTTCTTTGAGCGAAAACACAACGAAGCAAATGGCCAGTGTTGTTTCCTGTATTTGATGAAACACGAGTATGATTTTGTTTTTAGGCTTTACAGCAGTTTTAGGCAGCGTTTAGATACAGAAGGACACCGTGGGATTTTTAAGCCATTATAGCCGGCGTGTTCGTGTTGACTGGTGGTTGTAAGCCTCTGTGCTCAGCTTATGTCTCTCTTAATTAGTCCAACTCTCATGGTCAGATCAGGCATTTCACACTCTCCTTCACATAGCTGCAATTCACAGATTTTTTTTTTTTTTTTTTTTTTTAAGGGTCGTGTGCTGTTTTGGCACGTTTTAATCCGTTTGGTGTAAATCACATTAACTGTCATTAATGTAGAACCAGCAGATTTTTTACACCTGCTTGAATCTTTCATGGGAATATTATATTACACCCATTTCTGTCCATCACACCATTATTGATGCAACTGACAGAGAAGCAGTTTGGCAATCTGTCTGTTTAGATGCAGGAGACTGACAGGTGAAATTATTCCTGTTCTCGCTAATTTGCGTTGGTGAAAGATAATTGTTAGCACTAGATTCCAATTCAGCAAAAACAATATTTATTTATATACAGCTTTCTACATTTTACCTCATAAATACTGCATTGGAAGTAAATGTATGCCGTGATAACTTGGACACCAGCTCTTCAACTTGATTGGCGTTTCCTAAAAATGGATTTACTTCTTTGCCTGATTTGTTATGATAGATAGAGCAAATGAACACCTATAGAAAATATAGTTCCAAAACTGCAGTAATACCAAGAGAAATGCAACAAACTATTAACAAAATGCAAAATATATTCATTTCTTCCAGTGTTTGCATCTTTTCTTCTTCATTAAATGTATTGCATATGTACACTCATGGTGTAAAATGAAGTTGCACTTATTTATATGACAATTAATCATTAAGTTTCATTAGTAACACCCTTAAAACAGGTTTTGTTAGTTATCAAATGACTTATTGTTGCATTTAATTAAGTTACAACTGAGATGTAATTACGGTATTTAATGACAGTAGTAATTAATAATTCAGTTAATTTATGCAGCTTTCTTGTATCCTAAGTTGTCGGCTGTAAAAAAAAAACAAAAAACATACTCGATGGCAGTATTTTTAAGCTCTAAATCATTAAAGTGGTTTCGTGTTACATGTAATTTTTCGCTAAACGTCTACAGTCTGCTCCAAAAGTCTTAAAAGCTTGCATCAATCTCTAGTGTACACATGAAAGGCTACGTATCAAGGGCCTTACTGAACTGTGGATTAGGCGCAGTGACAGGGGTCGTGGTAAACTCCTCCTGTCTGGGTTATCAGTCTCTGACAGCCCACTGCTCTCTGATGGCTGCTGCCGTCACAGGAGCATGCATCACACACTTGTCAAAGCGCCTCTCCTCCACCCACCCCCTTTCCGCTGAAAGTCAACACCACAGTCTCACCACACGTATACTTACGTGCTCACAGACGCCCTCGCAGATGTGCATACACACAAGCACATGCGCACACATGACAGTACACATATACAGACACCGTTCCCATTATGGTGACAAATCCTGCCTGAGCAGACTCCCATCTGTGAGTCATGGCGTGGTGTGTTGCACTAGTCAAACTCCCCCGTCATCTGCCTTTCACAGATGGATCCGCAGGGTTTCCAAGGGCTTGTCTGGTGGCACGATTGTCGGACGGTTTAGATTCAGTGATACGATGGAGTTCAGGCACATATCTCCAGCTTCGAGGTGGAAAGGGGCAGCTCTCCAACAAGGGGTCAGGTTAATCATCATGGGCTTCACTGGGTTTAATCCATTAAACCATGAGTTCAGCCATAGCTGGTCTGGCTGAATCGTTTCCCTGATCCCATTTTCTCTGTATACATATCCGCACTTTCACCCTGGCTCCTATTTGGCCCTGTAATGGGATTAACTCCAATGACACCAATCTCAAATCTAGCTTTAAACTCAGCGGGGTGAATCTTATTTTACTGGTTATTCCCAAAAGGGATGAAACTTGACTGGAGTTACATAATTAGATCTCATTCCAAACTAAATGTAAATGATGGCAAATTAATGAAAAATAGCCTGATGTGCTGTATTCTCTTCCTGTTTTTTCTCAGTTTGGTCAAGAAGCCTCCAGTGATGATAAAAAACACAACTGACAACCTGTGTTAATTAATACGTCTGTTGGAATATATAGAGGACACTGTCATAAATAATGGATAGTGTCGAGCGCAGTCTACATTCATTATAACCTAACACTGCCGCAATGACTTTGGGTCTGCGAAGCCAGTGGTGTTTTGTCCAGCTATTATTTATTTGGGCAATAAAGATAAAATAGTTTACTTCACGCCTACACTTAAAATGCAATACGTTCGCCTATTATTGTTGTTGCACCCACCCAATAAGTTTTGAAACACCGCTATTAAGTAAGCTTATTACAAAGCCCTTTTCCACTTCATAATAAAATCAACGTGGAGCAATTGACCTTGGCTGAACAAAAGCCCTTTCACTGCTCCCTGCCTCATTCTCATCGTGCAACAAGGCATTAGAAAGCCGTTTCATTGCTCTGTCTCTCACCGCTTCTAGAACCATGAACAGTCAACAATAATCTTTTTTTTTTTTTTTTTTTGAATACCCTCACCTCTTGTTCTCTGTCGTCAAAGGCAGCATAGTTCCATCCGTTTTGGCGTTACTTCAGTCAAATATGCAGAAAATCACGGTAGTTGTTCATAACTTGTGGGAATGCAATGAACCGTTACTAACCTGTTTTGACCTCATTTATATAAATAAGCTTTAAGGTTTTTTCCACAAGGCCTAGAGATGCTTTTTTTCTTGGAAAGAGCCTTATTTATTATGATTTTAATCGAGTCGGACCATCTACTCGGTAAGTGTAAATATCTTGGGTCATATTAATGCTGACTGTCTGAATTATGCTCAGATTACAATGAAGTTTACATTTCGTTTGGCTTGATTTCACTAATAAATACACTCACACTGTATTTGTCATTTAATTTCCGTCAGCACTACTGCATGTTCACCTTAAATTTGCATAAACTAAATGACTAATGATGCCAGCACTGTGATTAAATTGAGTTAATCTGTGATAAGTTTACATCAGTCTCATACAGAAATGCAGCGGAAGAGATGAGGCTGAGGAAAAGTACAAAAGGGCATAATAAATGTATAGTATAGAATATGGTAATGCTACATATGCAGCAATTTGGCGTGCAGACATAGACATCACAACACTGAAATGGTTCCAAGAATTCTTTAGAAAGGTATGTTAATCCGATTCCATCATTTTAAATGCAGACAAGTCTGTTGCACATTTAAGCCGGCAATTTTTCCCTCTTAACAGCCACGCATGAAATACAATATCTAGAAATAGCGCTCGTTTTGCTGGTTAAAACGTGTGCGGTTGTGTTTTCGTGTGTAAAGGGTCAGTTCAGATATTCTACCGCAACTTCTGACATCCTTTTCAACTTTAAATAGAATCAAAGTCCAGATCCCTGGAACAACCTCACCTCCTCCGAAGGTGCACGAAGAACCGAAATAGGCAGAACAGGGCAAAACTCGACCAACAGTCGTCTTAATAAGAACCACTGCTTTTTGCCTGCATACTTTATGTAGTTCAGAGTAAAAAGATTCTTTGCTTAAAGCATTAAATGGTTTTTGCCTGGTTCTACTGCAGATTCTCTGTTCTTTTACAGAGATTTTTTTTTTTTATTAATTCAGATATGCAAAACCGTAATTTTAAGCAAACTAGTGCAACCTTTTCTCTGAGCTTCCAAACGATATCATAGAGGGCATCTTTTTTTTCCTGTTTTTTTCATTTTTTATTACAATCAGCTTCATAGTCCAAATATGAGTACGCATACAAGAAGTTTGACCTTTTAGAATTCGTTCCACTGGTAATCTGAAATAAGCGCATGAAAAATGAAGACAGAAACACCAACAAGTTATATGTACATGTGGGATGAGAAACAGATGCATTTGCAAGGTTAAAAAAAGCAACAATTAACCACACAAGCCAAATAGATTGTAAACAAGGAAACAAGTCCAAGGGTGAGTAGGAGTAGAAGAAACGCTGGGCTAGTACTCGTATACAATAGAGGACGGCATGTACAGAATAGTCTAAACAGGTGTTTTTGATTTTATGGTTAAGACAATAACTGTCTCTATACGTATAAACCAAACACAGCTGAAACATTGACCTTATTGATTTTATTATTGCCAGAGACTCATTTCTAAAGGTTGATGTCTCATATAATTGTCTTCAGATTCTGGTTTGCCACCGTTATTTACTTCTTTGTTTCTTTGTTTAAGTCAGTTCACGGCCGTAGAAATGAGTTATGACTTAATAAAATATCACTGCTTTATTTTTTTATTAGTCATACTTTGTAAAGGTAAAAAGTATGTATAAAAACTTTATTATCAGGTAATTTATTCATATGTTTTAAATTACTTATATTATATTTAAAGCATATGTGAATCATTTAATGGGCACCACTTCCAAACCTCTTTTAATAAATCTTTTTAATTTTACCTCTGAGTGCCCTGTGCAGATGAGCTGCAAACACACTCTGAGGGCATGACATTTTGATTGACATTTCTCAGCAATTTTTTATTATTTTTTTTTTTAAGCAAACAATCCATCTCAGGGTAGATGTATTTCATTATGGGCTCACTAACCTTCACTGCCCCTCCTCGGAATCCAGTGAATGTTGTTTTAGAACATTTGGTTAGTAATGTCATAAACCCATGCAGAGGCATGTCTATGTCTGTGTCTTTGCCTATCCTTTCACTTCCATTTTTATCAAGAATGAGTGTCCTAAACTGGATGCTGCGTCACGTTTTCTGGGGTATAAAAAAAACAAAACAAAAAAAACCAACATATGATTTGGCTCTCCAAGAAAATAAAGGAATATAGTGTTATAGATTTTTCAAAAGAATTTCAGAGTGTTCAAACGTGGTTCCTCAAAAGTCTTCAAAGAATAATCCTAAATAACAGATGGCAGGTCTGTTTATACACAGTACCAGAAAAACAGAAGAGCTGTCAAGAAACAAACCACTTATTAGTTATTGGTTGTGTCTTTCCATGAAACCATGGAAGTAAACAGTGAGTTTTTGTGGCCCTTCTATCAGGACATTTTCCCAGTTTATCTTAATGGAAATCTTCAGTTTTATTTTGCAGTGGGGACCAGGTGCGCAAGTCTGTACTGAACCCAACGTAAGATGAATAGCATAGAAATTATACTGTATAAGACATATAGAGAAGGAGGAGGGATTTGAAGATGCTTTAAGATGATAAAAGCGACGCACGGGGCCTCCATATGCCTTGTATGCCCGTCATGCTCACCACACATTCCTTATCTGTGATGCCTTTTTATGCCGATCCCTTTGAACCTGATTCGTGTTCATGGCACATCTGCGGTGACATGAAGAAAAGGTCCACAGTGAGGCACAAAATGGATTGGGCATCCATGGTGGCTAATTCTAATTCAACGAATTGAGAGAGCTGTGTTAAGGATGTTAAGCATTAAAGAGTTGTCTTTTTCATGGGATTATCTGCGAAGGAGGAAGTCAGTATTCAGACGGAGCTGACTGGCACGGCAAGATCAGCCTCCATCCAAGTAGAACACTTCTTCAGGCATGCAAAACATGGAGACTTAAGTCACATAATCCCTTTCAATATCAGCTGGGATGTCAATACTCTGACATGAATGGATAGGATACGACGGTTTTGCAGGCTTACTGTTGTTTCCGATCACAGTATTTGCAGTGGTAGCTGGCAGTTTGCTATTATTAGCCACTACAGTGATATAAATGTTACCACAGATCCACTGACACTGTGATGACAAACCATATCCAAACCAGGGGTGAAATGCTGTCCTGTCTAATAAAATATTGCCAAGAGAGCTCCAGGCAGCATTTTATTCCTTGTACCCCAACATTGTGGCATTTATGGAGCCTGCAGATACTAAAGTATATAATTGGACACACAAACCTCAAAAAGCTCCAGCTCATCTCAGGGGCTAAACAAACAATGGCGTCTCTGCACATTCTGTACATGGGTTTAAATGAGACTGTAACTGTGGATCATAATTGGGCTTTTCTGGTGGTTTCATGGAAGCACCCTTCTGTCAGCATGACTAAGCAACGCTGTCCAAGTCCAGTTAACCATGACTGTGTGAGGGAGCTCTAAAAACAATCGCTTTTCAGAAGAAGAAGGAGGTTCGGGCCAATTGTTGACATTATACATTCAGATGTTGCTTATGTTGAAAATGGCATTGTCTTACTTCTTTATCTTGCTGCCAAGTGTCTTAAATCCTCAGCTTAATGTGTTGGACGTGGCATGTAGTGTTGTATACAATGGAATTCATGATGTCTTTTTATAAACTAGGGTATTTGCTGTTGCTGTGGTTCCCGCTGCAGTCAAGTTTCTCCATGGAACTCATTAAAGTTTCATCGACTCTCATCTCGTCTTACCTTATACTTTATCGTGGGTATTTTCATTGTGTAGCAGAACCTGGATTTATAATGATCGCATTAATCATTTAAAGGATTTAAATGTTGAAATTTGTGAAATGTACAGTAGAAGGTGTATTCTTTTTCTATACCAGCATATATAATATCGATCTTCAACATGAAACAGATGGGTGCGGCAATTGACAGAAATAAAAAATACAGCAGGGTTTTGCCACAGCCCGTGAAATTTGAGATGAGTTGAAAGTTTTGCGTTAAACTATAAATATGCTGCAGTACTAACCTGAATTTGAGTGAGTCTTCTGGATGGAAATAATGTATAAAAGTAGAAACTAAAGTGTACGAGTGACAGAGTAAAGGAAGTGTTCGCGCTTTAATACTGTACTTATATTCAACTGCTTGGATAATAATTTGCCATTTGGAGATGATGCGCTGTGTTTCATATATAGAAAATTGGAGCGGTATTATCTTTGACACCTCTAGATGGATGGTAATAAGCTGTGGGCTGATAAATGACATATTTGGGTTTAAATTGAACCTCAAAATGGATTTAACTTTTCTCCCTCAGCAGACCTAAAAAGACATCAGAATCTTGACAGTACAATATATACGCTATTTCTCCCTGAATTAGGGTTGCTTCTGAATTGGGAAATCCAACATTTGATCAGTGCAATGATTACCCTTCGCGAAGTTCCACTGTCTCCTCGGCACGATCAAGACAATAGAGCTCCTTATTAGTAATAATCATTATGATATTCAAGCTGTTAAATGATTTTCCTCTCATATTGCAAATGTGGAAATGAGATTTAGATACTAATGTGTGGGTTATACTCCGAGTCCTTATCAATTCTATTCACTAAAATCAATATGACCATGAAAGACTTGGCAGTATTCACCAGTAATTCATGTTTTATCATGCATTAATAAGTAACTGGTTTAGGAACGAGTGGATTAGCAGAGAGACGGAACAGCAGAGACGGACTGAACGTGATGCTGCAAACGTTTGTGGGTAGCCAAAAGTTGCTGCATTAAAGCAAACCTATCCTTCTTACTGTGTGTGTCTCTCATAGCTACTGATTATTTATGTGGTACTGGTAAATGTGCTGAGCATGGCTAAGAGTATAAATAGCAGTATGGACATCATCAGAGACTTTGGCTCACATGGGGGGGAGAAAGGGGAGGGGAAAGAGTTTACTATCAGAGCGTCGGATCATGGGCAACACACCCACACACACACACACACACACACACACACACACACACACACACACACAC
>JAPTYQ010000006.1:27140926-27168630 GCA_029814465.1 Ostorhinchus cyanosoma | reverse complement strand
ATAGTTAAGAATGAATAAAGTCATGCAAAGCTTGACAGATAAAGTTTGCCTGTAGTTTCTTTTTTTATCATGAAAATATATCTTATATTTCACAGCTTTTTTTTTCTTTTTTAGTTTGGGGCTGTTGGTGCTTTGAGATGTGTGTGTTTTTGCTATGGGCAAAATCAGTGGTGTTGAAGATGTCAGCACCACCTCAACATGGTGGAATGGTGATAGAAGCTCTAAAATTAGTCATGACAAATTGGATGAACCATCAAACATGGTTAAACAAACACAGCATTTGGGTTTAAATCCACTGCAAGCATCTACTGAGCCAATTAAAATTGTTCCTGTACCTTAAAAAGACACACACAAGCACATATTGCTGTTGACTGACACATTGGATGTGGCAGGGATCAAACGTATTACCCTGTGGAGTTGGATAAAGTGGTGGGATGAAGCAACTAGAAAGAGTAGACGCTCGCACAAAGTCACTTGTCATCTCTTCACTTTATCTGCGTTAACAGGCCCGCTCATCAACAGTGACGCTTAAGGCATTAGCAGGCAAGATGGATGCCAAAGAGGGTAGAACCACTGGCAGTACGGCATCTGCACATCAGCATTTGTGTTCCACTGGGGTCCTTTATGGTTATTACAGCCAAGGATCACTTTTTACTCCTGTCACCACAGGCGTGTTCTCTCCAAGAGTGAAATCAATACCTCTAAATGGGAATCAGGGAATCAGAACCTCCTCAAAACCTGTGTATCATCCCGTAATGTCTCTATCAGATGGACTTAAAAACAAGCGGCGTTTCCACTATTTTCACCTTTACTTTTTGTTGCAGTGATTTACATGACGGGTTTCTGTCTAATTCTGCACTACATTTCAGAAGTCTCGGGAAAGCAGAGAGCATGAAAAGGTCATAAAAATCCTTGCAGCCTGCTGACAAGCGCCCTTTTCTGCCTGTAATTCTCCACCCTGGTGGGAATTCAGAGCAAGAAAAACACACAAAGCTTATTATGTGATGGAAATACATACAGCTTAGTTGCCTTATACAAAAATATACATCTGCGATCATTCAAAAAATTATATGAATCAGTTGTGATGTAGGCTGATGGCACATTGGCCATGATGAAAAAAAAAAATGAACAAAAAAAAAACCCACAGTTATTCCAATCCATCTGCAGTCATTCAAAAATTATATAGTTCAGTTGTGATGTAGGTTGAGGCACATTAGCCATGATAAAAAAAAAACCACACAGTTATTTCCATTAAAAGGGTACAGAGACATGGGCCTCTGACAGTGTTGGCGCTGCCTTTCATCATCGCAGGTGCCATTATTTCAGAAAAGCTCCATTTCATTTTGTGAGTGATGCCTTGCTGGCAGTCTCAGCAATCTTGGTCAGAGTCGGGATTTTTCTGCAGCAGACTCTTATAAAGGCTATGATGCTATTTATTAATTCAGAGATCTCTATTTTTTACCTGTGTCTCTTCTGCTTTGCTTTGTCTGTCTCATGCACAGGACCTGACCTGGAATCGGATCGACAATGGACCGGCTGGTTCTGTGCGTGCTGCTGTGTGCAGCCCTGGTGAAGGGAAACAGCTGCCCCGGCCGCTGCATCTGCCAACACCTGTCCCCCACCCTGACTCTGCTCTGCGCTAAGACTGGTCTGCTGTTCGTACCCCCCACCATCGACCGCAAGACCGTCGAGCTGCGACTCACTGACAACTTCATCACTATCATTCGCAGGAAAGACTTTTTCAACATGACCAGTTTGGTCCACCTCACCTTGTCCCGTAACACCATCAGCCAGATCACCCCCCACGCCTTTGTCGGCCTGCGATCCCTGCGGGCGCTGCACATGGACGGAAACCGCCTCAGTGTTATTAAAAGTGACCACTTTAAGGGTCTAATCAACCTGCGGCATCTAATCCTCGGAAACAACCAGATCCACCAAGTGGCCCCCACTTCTTTTGATGAATTTGTTTCCACCATAGAGGACTTGGATCTTTCCAATAACAACTTGCGCAGCCTGCCCTGGGAAGCTATAGCTAGAATGACCAATATTAACACCCTCACACTGGACCACAACCTGATTGACCACATTGGAGCAGGGACTTTTACACTGCTCACCAAGCTGGTCCGTCTGGACATGACATCTAACAGGCTGCAGAAACTGCCGCCAGACAGCCTGTTCCAGCACGCACAGGTACTGTCTGATGCCAAGGGTTCCAGCTCGTCCACTCTGGCTGTCAGCTTTGGCGGAAACCCACTCCATTGTAACTGTGAGTTGCTGTGGCTGCGTAGGCTGACAAGAGAGGACGATCTGGAGACTTGTGCCTCACCAGAACATCTCATGGACAAGTACTTCTGGTCCATTCAAGAGGAGGAGTTCATCTGCGAGCCTCCGCTGATCACCAAACACGTTGCCACTAAGCCCTATGTGATGGAAGGCCAGGGAGTGACTCTTAAATGCAAAGCTGTGGGTGATCCAGACCCAGACATCCACTGGCGGTCTCCAGATGGGAAGCTGGTGCATAATAATTCCCGTACCATCCTGTATGATAATGGCACCCTTGATATTCTCATCACCACTCTGAAGGACAGTGGGGCATTTAATTGTGTTGCGTCCAATGCCGCGGGCATCGCCACAGCTGCTGTTGAGATCAACATGATTCCCTTACCCCTGTTTGTTAACAACACGGGCCACATGCGAGAGGACCCGGGTCTCTCAGACATCACCACCTCCTCCAAGTCTGGCAATGACACCAAGGGTTACGACAAGCAGGACAGGAGAGTTATGGTCAATGAGCTGACCTCCTCCTCTGCTGTGATCCGCTGGCCATCTGAACGCCATATCCCCGGCATTAGGATGTACCAGATTCAGTACAACAGCACAGCAGATGATACTTTGGTGTACAGGTAAGACGTAGGAGAAGGCGGTGGGTGAACGGTGGGTGGGGGAGCTTAGAAAAGGGACATGAGAGAAGGTGAAACATCTGGACTCACCATCTGTTCAATGCCACTAAGGTCCATTATAGGGGACTGACAGATCCCAAAGATGAAGAATGATTGAGTATGGTACATATGTGCATGTGTAGACGGGGCTTTCAGCTGCTGAGGTTTTCAAATGCTGCTTTTTTTTTTGCAGTGAAATTTGCACTGAAAAAACAACGGCTACATCTAAGACAAACTATTTTCAGTCCTTTAAGATTTAAATGGATTGTTGGCATTCTGCTAAATAGATGTTGCAGATACCCCTTCAGGACTAGAGACTCTTTTAAGCATCATTAAAACATTAATTGACAATAAACAATAACATGGGAGGCAGTTACTCCACTCCGGTACATGTAAAAGACTTACTCTTGTTTGTATCATTAGCAAGTGTCTGCAATAATTGGTTAAACACAGTGTGATTAGATGTAAACTACTTGTCTGATAAATGGTGTGTTTGAAACAAATGAAAGCACAAGTTGCCTTACAAGTTCCTTATATGTATTTTTGTGATATACATGAAAAATGCAAATATCATCAAAAAAAAAATAACAACAAAAAAAAAATCGAGAACAACAGTTGCAAAGTGCATAGTGAGCTGAAAAACTTAGAATATTTTGTTAAATCTACTTTTTGCAAAGCTTATTAAAATACTCCTTTACATATGAGAATAAATTTAAGGTGCTTCTTATTCAATAGGTGACACACATAAACTGAATCTAATATCCCTAGAAGTATTTGAGGATTTATGTATTCATGGAGCGAGTTAATAATAGTGGTCGACTTTTTTCTGGTTTTTATCAGATATAATGAGTTGCTCTCCTGTATAATTTTCTCATCCAGTTTAGGCATGGAGCTGAGTGTTGTTTTGTCTTTAGGTGGTACATTATTACCTACAAATGATAACCATCAAAGTCCCCCTTTAGGGAAAAGGAACAAGCTCCTAATTATATTAACGCCATTGTTGACCCGAAGACAATGCCTTTCTCCTTCACATTTAGAGTCTTGTAATCTTGTGGTGCAGACAAAATGTGACCTTAGGTATTCACACATCAAAACTGTCGCCACATCATGCGTCGGTTGTCCAAGGGCCTGAAGCTGTTGTGAAATATTCTGTAGATAGCGAGCCTCATCTGCGTTGTTTATCATCTTGCGTTTACCTTTGTTTCCATTGTATACACAAACCCAACGGAGCTGTTTTTACAGACTGAATGCGATAGAACTGCTCTGGCATAAGTCAGGTTCAATGAAGTGTTATGCTTTTTATATTTGTCTGGCAGCGTGAGTGATACTTGATGCTACAGTGGAGGAGAGAGGTGGCCCTGTTGTGTTTTTGTTCTGTTAAATTGACACCTTCATGTGATTTAATACATCTCATGCAAATGGGTAAATGGGGGCATAGTAATTCAGGTGATTAATCCTCTGCATCTTCACCACTGCTCTGTCTCTTTTCCTTGCAGAATGATCCCATCTACCAGCAAGAACTTCTTAATCAATGATCTGGCTGCAGGGCGGGAGTATGACCTTTGTGTGCTGGCGGTTTATGACGACGGCATCACATCATTAACGGCCACACGTGTGGTTGGCTGTGTGCAGTTCCACACAGCAAGTGAGGTCAGCCAGTGCCGCTTCATGCACAGTCAGTTTCTGGGCGGCACTATGATCATCATTATTGGTGGGATAATCGTTGCCTCTGTGCTGGTGTTCATCATCATCCTGATGATACGTTACAAGGCCTACAGCAGCCCAGAGGACGGGAAAACCAAGGTCAGCTCCAGCATGCACTCCCAGACCAACGGGAGCCAACAGAGGCTCCAGCGCTCGGTGTCCAAGCAGCCGTCTGACGAGGGCCAGTCCATGGCGCCCAAAGAGTGCATGGCGCTGGTGCTGCGGGTGGACAATGAGAAGAGGGAGGACGCAGCAGCCACCACGGCCATCCTAGAGGTGGAGCTGCCTCCCATGTCTCTAGATAAGATGAAGAGAAGAACCAGCCTGGATGCCCAGCGCTCTGGCCCCCCATCTGAGGACACACAGACGGACAGTAGCCTGACGGGCTCCACCATGTCCTTGTGTCTCATAGGTCCTAATGCTGGCACCAAAGAGGCTCCGAGGCTTAAAGACAAGAAAAGTGCCCTGGCCAACATGGGATTGCTCCCTAACGAGCTGGCACGAACTAGGCACAGATTCTCCTTTGATGGCGGGGATTACTCCATATTTCAGAGTCATAGTTACCCACGCAGAGCGAGGACGAGGTGGCACAAGTCCACCAACCAGCTCAACATGGAGTCCTCGCCTCTCGCCAACAGGAGAGTTACATTCAGCAGCACTGAGTGGATGCTTGAGAGCACAGTCTGAGGAAAGCCGTGAAGCCCTCCGGGGCTCAGTCGCACACAAACATACAGTATGCACATGTAAAAACACAAGATCTCACATATGTCTACATGCCATAAAATACAAGCACACACTTTTACTGTACACAGCAGATGAAAAAATACAAGCACACTGACACATGCAAACTTTCTGTGAGTTGCTGAACAGTCTCCCTTCATCCTGCCTCCCCATCATACTCCCAGAGAGGTTTGTTGGCCATGTCCTTTCTTTATGCAGCAGTGCCTTATTCTAAAAAAATGTACGAATGGAGGATGCTGCTCACTGTAGTCATAAACCTTCCTCTCTTTCATTGCCTCCCACGCTGACACAGGGAGCGTTTCTTTGGATTTTTAATTTTTTCCTTTTCTGTGACATGCCAAGGGGGTGTGACGGATGTGACTGTTTATCTTTAATGTGTTTAAAAAAGGAAAAAAAAAACTTCATCATAACTGTAAAGTGAACAGCCAGGTATCCTGTTATGTCAATCATGTTTTGGGTTCTTTCAAAAAAAAAAAAAAAACTTTTGCACAGAAGACACGAGATACAAGGACATGTATCACCACCAGTCTATACAATAATAATAATTAAAAAAGAACAGAATTTTACACATGCCGATTTCTAATGTTAGCATAGAGAGGATGGACCTGGAAGCCGTGGATTCCTCTTTGACGGTCGGACTGTATGGTGTTTAATAGGTATTGTTCCAGATGTGACTGTATATTAATCGGTACTGTATCTGGCTGGTCTAGATAAAAAGACAACAACAAAAAAAGACATATATAAGTATATTAAAACATTGGTGTATGTGTACTAACTATGTAAGTAAGTAAGTCATATGTCACATGACTTTTTACAAAGCATTTGGGTGTTGGCTGCAAGTTTTTACATTAAAAACCTGTGTCATCACGCCTCTCCCTATTTAGTATGTCAAAGTTTGAACCATTTATCCCTCACGAAGGGAATTAAATTTTTTGTGTGGGTATCACATGTGTGCTCCCAGTGGCGTTTTCTTCTTGTGATTCAGGAGCAGAGTGTCCACTGCAGGGACACATGAATTGAGATGATGAATATTTTATTCCTGAGTACTATTTATAAGGTTTGCGCTTCTTTGAAAGCTGCACAGCAGCCATGGAGTAGAGCAGCCACAGGACTCCCAGGGACATGTCAGCTGGATGTGATGCTTAATTCAAATTCACCAAACTCATATTGACAAACAGCAGTGCAAGATATGTTGCACTCCACTGGGGGGAGACAAAACTCTGTCAGCTTTATAATTACCTGCAGACTGCAGTGAACATGTATTTTAATGTTAATAGCAGAAAATCTGTGGTAATAACATGCATTTAAGGTCATGGTAAGCCCCAGTTTTGAACAGTTTAAAAGCTTGGATCTTAGACAAACAATATCAATGTTTATCAGAACTGTCCGCTGATGCACATCTTCCTCTGATTATGGATACTGAAGAAACCGAGCTGCAGACAACAAAGAGAAAAACAGAGATCTGAACGATCACACTGGCTGCTTTCAGTCCTGCCAAATCCCTTAATGGCCTCCTCATTTATTGAAATGCTTATTTTCTTTTAAGCCCAAGAAGGGTATATATTTAATTAATAAAGTCGTTAACTCATACACACCCACCTGTTTAACTAGTAATGGCTTTCCAGTCCTGGAACGTGTTGCAGATTTATTCTCACAGCAGCTGAAATATTTCTTTCTGCTCACATCTGTAACCATTATTCAGTCAAACTAACATAAAATCTGCTTAGGTAGGAGTCTGAGACTTCACCCAGTCTTAAAAATTGGCCCGGACAGCCAAACTAGCTTACACTGAGGGTAAAGCAAAGTGTGTTGTGTCTCATCAGCAGTTCAGAGTGACTGTGAGAAATGTGCCTTGACATGGTATGTGTGAAATTTCCCACTGAAGATCCGATTTTATGTTAAATGCATAGTAATGCGTTTGGAAAAGCCGTTTGGAAAATGCTTTTTATTCATGCTAACCACTTTGTCCAGAATATAACTACAATTTTGAACTACATTTCAGCTCAAAGCCTGCAATTTTGCTCTGCTTTTTTGTCTGGCTGCTTGATTTGATCCTATCTCGGGGAGAAAATAACACCTGCATAACGTCTCCAAAGCTCTCATTTATTTAAATAGACAGTGTTTAGTCCCAGTTGCATTCTTCGTGAAGCTATTTTCTATCAGCCTTGAGCCTACATGTGATGTCTGTATACCCTAGTCTCATCTTTCTAATTTTATCATAGTTGCTATTTACCTACTATTGTTGGTTTCTGAGCTGAAGCCAACATTGTGTGTCATCAGAAAATATAGAAAATAAAAACACAGCTTTCTGCAGAGAGAGATATTCTGCAGAAGATACTGTACCACCGGCAAAACGTTATGAACCTCTTTATACGGTACATATTTCATTATTTATAATGTGAGACACAAACAGAAAATGAATAAAGATGTATTTGCTCTTAGAAACTGGGTATACAGTGGGAAACTTAAAAGCTAAATTTGGATGTTGTCCTCTTGCTAAATACTTATTAACCTCAAGAGTACATTTTGAAAGCTCTGTCAACACTGATTTGACCACCCGGATTTAGTTTCCTTTTTTCTTTTTCCAACAAACGGGCCGTTGCAGCCAAGCTTAACACAGCCCACTCTCTTCTGCTTGGAGAAAACACTTAGCCTATTGACACAGACTGAGCGTGGTGCTTCAGGCTTTTCCAGTACACAAATGGTTTACCAATGCTTCCTTCAGCATCAGATTATCTAAAAATACGGTTGGTGCACACTGGAAAAAATCTAAATCTTACCAAGTGTATTTTTTTCTCATTTCTGGTCAAAATATCTTATCACATTTAAGATAAGACATTATCCCCTTAAGAGTAACTTTTCAGTGAGATATACGAACTTATTTTCAGACAATAGATCTTGAAAATCGTATTTCAAGAAATCTTGCCAAGATAATTTTTACTTGTTCCATTTGCAGATTTTTTTGGCTTAATTGATTTTTTTTGCTTTATTCAAGATTTTTTATTTATTTATTTATTCATTGCTTAATTCAAAATTATCTTGGTAAGATTTCTTGAAATAAGAATTTCAAGATATTTTGTGTAAAAATAAGTTCTTATATTTCTAAGTGCGATGAGATATTTTGACTAGAAATGACAAAAACACTTGGTAAGATTTAGATTTTTTTCCAATGCAAGCGTACTTGATGCCAGGTTTGCATTGTCATTATCTGTGTAAAAATGTTAAATTTAAATCCAGTGTGATAGATATAATTGAAGAAAAAACTGACCAGTGGCACAAAACATGATGCGCTGCAAAAGTCCAAATGCTACCAAGTGTTTTTCTATTAATTTTAGTCAAAATATGTCATTACACTTAAAATAAGACATAATCAGCTAAAGAGTAACTTTTCAGTGAGATACTAGAGAGATAGAGATAGAACTTATTTGTAGACAATAGATGATGACAATCTTGTTTCAAGAAATCTTACCTTTTGTTTAGTTTTTTTGGCTTTATTCAAGATTATTTATTTATTTATTGCTTAATTCAGAATTATCTTAGTAAGATTTCTCAAAATAAGATTTTCAACTTGTATTGTTTAAAAATAAGTTCTTATATCTCAAAGTGTGATGAGATATTTTGACTAGAAAATATATATTTTTTTCCAATCCAAGCGTACTTGTTTCCAGGTTTGTGTTGTCATTATCTTTGTAAAAATATTACATTTAAATCCAGTGTGACAGAGATAATTGAAGGAAAAAAAACTGACCAGTGGCACACAACGTGATAGTATTAAATCAGGTTTCACTGCAAAATATCTGTTTTTGTTATGTAAGCCTCTCTTAGCCTTTTTTTCTTTTTTTATCACCTGAAGCACTACATTATGTGAGGGATGGTATACATGCTGCTCTTCTATATAGTGCTCAGTGCTCTTTAAGCAGTGTAGTAGTCAAGAAGCAGTTCTCCAAATCACTACTTTTATTCACTTTGATCATTGAGTAGCTGCTTCTTAAGGTATATCTTATGCGTCATAATAGAAATGCTTCTTCAAACTGGGGCAAGACTGCAGTGAAGTGATTCAGAATGCCACCATCTGTTTATCTCCTTACAGCCTGATGAAGAAAATCACAAATCGGGAATGCTGCTTTCCTAATCCCGGAAGTATGAATTATTAACTCTGTTATCTAGGTTTACACTGACACCCCGGATGGCTTCCTCATACATGATTTCATCCATAATTTAATATGTTTGGGAATCAAATGAAAAAGATCAGATCTGTGTCACATGGGTGCACATACATAATCTCCTCTGTTTAAGGACAAAGCCGGACGTACACTGCTGTTAGCATCAACACGCGGCCAACAGTAGATGTCAGAGCATTAGTTCCTGTGAAAAATGTACAGAATCTAAATACACCTCAAGTAACACTAGATACTAAGGCGTATATTTTCATCAGTGACTGCTGTTCATTTGCTGGCATGTTAGTTGCCCTTTGGCTGTTTATTGGTCATGAAGAAATTATTAATGCCATATTTGACCTTTAGTTTACCTACAATAACCTCCACAATTACTAGTTATTAATGTATGTGGAAATACTTGTACATGAATTATGCTCCTAATATGCTCAGTGTTAGGAGGCCTTATTAAATATGGAAGATTCATATGGAACAAAAAACGCAATACTGCAAATGCTCCTGGTCTGCAAATTTATGCGTAAGAGCTGAACAAATGGATAAAAAGTAAAACTGAAAACTAAAGGTCATTCACTCGAGAGAAAAAGATGGTCACATTTAAATTTATGAGCAACACCTCCCTTTCGAATGGGAACGTATTCCCAGACAGATTTCATTGAGTTATTTGATGCTATTAACACTTGCAGAGTTTTGCGTCATAAGAATAGACCATATTTGTAAAGTGTTGTTATGGGAAATTAAATAAGTCTTGCATTACTACCACACAATAAGGCTTTTAAACAGCAAAGCATGTACTGGATGTCCTTGAGGGAAACTGTGAATAAGGCATTAATAAGGGTTTTATTATGACTATTTAAGCACCACTATGATACTAATATGTGTATCTGATGAAAAAGTATTCATGAATATGTCTACTGTATTATGTATGTAATATGTGTTACCATAGTTTCATTTTAACAAAAGGCAGTAACACTGATTTTCTCAAGTGGGCACTCATTTTTAGTGAATGTAGGAGTAAATAATACACCTGTTAGAAGCTACTCTCAGCCAAGGATTTGTTGCTGTAGAGAACCAGCGGGTGTTTATGGGATCTCTGTAAAATTACCTACAGTGCCAGTGCTTTGTGGTTATGTCAACACAGGCAATGTTTGATTGCTGAATGAATTTACTTTTGGTTTTGCTCATTTCAAGGTATTTGTTTTCAATAAGACATATAAAGAATGTCCTCTAAAACTAAAAAAAAAAAAAATCGACATTATTGAAGAAAATAAATAACAATGTGATGTTTATTTCACACCTGTCATGATGTGGTCCACTCAAATATATAAAAAAAAAAAAAATGACAAGCTAAAACAGAATAAAATCAAACTGCATCACAATTGTCACGTGAAGTTCTCACAGTGGTCAGTTCAGGAGGGAAGGTCTGGATGTGAGGCGGGTGGTCCAACGTGAGAGTGTCAGATCAAACAATCAGCCTGCAGCCAACTGAATTCTTCATGAAGCAGGTGGTGGATGCCTCGCTTCCCTTCCATACTACCTGCTGACTCCACTGCTGTACAGTGGGCTCCGAGCCACTGCAGAGGTGATGAGATGTTGCTACAGTGATTGCCCATGGAGAGGACAGACTGCACAGGTTTGTTGATATCTAACAAAGAACATTACAAAACAGGCTTGCAGAGAAAAGCCCTCTGTGCTGTTAAGGCAAACAAAGGAAACATGGGTAGCTCTCCTGGTTGTTACTTGAGGTGCAGCTCAGTCTCCAGAACTACCCTCTGAGCTCTCCTCACCTGCTACTTTCCAGTTTTTCCTCCTCTTTTTTTTTGAGTCCAACCCTGACTCTGAGTCCTGTTTTCTTTTTTTACGCCTGTGAGTTTGTCTTTCCTTGTCACTGTCCTCTGAGCTGCTGTCAGTGTCCCTCCCTCGGTTCTTCACAGTTTTCTTGTTTTTATGGCGTCTTTTAGTCCTTTTCCGTCGCTCCTTGTCTTTAGCAGCGCTGCTGTCATCAGTACTGCGCTCGCTGCTGGAGCATTCCGCTTTCTTTCGCTTCCCTTCCTCATTTTTCCTGTTCTTTTTCTTCTTCTTCTTTCGAGAGGATTTTTTGGAGCGTTTTGAGATACTTGTTTCTTTGCCAGCTTTGGATGTTTTCTTTCTGCGCCGCCCAATCTTCTTTGTGTCACTGTCTTCACTGGGAAAAAAAAAAACAAAATCAGTATGCAGCACTAACACAATTTTATGTATAAATCAATTTCCCTAAAATCTAAACAGCATTTGCAGCTTAATCCTAATCTCTCAATAATGCAGTATAGTGCTGCATATTCATTTACCTGTCACTGTCAAACTCTTCAGGATAAAGCTCCTTGAAGCCACTATGCCCCCATCTGTGAAATGAAAACATAAAAATAAGATGCAAATTACGAAGTCTTGTGTATATTTGTAGAGCATAAGAAGTACAAATCATTTAAATGGATTCTAATGCGAATTAGGCTGTGTATACTTTGTACCTGTCAGGATCATTTGCCTCAAACTCATAGAGTTTGCGTGTCCAGTATCGAACCTCTCTGTCTCCGTGGTCTGAGATGCGCTCTCTGCTTTGACTCAGGTCTCTAGATTGATCTGACACTCTATCACAGTGCATACGGCCCCTGGATAACAATCAACCGCAATAAATCACCAAGACAACACAGTAACTGCTCTCTTAAAAAAGACTTAATCTCAAATGCGCTTTGCTGTCACTTGTATTCATCTGATCCAAATTAAACTGGGACACTGAGTGCTCCTACCTCATACAGTCTGTAGCTGGCAAATGTTTGTGGTGGGACATTTGAACCTCCCAGTCTCGCATTTTCCACATCTCTGTCTCCTCCTGGATCTGCAGACCATCAACAACAGTAAGTCTATTAAAGGCTGCCTAAACACACACAGCTAGGCTTTTTCTACTATTTTATTTGACTCCTTGTATGGTAACTGCACAGATTTCACATATTTGTAACAAGTTATATGAATTTTCAACACTTGGTAACACTCGACAAAGAACCAGTTGCCAGTTGAATCAGTCGGTCTGTGAATGCGCCAAAAGCTAAAATAATAGTACTGTCAACCTGTGAAATTATATAATAGCAAAAAAAGCTCGTGTTTAAAAGGTACAGTGTGATACTTGTGATGTTTTGGATTTAATGACACTTAAGAGAGATGAAAGTCATTCCATTTTTATTTAATTGTAATTTATCTAAGTTTTATCTTCCTTTTTTTTATGCATTTGAAAGTTTGATTTAGGAAAGTATATAATTAACCAGTAATGACCAGTAATCTGTACATTTTCATTGATTACCAAGTAAATAGACCCAAATCACAACCGCTGTATTATCCACAACAATTGGACAGAATATTACCACTTTTTCCTCAAATCATGCAGCCCTACTTTTTCTGTATGTGTTCATAGTTCATAGTTTCAGTTCAAACAAAAAAACTCTTTTCAAACAGGTTTCACACTGTCATCTCCAGCTCTTTACAAAATCCTCACTGGTAAACTTAATATAAAAAAAGTAGCACTTGGTGGATTTGTGTCATTTAATTGCAACATTGTGCTAATTTTGCAGCTGTTAATGCATTTTTCCAAAGACTTCTAACAAATTATGCCATCTGAAGGGAAAGAAATGTCAAGTGTGAATCTATGATCGCACTAGCTGTCATATGATTTTCATTAATCATATAATTATTATAACCCTTAAAATACATCGATTATATTAAATATTTGCTTGAGCCAGTTGTAGGCACATTGCACATCGTGTAGACAGTTGCACCTCAACTTCATTTTGAGCCAGTAAAAATCAGCATCAAAAAACAAATTGTAGGATATATTCATTCATGTAATTACTAAGCTATCCTCTGACAACAGGGCCATTTAACTGAATATTACATCATTATACTGCAGAATAAAGCTGCAAGGGACAGACGATTAATCCGGTCAATACAAAATTATTATTGACACAGTAAATAAATAGTGTATTGGTTGTTTTTAATTTAAAAAATTTAGAATGTAATAAGGTCAAAGATGACTCAATCAGAATAACACGTTAATATGACATAATTATCACACTTCTCCCACACACACTTGCCTTATTGTGGGCATCTGTGTGTCGGATCACATTCCTCAACAGTGTCTTGCCCAACGGTTGCTTTGACATGGTAACACCTGAAAAACGACATATGTA
Organism: Ostorhinchus cyanosoma; assembly: GCA_029814465.1. NCBI lineage: Eukaryota > Metazoa > Chordata > Actinopteri > Kurtiformes > Apogonidae > Ostorhinchus > Ostorhinchus cyanosoma. Next base: position 27,154,863 of record JAPTYQ010000006.1, on the reverse strand, counting down.
AGTTATGAAAATAATAAAATGAAAACATAAAAACCACCATTACAAACGCAAACACAACTTCTCATTTATATGCTTATGCTAGCTGTAATACTGCTAACTCTACAGCCTGTATATAAATAGCACAGCTTACAGTAACTTGTTAGCTTAGCTCGTTAGCTTAGATTTAGATTCTCAGATACAAACACACCTGTTTCGTATCCACTTCTTTCTGACTGACTGAAAAAACGACTGCTAATACTACTGCTAGTAATCGTTTAACATCGTTTTATAAAGGTGTATAATTTGTAATGAGACTGTCAGTCAATAAGAACCAAAACAGGCAGTTTACAGCCTCCTTGTTACTTCCGCTTTCTTGGCATACGTAACTGTGTCGCACTCCATGATGGCGGAAATAGCTGAATTAGGATTGGTTCAACGGACTGTCAGTCATTGCGTAGGAGGCGGGGAAAGCAGCTCAGTGGCGTGTACGTACACAGACCGGCAAAAGAAGCATGCTCTTTTTATATGTTCGTTGGACTGACTTTAGGTTTGTTTACAGTATAGGTTCGTCGTGGCTTTGGTTAAACTTGCAATGTCACATCTGTTTCCATTTAGATTTTTCGTCAAGATCTTGTATCTGGATGGAGATGGAGATGGAGAGTCGGAGCACCGCGTTATTATCGTCAATGGGGTTCAGGTCTGGACTGGACTAAGGTGTGAAAATCAAGTGTCATGCTCCACGAACGGCTCTTTAACAATTTGAGCCTGATGGATTCTGGTATCTGCCTGTGTCTTCAGACAAATACAACTCCACTGATGTTCAGCCCTGGTCCTTCAGTATATTCAGGTAATCAGCTCATCTAATTTGTTGGATACATGACTTTGCTGAGCAGCTGAATCAACCCCAGATCATAACCCCACAGTACTGTAGGCACTAGGCATGATGGGTAATCATTTCATCCACATCTCTCTGTTCATCACTCTGGCACAGACCACATGACCTTTTTCCCTTGAAACAGTCCACTCTTTATGCTCCTTCACAAATTGGCCAAACTAGGGTATTGTAATGGTTTTGTCATCTGTCTGTCAATTCAACAACATAATCACATTATCTGAAGAATGCATTGAGATATCTGCACCAAATTTATACTGTGGATGCATCTTGTCATGGAGCAGAAGCCTATTGAAAATACGCAGCCTTGACCCACTTCTCCAAGGTTAAATGGCACCAAATGGAGACATAACCCCTTTGTTGGGGTGATATATTTGCTTGAAACAGCCTTGTGCAGTTATAATTCCTGAGTACTTTCAAATATAAAGATGTATGTAATAAGTTTTACACAAAGACAATCTAATCTAAATTATAGGACAGTAACTTCTAACAAAATATATTTGGCCGATGGGTATTAAAAGTGCACAGCACATTATGTTCTCAAGTCTACACAGCTGTTACGACCCAATCCACTCAGCTCCTATCATGTTTTGTGTTAGGATGTTCTCTTAGTTTCACTACAAATCAAATTAACTTGTTGATGCTGAAACATATTAATTACTGCACTTACGTATTCGCTTTGTTAAATCCAGAAGGTAACTGTATTTAATACTACAAATAATGCAAGATGAGACTGAATTTTATTAAACTAAGTTGAAAATTTAAGTAGCGCACATACTGCATGGTAGCCCATATGAAACAAGTTGGCCATAACACAATTAATTTTGAGTAGAAATAAAAATTTCACTTGACTGCACTTTTAAACTTGCACAATTCGAAATGAGACCATTAGAGACTGAATCGCCATAAAAGCTAATTAGCCTTAAAAGTAATAGACATATGGTGTCCGCTTATTTTATCTAATTAATTTTGGATCATGGACCGATAAAAGTCAAGTTTTAAAAAATAAATATGAGACCCAGACGGACAAAAACCAACCGAAGGAGGCAACACTGGTCTAAAAGAGGTGACAGTTTGATCTTGGCAAACAACTAGAGGGACTTTGCTTTTTGCAGGTCAGCGTCCCAAATCATGCAAGCTTATGGTTCTGTCAGTAAAATATTAGCATTCTAAATGAAATGATGGTCATGATGGTCATGATGATAATGGTGATGATGATGACAATGAACCTGGCTCAGTCCATCACATCTATATATATTAGCCTAGTTTCCTACTGTAGCAGAAATGTGCTGTACTTAAAATAAAAACTTGCTGCACAGTGAGGTTTCATTCTATAAACACGTCACCACAGAGCAGCTGGATGCAGCGCCTCAACAGCCAGATTTAGGCATTTAGTCAAAGGTAAATCATCCCTCTGAAATACAGCTGGGGGGCGATTTGTGTTTCTCCAAATCAATACATTTTGCTGAGTGTCTTACCTGAGCTCGGAATGTTATACTCCAATACTGCGCTACAACATTTGTTAATCTTGTAACAGTTAATTGTTAATTGCCATAATGTGTAGAATGTGTTAATTAATCTGTTTCACAAAGTATTGGGAAAATTTGGATTCAGGTGTTAATTCAGACTTTTTCGAAAAATGCCTTTATTCTGATTTCTGTATAAATAAAAGACAAAAACTCTAAAGTTTAACTGAAAAGGCTGTGTTAAGAATAAGAGAACTGTGAAGCCCGAAGTCAGTCGTATTTGAAACAAAGCATATTATCACATTCACAATAATTCTGTTGAATCTATAGTGGGTTTATGATGACAAAGCCAGACTCTGAATCTTCTTTCTCTCACTTCTCTCTTGTAACTTCCAAAATACCAAAGCAGATGCAGACTTATTTTCTAAATTGTATTTGACAACAGAATGAATGACACTCCCAGGGGCAAAATCTTATCAGTCTGTGCTTCCTCATGCATATCTTTCAGAAGGTCACTGAGAAAAAAGAATGGTGACTCTTTTCATAGCAGCCGCAATGATAATTTACAATTAGAATCCATGGCGACCATGCAAACAATCTGATCTACTTTAGCAACTCATTTGATTTACAAATTGGCCAACTGCATGCTGTCCCTGTGGCAAGCTGGTTTTCTTCTCACCTCTTTACTCTCCAGCAGTGGAATGACTTTCCTACAAAGTCACCTCTTGTAGTAAATTAATCCAAAAAAAAAAAAAAATCACCTCCAGTTCCTTCAATCAAACCTTTGTTACCAAATGTTGCTTCAACCGCTGCTTCTTCTGTACCTGTTTTCTTTTGTTTTAGATAATGACATGGAAAAAAGTCAAGGGAATAATTAAAAAAAAAACAAAACAGGAATGAGCAAAAAATAGTACCTCCTCTAACACTTTCAGCTTTTATCTTTGACGCACATACTAGGGATGCACAGGAAAAATAACTAAATTTAAAATTTAAAAAAAAATTAAAAAAAAAAAAAAAAAAAAGGGGGATGCACAAATCCGACTTTTTCAGTTCCGATGCTGATACAGATGCTGGGGCCTTGCATTTCGGTCAATACTCGATACCGATCCAATATCATTGTTCATTTAAGAAGCTACAAGCCTTACCTGGTGCAGTGTTTCCGGTGGAATTGATCTCTTGGTGTGCACATGGGTCGGCCAGTTTCTGTCCAACTTATTCAATAAATATCCCATGTATGTGTACTTCACAATTTCATCTACTGCGCTGATATCAGCCATTAATTGGGTTAGGGTTAGGGTTAGGGATATCAGAACCGATGTCCAATCCTAATATTGGATTTGTGACACCCTAATCCATACCACATTATGGTTTTGGGTTTTTTTTGCTTGCTTTCTTTCTTTTTTTCATGGTTTTGTACATTTTCCTAGTACTACATAAGCCCAAAGATACACTTTCATGAGTCTGTATAATGTGTGTCATTCATCAGTGAAGTAACTCCCTGAATCATCTGTGGATGTTGTTCATACAAAATTTAGTACGCTGTTATATTGTTATGGGCAGAATTGCCTTGTAAAAGACCTACAGCACATTCACACTGACGACAACAGCAGCATTTTTAACAGCTTAATGATAGTGCACTCAGCCAAAACTCCCTCCAGATGACAGCAGTAGCAGCTCATGTCACATAAAATCTTCTATTTGTTTTTGACCTACAAAAGCTGGCATTTTTAGTCCAACAGCCCAAAGGGTTCGATGGACGACGGTACCAGTTGTAGTCCGTCATCCATGCGTCCGTCTGTAAACAGACACTCTTCTTCTCTGACACTGTCTGTCAGAATGACTTGATATTTGTTGTGGAGCATGTTTGGGATACGTTCTACCAAGTTTGTTCAAAGAATTGGGAAATACTGATTTTAAAATTTTTTAATACTTGATAATTGAAAATCCTTGTTGGTTTATAATGGGACAAAGTGCTATAACTTGAAAACAGTTGAAGATATTGATATAATTGCTATTGGCAATAGATAGGAAGTCACATATTGGCTTTCATTTGGCACCATGACCTTTGACCTTGAGTGACCTTGAAAGGTCAAACCAGAGGTCATCTACGTCCAGATTTCTACCAACTTCTTCTCCAAAACCATCTGTCAGAATCAACTGAAATTCATAGCAGAAGTTCCTTGGGGTAAGGTCTACCAACTTTGTTCAAAGAATTGAGAACTATTGATTTTTGAATATTTTATGAATTTTTGAAATGTTAAAAATCCCCAGTAGTTTATTCTGGGAAAAACGTCAAAGTGCTATAACTTCAAAACAGTTGAAGTTATTGATATTACTATTGGTGATAGATAGGAAGTCACATATGGGGTTTAATTTGGTGCCATGACCTTTGACCTTGATTGACCTCGAAAGGTCAAATTAATGTCAATTAATGTCTTTAAATATCCCACTGGACTACAGGACCTTTGGTCCTGTTTTTTTTTTTATTATTAATAACTCCAAGTATTTTGATGCATTCTTAGAACCTAATTTGTTTCAGTTTGCTGTATTCTAGAGCACACAACGATGAATAATTATCTGAAAACAGATGTAGTTGAAGTCTGATGTTTGTATGTTTAATGATCATTTCCTGGTTTCTTTTTTCTTGTTTTTCCAACTAATGCTATGTTTTCTTCAGAGTGCAAATATATAATTAGGCTCTCATAATGGGCACTTTGTCATCTGTGGTATGTCACTATGGTGCAAGAATAAGATTTCTGTCAACAAAAGTGATTTTTTTTTCATCCTATACATACTGTATATAGTGTTGTATGTTTCATTTGAGCACTACACACTAGAAATAAAACAAAAGAGGGAGGTGATAGAAATAGAAGAAGAAAATCTCCCCCTCCTCCTTGTGAAAGTAGAGAGCAGAGAAGGAATGAGGGAGAGGGGGGAGGGTAAACACACCCAGACAGAGCTATGTCTGACATCCACGCTCACTGAAAGAAGGAAGGACTGATACAAAGGCAGTGCGACAGAGGAGAAGAGAAAAGAGGGAGAAGGAGAGCAGGAGGGAGGGAGGGCATCGGGGATAAATGCAAAAAGAGGTGAAAAAGATGCACAAGAGCTGCATCAGTTCGTGTCCACAACGAACAAAAAACATTGTGTTCGTGAATGGGAGCAGCTGAGCTCCACCACAAGGCGAGTGCAATGAGAAGGCAGGCAGACCTCAGTCGCTGCTGTTGCTGAGCACGAATCCTCTCCCTCTGTCTGTCTCTGCCAGCTAATACTGAGCCTTGGTATGATTTAGGGCAATGCTTTATGGCTTTTGATTAGGATTTGGGGCTTTATGTTTTAGGAATATGCTTCTGGAGAGGATTTGAACATGCTGTTATTTCTGATTGAACACAGTGTGCGACGTGGAGACTCCTCCGGTAGCTGCTTTCAGGGCTGCTCCCCTCCCTGCTGCCTCTGGCTGTGTTTGGGCTATGGTCCTGACTGAGAAGCAGGGCATCACCCAGATGCGGGGCTCTGACTGTATGGGAGGTTAAGCCTGTAAATACCAGCATGGGAGCCAAACAGATGAAATGGTAAGAGCTATTTTTCCTATTTAATTTTAACTGCATACATCAAGCCAGGCTGCTATTTTTGCCTCCATTGCCTGACTGTGGCAGGAGCATAATAGGCCTAAATTCAGTCTGGCAGAGGATTCTATCATTTTAATCATATAAATCAGCAGGAGATGTGTCAGTCCCAGTTTTAGGGATGTTTTTTTTTACCATAACACCATGCCTTTGGTAGCAAACTGTGCAGGTTATTGTTTTGTGTTTACAGTGCAGAAGGTGTGGGTGTGTCCCTATGTGCAGAGAACCTGCTATTGCCTAGCAACGGCTAACTTCCATTACCGGCTCGTCCATTTTATGATGGGGATGAATATCACAAATTACACTTCAGTAGATATTCATATGTTTATTATACTGCAGTTAAATACAGCTTCATCCGCAAGCTGAATAAACCTCCATCTTTTTTTTCTAGATTGGGTTTTATCTAACAATGAAACATCCGGCAAAACCAAGTTGACTTAATAACCTCCTGAATAAAAGTCTTGCATGCTTTTTAATGTAAAACCTCTTATGCGGTGAAACCTACTGTAAAATGTTGTTAATCTGTCGCACAGAAGCTCATCTCTTCTAAATCCCAGTGCTTAATCTTTCGTTTATCCCATATGGTCCAAATCAATATGCATGTGTTCTTTGGGTGCGACAGATCAGCACTTAACATCTAAAATAAATTTGTTAGACTTTATTGAGCTCCACCCAGAGACAGCGATATATATTATCTGGGTAATGTCATCATCTGCGGTGACAATGATAAGTTGAAGGCATCTGCTTTGATCCCCTTTGTAGAAACACTTAGGGATAATCACAGAAGCATCTGATAAGGTGCTCATTTCTTGTTTTTGCGTGACCCGGTGTAATTACTCTTTCTGAGAAGCTGGGAGGAACTGTGTGAACATAACTTTTAGTTTGTTCTAGTTTGTCAAATCTTTGGCACATCTCATACTTAAGTGGCATCAGAATCTAAAATGTTCACATCCTTGGTTTATAAAGACATTGTGAACTTAACAACAGATAATACATGTTTCTGTCTGTTGCGTGCCGTGATATTAGCTTGTGCTGAATAATGCTATTAGTTAAGCAGAAAATCTCTTCAGCTGCTATCTAAATCTAGTTACATATGTACAGTCAGGACATGTTAAACTGTATAAATACAATCCCTCAGGGAATTCTTCAGTTTCTAAAGCCCTCAGTAGAGGCTCGAGTTGTTTTTTTTAGCATGTGCTGAATGGTGAATCCCTGTTCCACCATGCAGCCTGTCTTCTTTTCCTTGTTTTCCCACACAGACACACGGGGACTCTGTTGCTAAAGAACCATGTATAACGCCATAGGTCACAGGTCACAGCAGCTGGATCCCATTTCTGCAAACATGGCAGAGTGAAGATGACAGCGGACATGGACCTCGGGCTATTGGAGATGCTATCGTAGCAAGGAAACGCATTTACAAACCCATTCAGAGACTGTGCAGCATTATGTTTTGAAATTACGGCCAAAGGGGCAAGCAAAGTATGTAAAGAATTTCCTGTGAGAAAAATAACAGTTGAGTGCGTTCTTGCCCTCACCGTGTCTTTTCCGTCCATCCAGTTCTACCCTGTGTCTTTTCATTGTACTTAATATTAGTAAAACACTCGAGGATGTGCTGAAATCCTATGGGCGCAGTTAAAACGGATATGGTTTAACATATTTAACCCAGATGGGATGAATTCACATTTTGCCGTCTTTAGGGAATATTAAAGTCTATATTTCCATTTTATGTTGCTAGCTCTATTTATTACCTTTCATTTGGCAGGAATTGCAAACACACTGATTCCTGCCTGTACCCACCATCTGTTTCAGTCTCAGCTCAGCCAGCCCTGCTCGCTCCCCCAAAGAGGAGTATGTTATCACACAGTCCACCGACACCCCTAAAGAAGAAACAGTCAATGATCAGTCTGAGGACCAGGGGGAACCTCAGGATGACAAATCTGAGCTGACAGAGAAGAAATCTGTCACAGGTTGGTTGGCTGCACATCAGCCCTTTGAAGCAATGAAAGCCTTCCATACAAAAAGGAAACAAAATACTCCCCTGTCTCATATACCCTGTCCCTTTCGCTCTCTCTCACTTTCAGAGGAGGTGTCACTCTGTGGATTGTGTCCCTCCCTTGGGCACGATGGGCAAGAGGAGGAGAAGTCCTGGGAGGAGCAGCTGGATGCCCACCAGGAGCAGCTGGAGAAGGAGATGCAGGAGGCCAGGAGGATGGTGTTCCGCCTCCAGGTAATTCATGGTGGGACTTTAGTAAAAGCCCAAACTGCACTGTCACTGGGAACACACTGACAGGAAGCACGGGTGAAAGGGAACCGTGTAATTATGGCAGGGGGTCTCAGCTCATCTGTGGAACCCACCGTTTCCTCTGGTCATGAAGTCCTGACCCACTTTCATACAGTTCAAACCAAGAAAATGGGGTTTAGGAAAATAGGCTAATAAGCACATATTCAGCATCAGCAGTAGTTTTTATTTTATTTTATTTTATTTTATTTTATTTTACCCTTTCGTGGTTAGCGGTCACTATAGTGGACAGCTATTCTACAGCTGTTCTCTTGTACATTCATGGGTTTTGTTGTTTTATGTGCATATCAGCCAACACAGTGGACGCTTATGCACCATCTCATATACGGACATTCATACAATTACTGTTCTTGATAAACCTGATCTGTAATAGTATGTCTGAGTGTTAATCAATTGCTAGTTTTTATTCATTAACAATTAACAATTTTTTTAAACAAAATAGTATTATTATTATTATCTTATTATCATATTATCTCCATGAGGTAAGTAATAACTAGTATTAGTCTATGTTCAAGTCTGAGAAAATATCAGATTAGCTTCATTACATTTTTTATTATTTCATATTTTTCACACAGTACAGTATATCACTTCTGTTTTTGCATTTTAAACACGTTTCTTTGCTTCAAAAATTAAACACATGTTGTGCAGCTGAGTGGACATTTTTGCAACTGCATAAAAAATAGGTTCATTAAAAAATTTTCATTCACATTATTTTGGGTTTTTTTTTTCACGCTTAAAGAGGAATAAAACACTCAGGGAAAAAAAATCTTGATTAAGGTTCTCATAATTCATGCATCAAAGGGTTAAGGTTTATTTAAACAGGAAAAAGCTCATTGAGATTAAAAAAAAAAAAAATTCTCTTTTTCAAGAGTGTCCCGGCCACACAAAATAGAAATCACAACCATACATTAAATCTTACATCATACATCCACACTAAAACACAATAAAAAAAAACACAATAAAAGTCAGTTCTAAAACCTTACATAAATCACTAAACTAAGAACATACATATAAAACACCATCAGTTATTTAAAAGGTACTAAAATTATAACAATATTCCTTAAAACCTGATTCAATCAGTTACAAAAACATCTCCGTCCTGATTTATCGAAGAAAAAAATGAGACTATAAAATGTCAAACCATTTCTGTTTCATGTGTTTTCTGTTACATAATGAGAGTCCAAAGTAAATCAAATATGCACATAATAATAATTATCTATTCCATAGTACCTGTATAGAAATGCTTTTTTTCATACTTAAATATGATCAATATTTTTAACAGCAGTAACAGTTCACAAATATGAGGATATCAACACTATAATGCGTTCATGTTCTATGGATTTCAATCTTGGCAAAGCATTCCAAGTATATAATTGTAATGAAATATGCTAAACGATGTGAAAGTTCAATCTACACAGCTGTATATATGAAATGTAGGCAAATCAATCGATCATAATATTCTTTCTAATGAACAAACTATACATTGCAGTTAACACGTATGGATATGAGTCATATAGTGTGCAATCAGATGAATTTTATTATTTGATGAGGCTTCTACAGAATGTCTGAATGAAACAAATAACACTTCAAACTTAGTTTCAGGAACTACTGACATTTGACAAAACAATCACTTGAATGCTGTCGTTAACTGAACTCTAATATTCACAATTCCTTATTTTCTCCAGCAGCGTTTCAAGATGACCGTCTCACTGTCTCTATTTTGAACACGCAATAAAATTTGATAGGTCTGTTATTTTAACGTTTATGCTATATGCTCTCTGTAATAGCGTGCCTGTGGATGGAAAGGTGGATTTAGTTTTTAGTGGAAATACATGTTGTAATTGGAAGAAAATGATGTTCGTGGAGAAACTGTTCTGAACTTATTGAATGTTTTAGGTGAAAATATCAGATATATAATGTAGACCATACAATGTGAAGAGCCATGTGTTATATATTGTAGTATAATGTGTATTTGATAGAAAAGTCTTTATCATTTAAGTCCAGCTGTGTGTATTTTTATTTTTATTTTTATTTTAAATTAAAATCCTCTCTGCAGGATGTAAATATACAATAATATGTGGCATACATTATATTTTATGGCAGTTTATTGTGACGGTCGCTTATATTCAGTCCATTTCGTGCAGTTTCATTAGAGCAGCACATTGTCCGGCATTAAATGTGTGTGACTATACATGTTTTCTAAATAGCTTTTCCTGCCCACTACACTCATAATCCTGCCATGTACTAAACATGTCCAAACAGAGCGCAGAGTTGTGCCCAGCTCATGTTTGTCTTCCTCAGGCCCAGATTAGTCAGTCGCATATTTGTGATTTTTATATATTTAATTCTAATTTCTCGTAGCCTGGTTTCTGAACTCTGAATCACCACCCACATATTACATTTATTCAGTATTCAGTACCTCGGTTCATTCATTTTGGAATCAAGACAGAGCTTTTTTTTTTTTTTTTGTAGTTTTCCATGTTGGTCAGTGGCATCATGATGTGGACATAAATGGATATAACGTACATATAGGAAACCATAAGTAAAATAAACTTATCTTAAACTGAAAATAAACTGACACAAAGTGGACAGTGTGGCTCATTTTCTGGTGTACTCTGGATAAATAAACACATGTATCATAAAAAAGCAAGTCCTGTTATTCAGCAGCCACTAAAAGAAAACTTTAATCTTTTTTTTTGTGACTTGCATTTTTTTTTCTTTTTCTAAACATACCACATTATCACACATTTTATATGAACATTAAAGCACAGGTAAATTACCTACCCGCCTGTAACAAGAAGGAGTCTTCCTTTCTATACACTGGCTTTTTATCCCACATGCACCCACTTTAAGTACCCATGTACTTATATAATATATACATACTAGTGCTGTCAAATGATTAAAATTGCTAATGAGATTAATCACAGTGGATTAATTTAGATTAATCACGATTAAATATTCATCTTTAATCTATGTTAATCACATATGATTTTTCATGAGCAGAACAGACTCAAGAAAGAAGGGAATATAAATGCACTTAATGGGTTTATTAAATACCTTCAACAGTTTCAACAAAACAACTGTAGCCAACTGTTCTGTCTTGGTTTTTTGTCCTCATATTTCCATCCAGAGGCCAACGTGCTGTTTAGCATCTTCTATCTTTATGGGTTGGTTCTGCTGCCTGTCTCTACTACAGATCGACTGCCCATTTGCACATGTACGACAGACAAATTTCCCAAAATGCATTGCCAGAGACGTTCAGAGTCATTCTGTGCTGCAGATGGGTTAATTGCGTTATAATTTTTATTCATGATGATGGATTAATCTGCGTTAATGCATTAATTTTGACAGCCCTAATACATACACACATAAATATCTACACAGAGGTGTTGTTTAGTCTTTATTTTAACCATTAATAATGGATATCATACTGAAGGGAGTGTGTAATCTCATAGACTTTATGTGTGAGTGATTATAGTACATATGGGTTATTTGAAGTAAGTCTGCTTATTTTCCTACAGGCTTTTCAATTTGAGTTCAGTTCAATTCACTGACTTCCCTCCATGAAATGGGAAACACGCCGTGCAGTCAAGCTAAAAAATACAAATATGTTACAGGCAGCAGGACAGAAATGTATCAGGTGTTTCTGCCATGTATATTGAATTACGACTGCGTACAGACATTCAGTTTTATGTGTCTGTCTGTATGTGCGTGTGTTTTTAGGCTTTGCTGCTTCACGGCTCCCTCCCCGAAGAGGACCAGGACGGGTCTGTGAGCTATGGAGATAGCAGGGGGAACGCTGAGCAGCAGCTGGTACAGTGCCCTCTCTCTGCTAACTTGAGAAAACAACACTTACTTGCTCACCGTTCTGTGTGAAGTGTCAGTGTCAGCCCTTCTGTTGTGATGATGTTTGCAGCCATCACTTCATTCCTCTGTCGAGTGGCTACTGCGAAGCACAAATGAATCTTTGTGATCTGCTCGTCCTCGCTGTCATGTGGGCTCACTGCCTCCTCATACGTTCTGACATTTTTCCATTCTCTAATTACGCTGCTTATCCTTTCCCCTTTGAAGGTTCTAATCCGTAGCCGTCTGGACCAAAGCATGGAAGAAGCCCTTGATCTTAAGGTACAGTAAGTAAATGTAATTAGGTTTAACTTACTGTGAGCAGCTAGTATATATCTGAAGGTTCTCTTTCTCTAAAGTCTTTGTTCATTTGTGTGGGTCTTAGAGGGAGCTTCTGAGACACAAACAGGAGGTGCGCCACATTCAGGCCATCAAGGTAAACCTCTTATTCTCATTTTGTCCCTCGTGTGTGAATTAAAATGGATTAAAGGATATAATTCAATCTTCTCCACGTCTGTGCCACCCCGACTGATGATTTTGCACTTTCTATCCTACACAATATATACTTTTTTCATTTCTTTCCAAAGATAATCAAGTTTGGAGGTGGTCGCCTGCTGTCAATAATGCAGGTGGATGCAGCGTATCTGTATTCAAGTCTTTTGCGACCATTTCTTTGATCTCCTCTTCTCTCTCGCTCATTAGGATGCTCTGCAGCAGCGCTTGGCAGTGCAGGAAGATGCTGTGCTGCAGCTAAAGCAGGAACTGTTAAGGAGTAACATGGCTAAAGATCAGCTGGAAGGGGAAAATGTGAGACGAGTGATGATTTCCTTTTGACACTATAAATTATTTGACCTGTTTGACCCCTGGCTTGAGGTTTATGAGAAAGCAATAGAGTCTTCATATATCACTCCGAAGTGTTCTGTTTGCAGGCGGAGCTCAAACACAAACTGTGTGAACGGAACAAATTACTTAGTGAATATGAGGTATTGTCTTTTATTATTTGTACTGCAGTGCATTTTGTAGATACATACATGCATATACACTCCCTGACTCAATGCATCCATCTTTTTTGTCATAATAGCAGCAACTTGGCAGGAGGGAGAGAATTATGCAGCAACAGCAGCAGCAGCAAAGGCTTGATGAAGCTCAGCATAAAGCACATGAAGGCGGCCTTGGACGGGTATGGATCCTTAGGAGCTTTAAGTATTTTCCCATCTCTTTGCATTTTTAAATGATATATGTAGATGTATGCGTGTGTGTAGACTTCATATGAAGGCACACATTAACCTTAAAATGGCTGCTTATTTACATAGAAATTGGTTATATACAGTCACGGAAAAAATTATTAGACCATCAAAAGTCATTGAAAACAATGGTTATGCAATCAAGTACTAACTCCTGTGTGTATTTTGTGGCTAAAACAGATGGAAAAGTAAACATGGAATGCCTAAAAGCACTGTTTTTGTCAGTACAATCCCATAATTATTGATGTACAGTAAGAACTGAAGTGATTTTGTTGGGTTTCTTTGTTTATTTTTGTTATTACCTTTATCATGTTATCATACCTTTAGTTGTACCAGGCATTAAAATGAACAGGAAATTGAAGAAAACAAAGGTGGTCTAATAATTTTTTCCACGACTGTATTTGCTCTTACCTTACCTGACAATATGTAGACTTTTAACGGTTTTATCTGATTAAAAACATGCATTCACGGTTCATTTTTACTAAGTAGGAAGTAGAAAACGAGCGTAAAACTACTAGCACATGAGTTATGAACAAGTCTTCACTTTAGAACAAATAAGACATTTAGAATTAGAAAGACTCAATATGA